>OU612044.1:115830435-116277935 GCA_914767935.1 Coremacera marginata | reverse complement strand
CTTGCAAATTGATGGTTTCCTTGTTGCTTGCGCTTATTACGACAAGACAATTTAATACTTTGGGTGTGCCAATAGGCTACTTATACTACAGCAATTGGAAATTTTGAAAGCCTTGAGGTGAATTTAACCAAATTGTAAAATTTGATAGCTGCCAAACAGCAGCCAAAAATTGTCTGAAATGTCTGAATTCCACTGTCTGAAATGTCTGAAGAACCAGATAATTTTGAAAATGACAAGAATTTCTGTCAATTGCTTTCAAGTCTAATTGATTAGGACAATAACAAAGGATAATTCTTTTAACAAACTCTGATTTCATAACATTCAACATTTTAACACGTCGAATGTAAGCCCCAGATTCAGCAGCAGCAACGAAAACTTTAAAAATCAGATTATTTCAAATTTTGACTTTTCAATTTTGCTTGTCAAAATTTGAAGTTTCCCAATTGGCAATACAAAAATGTAAAATATATATACACAATACCTTTAATATCAAATATTAAACATCTCAATTAATTCACTATGCGCAACGAGTCGACGTGTTTTGTTTGGTTCCAGCCTTTTAACGTGATATAACCGATATTTAAAACCATTGGCCCTTAGTAATAGAAACGTAAAAACTCACTTCTAAACTCAAACTTATTTAGGTGATTCTAAGCTACTTTTAAGATTTCGTAGTAATAAAACAAATCTAACAAAAGCCGACTTCAGTGCTTCTACTGTGAACTGATCTTAAATTTTATGCCTGAACGTACCTTTTGTTCGGTTTGCTTAACAGCTGATTTTACTATTTGCCTATTTTTTAAACACAAATCAAAATAAATGCAAGGCTCTATAAAAGTAAGTTTCTTCTTTTGTCTGCTTATGCTATTGTTTGTTTACTTTATTGCTTATTTATTTAATTGCTTATTATATAATATAGTATATCTACCAGTAGTTTTTTTAAAATTCTACATCATTGTAGAATAAAGCGTTTAAACGGCTTTTGTAGTTTTTCTTGGCACTTGTGCTTCTGGCATCATTTATTATTTCTAGATCCCGAAATATTTCATCGTCCATATTCACTACAATTGTTTCAAATGACAATTTAAAATTGACTTAGAGTCAGGCGAGCCACAACTAGATGTTTTCTAACTTAGAAGTGACTTTTTTGTTATTATTACTACCGATTGAAAGCTAAAGTCGAGTTTTAGAAAGAATCGACTTAGAATTTCTTTATTACTAAGGGCCATTAAATTTAATTTAACTCGCCTACCACATTTTCAAGCTATTGTGTATCAAAAAAATTAATTGTCAGTTCGCTGTGCGCCGTGTTTGCATCATAAATAATCTTTTAAATAATTAACAATAATGTCTTCAACTAAAAACACAAAAAGTACTACAAGCAGCCGCAAATTTCCTCCCCCGCAAACTCCTCTTGGCTCAGGCAGAGTTGATGAATCATCGACCTCAACTACACCTATGTCGTCGGATACAAAATTTAGAACTGAGCTCAACTTCATGAGGGAGAGTATTGTGGAGCAACTTTCTGAAGCGATTGCTGCGTCAGAAGAGAGAGTGATGCAGAGGATTGGTGAAGTTACGGCTGAGCTTTCCAATATGAAGACTACCATTAGGAACTTGGTAGAGAGACTGACTGTCGTCGAAGCACCATATGCTGACCTAGGCATGATGAAAAGGAATATGGAAGAACTACAAAAGCAAGTAGAAAACAACAAAGCCTATGAAGAGACGAAACCCACACACTCTACTACTCTGGATGATGAAGTAAGAGTGCTGAAAACAAAACTGGAAAACTATGAGAGTGATGCTATTTCCACAGACGTCATCATACACGGAATCCCCTATGCTGCAGATGAACCCCTTGGTGATCTTTTCAGCAGAGTTTGCTCACTTCTTAATTGTGACTGTCTCAGACTGCGCGACATCTTTAGAACTCGAACCAACAACAGAAAAAACACTGCGATCATTGCTAAGCTTGCAACAGCATATGAGCGCAACTGTATGCTTAAAGCTTTTGCGGCATTTCGAAAGACAAACAGGCGGCTGCTTACACTCAACGACATCGGGTACGGAGGAGGCGAACAATTATATTTGCACGAAAGCCTAACCAAAATAAATCGTGCAATAATGCAATATGCTAATCAGCTGAAGCGAGACAAGAAACTTTTCGCTGTTTTTACGCTGGGCGTGTGTACGTGAGAGCATCTCGTGATAGTGAGGCTAATTGTTATAATAAAGCCCTTAGCAATAATATAATATGTCTTACAAACGTCTTTTCCGTTCCCATAACAAATATGCAGACTCATAGAATACCTGCAATACATCCATTCTCATAAAAATAACATTTCCGCTCGCACAGACAAAATTCTGTAGAATCGAAAATGTTATTAAATTAATAAAAGAAATATAAAAGCTCACATTGCACTTTCGTCTTTTGCTAACTTGAAATAAATTGCATTTCCGTTCACACCGACAAAGCTCTGTGGAAACGAAAATGTTATTAAATTAATAAAAGAAATATAAAAGCTTACATTGCACTTTCGTCTCTTGTTAACTTAAAATAAATTGCATTTCCGTTCACACCGACAAAATTCTATGGAAACAAAAATGTAATAAACAAATTCAACTTTAATTATGAAGAAATGGATTTTCAATAATCATTGGCTAATAATTCCAAAGAATTATTAACCAATACAAACGAATACCCTATCGATGAAAATTGCAAGAATAGCAATTAAGTTATTATAAATACCACCTTAAGCTAGTTTTAAGACCAGTTAATAATTTACTTCGAAAGATCGAAGATCCAATAAAAGTTAAAACTAAAGAAATAAAATTTGTTTTTTTTATTTCTTGTTTAATTAAAACTTAAAACTGGCGCAGTCGGTAGGATATGCCAAAAAAGGATAAAAAATAAATCCTTTTGTGTATCTAAATACTTAATGGCATATCAATAAAAAAAAAAAAAAACCTCAACTAAGTGACATTTTTCGAAGAAGGAAAAATAAAAATAACTTAGTGACATTTTTCGAAGAAGGAAAAATAAAAATAATTTAGTGACATTTTTCGAAGAAGGAAAAATTAAAATAACCTAGTGACATTTTTCGAAGAAGGAAAAATCAAAATTAACTTAGTGACATTTTTCGAAGAAGGAAAAATAAAAATAAATTAGTGTCATTTTTCGAAGAAGGAAAAATAAAAATAATTTAGTGACATTTTTCAAAGAAGGAAAAATAAAAATAACTTAAGTGACATTTTTTTTCAAACAAAGGAAAAATATATTAGTTCTGCAAAAGTAAAGTAAGACATATTGAACAAATTGAAAGCGCGTGTGGACAAACAACATTTTTTTCAAATAACAGAAAAATTTTATCGAAACAACATAAAGTGTGGACAATAATTGTGAAAAAAAAATTTCTCTAAAAACTTCCCAAAAAGAAAAAAAAAATCAACACTAAGTGCAAAACGAGAACGCGAAAATTCTGAACAATCTTTTTTGGACATGCCAAGATCAAAAAATCCTATAAAATCATACGAAGAAGTCGAGAAAGAACTAAACAAAGAACCAAGTACAGCTGCAAAAATTAAGTGTATGCAACTAGTGTGGGAAGCAATTAATAAGACGGGAACACCAACAGAAGCAGACTACGACAACGAGGAAACACTCATTAGCGAAACAATCAAACTCATCGAAAAATACGGACACTAGATGTTACCGGAAGATACCACCAAACATCCTAAAAGTTTCCTACCAATATCATCATTCACCTCCTTACCTCTAAAAGACGGAGCCAAACCAATATACCTTCATATTACACAAGACATATTAGAGGACCCTAATCTAGAAGAATACAGGAAGGAGGCCCAATACAGATTACATTTCTACAAGCATCTATTAAGGGGTTAAAAACAATAAATAATTTTTGTATTATCATTAAGAATTAGGAAAAATATACAATAAAATCATGACTAACCAAATAAAGTTTGATCCTATCAAATACTTGGGGAATCTCCCAGAATTCAACGGAGATACAAGAGACTTACAAACTTTCCTAAATTTAATAGACAAAATACACCCAATATTACAGACATATGACGAATTATCACAGGGACTCTTTTCCGACATAATTAAAAGTAGACTGAAAGGAAAAGCTAGGGAAATAATAGAAATAAATTGCCACGCAATTTCATGGAAAGACGTAAAAAATGTTCTTCAAAATAACTTCGGAGATAGATTAAGTTGTGACGACCTTTTCGATTCACTTAGGGCTACCACATTTAAAACTACAAGCTTAGAATTTTTTGAAGAGATTAAAAGCAAACTAAGACACTTAACAACAAAACAATATTCGTTATCGGACAAGGACAGGAGGCAACAAACGTAATTACACAAAACAATTCACGCACCGCCCTTAATATATTTAAATCAAAAATTCCCGAACCCATGAAAACGATATTAGCCTATAGAAATCCAAACACACTCGAAGGAGCCATGAATATTCTTTTCGAGGCTGGATATGCTCACCTCAGGATAGACAATTCACAACATTTTGTTCGAAACAACTTCGAACCAAAAATATCGAAACAAAATGGGCATAGCTTTAATCCTAATCAACAAACCAAACAGAATTCTAACCGATACAATCAACAGAATAGACAACATTTTTATCCACATAGCCAACAGAGTTCTAGTTACCAAAATAGACAGAATTTTCATCCACATAACCAACAAAGCCCTAGTCAACAAAACAGAAACAGTTTATTGTTACACACAATAAACAAAATTTCAACCCACAAGGAAGACCTAATAATATACAGAATTCCCAATCGTATAGTAATTATCAGAGACAAAACTCCGTACCCCAACACAGAAACCAACAAATGTTCCATCAACCAAATAATAACAACCAATTTCCAATACCTGAGCCGATGGACATCAACAACCATGAGATAACGCACAATTCTAACGAAAATTTTCGTCATTCTGCCTCGGAAGAATTCCACATATAAAAATAAAGACCAAATTAGGATTTATAAAATTAATAGTAGATACAGGTGCAACTAATTCAATACTAAATCCAGGAATATGCCATCCAAAATGGATTTATCAAACAAATCCTATTTCAATAAAAACTCTGCAACACGAAATTTATGCCGATAAAAAAGCTAAGATAAAAACTTTCACTGAATTCGGAACAACTTTAGACACAATCGAATTCTACATCATTCAATTCCACAATTTCTACGACGGTCTAATTGGGAACGACCTTTTAAGACCACTAAATGCCTGTATTAACTATCAAGACAATACAATACAATTAAACGGACAAAAATTACCTATCTACTTTAAAGGCGAAGAAGGTCATAGTTATAAGATACAAATAGCCCCTAACACCGAACTAATATATTTTAAGGAACAGGAAGGAGGAAAAATTGTGAATGAAGGGATTTTAAACGTAGAAAACAACGAAATAGAACTCAATCTGATGTCCGAATTAAATCACGTATTCACACAGAAGGTGGATAGCGAAAACTTTAACATTATCGATACAAGTGAAAATAAACCACTTAGAGAACAAATGCGAACAGATCATCTCAATATCGAAGAAAGAACACAACTTATGGCAGTAATAAATAAATATTCAGAAATCTTCTACCAAGAAAACACTAAATTAACTTTTACTTCAGCCATTAAACATCAAATTAGAACGAGCAACAACATCCCAATAAACACTAAATCATATAGGTATCCTTATATTCATAAAAACGAGGTACAGACTCAAATAAAAGAAATGCTCGATAATAAAATAATTAGGAATAGTAATTCTCCATATTCAGCACCAATTTGGATTGTGCCTAAGAAGGCCGATGCAAGCGGAAAATCTAAATGGAGACTCGTCATTGACTACCGAAAACTCAATGAAGTAACGGTAGATGACAAATTCCCGATCCCCAACATCGATGAAATATTAGATAAACTGGGAAGATGCCAGTATTTCACCACACTAGATTTGGCAAAAGGATTTCATCAAATAGAGATCGAGGAAGACGATATTCACAAGACTGCCTTTAGCGTTGAAGGAGGTCATTATGAATTTATACGAATGCCGTTTGGACTGAAGACAGCTCCAGCGACATTCCAAAGATTAATGCATAACATCCTTAGAGATTACATTAATAAAATTTGCCTCGTCTATCTGGACGATATAATAATCTTTTCTACCTCTCTTCAAGAGCATATCAATTCAATTAAATTAATTTTTAACTGCTTAAAAGAAGCCAACCTTAAGATCCAACTAGATAAGTCTGAATTCTTAAAAAAGGAAACAGAATTCCTCGGACATATAGTAACACCCACAGGGATAAAAGCAAACCCCAAAAAAATAGAATGCGTCAAGAATTTCCCAATCCCCAAAACTCCCAAGCAAATTAAACAATTTTTAGGACTTACTGGCTACTACAGGAAGTTCATAAAGGACTACTCCCTCATAGCAAAACCAATGACACGTTATTTAAAGAAAAACGCTAAAATTAATATTTCCGATCCTAAATATCAAGAAAGCTTTAACACTCTAAAAAGACTTTTAATTAATGACCCCATCCTACATTACCCAGACTTCACGAAAAAATTCACTCTTACCACAGACGCTAGCAATTACGCTTTAGGCGCTGTCCTCTCACAAAACGATCACCCATTATGTTACGTTAGCCGTACCCTTAATGAACATGAAATAAACTACAGCACAATCGAAAAGGAGCTATTAGGAATCGTTTGGGCTACTAAATACTTTAGACCTTACCTCTTTGGACGTAAATTCTTGATCGAAACCGACCATAAACCCCTAACATGGCTTTTCTCTATTAAGGAACCAAATTCGAAATTAGTTAGATGGAGGCTAAAGCTATCTGAATTTGACTATGAAATAAAATACAAGAAAGGAACAAAAAACAGTAATGCAGACGCACTATCTAGAATTGAACCCGAATGTATTAATATAAATACCCTAGAATCCAGTCCTACAACAATAAAGGAAACTTCATCCCCAATCAACATATTCAAAAATCAATTAGTGATAAATAAATCTTCATCAGGATCATTAAAAATAAGAAATATAAATATATTTAGTAATAAGAGAAAAATTATATATACTAAAGATTTAGATAGAGAAACAACAATAACACTTTTAAAAAATCACTTTAACCCTAAAGGACTAAATGCCATATTGATAGACGATGAATTTTACCATATTTTCCAAACAGTTGACAGCGAAATATTTCCTACACTTAAGGTGATTAAATGTAAAAAAATACTTAGAGATACAACGGATGAAGAACAACTTGCTAGATTGATAGAGGAAGAACATGAAAGAAACAACCACAGAGGAATAGATCAAGTTTACAAGGAATTAATAGATGATATTTATCATCCCAATTTGAAGACACGAATCACTATGTTTATAAATAATTGCGAAATATGTAATACTGAGAAATACACTAGAAAACCATTAAAAATACCTCTAAAAATCACCGAAACTCCTAGCAAACCAAACGAAATAATTCATGTAGACGTTTTTTATACCCTTGAAAAACAACTATTTCTTACATTTATCGATAAATTTTCAAAACACGCCCAAGCTTATAGAATTATGCACAGATCTTGGACAGAATTCAAGTCAAAAATCTTACAATTTATCAGTACCCAAGGAAAAATGACTAAGATAATAACAGATAACGAGTTAGGATTTAAGGCCATCCCAATGAAAGAGTTCTTAGACAACGAAGGCATTCAGATTCACTTTACATCTAACAGTAACCACACATCTAACGCGGACATAGAAAGATTACATAACACCATCAACGAACATATTCGACTTCTAAAACATGACGACAAAAATAGTATTAAGTAATAACATTTCCATCCACAGTACAACTAATTTAAGACCAATCGACTTTGTTAACGGGAAAATTTCAATAGACAAATATCCTGAAATTGAAACCAAAATTCAACAAAAAAAGGAACAAGTGATAAATAAAATTAATAAACACAGAGTAGATCAAGTCATAGAACCTGGTCCGAATTTCATTAAAAAAATAAGTGGTGGAAAAAACCACTCAAAGTACAGGAAGATCGTTGCAAATAAAATAGATACTGACCATGTCATTGATAACAAAACAGGTCTAAAATATTACACATCACATATTAAACCTAAGAAAAAATTTCAAGACAATGCGAACCCTACAATAAACGCCAAAATTTAATTCTCTTACAGATTCAGAATGGCAGCATACAAAACAACTTTGGTAATTTTAACTATAATTACTCTCGTAAAAGGACAACAGTTAGACATACAAGATTTAACAATCAACAATGGTTATTTAACTATAAAGACCGGAGAACAAAAACTAAGAGAACAATAAAAAAAAATATTACACCTAGTAAACATGACAAAATACGAAGAAACTACTGACATAATAAATAGAAATTTAGAAACACTTAGATCATCTTCATTAAACGCACGGACAACACTAGAGACAATTAAAAAGAAGTTTTTTCTACTAAAAGAAAAAATACATGGATTGATACCACATTCAAAACAAAAACGAGGACTTATGAATTTCGTTGGAAAAGGACTAAAATACATAACTGGAACAATGGACTCAGACGATGAAATAAAGATTGACAAAATATTGACCGAACTAGAAGATAACGATAGAAACCTCAATTCAAAAATAGATAAAAATATCCTCATTAATAAATCATTAGCTTCACAAATTCAGAATATTACAAACCATATAAACTCACAACAAAAGGTTATAGAAAATTCTTTAAACACTATGCGAAATTTTATTCCTAAGAGGATAGCTAGTCTCGAAGACGAGATTGAGTTTTTACAATTTATTTACAGAGTAGATAACGTCATATCATTATTACAAGACCATATCGAAGACATTGGACACATAATATTCTCGGGCAAAATGGACGTCATACCCTCAAATATATTTTCCGAAACCGATCTGGACCTAATAAATGACATAGACAGCTACGTGAATACTAAAATAACTGTTGCATTTCAAAACAAAATAATTATTATCATACTTAAAATTCCAATTTTTTCAAAGGAAAGCTATTCACAAATAGTTTTTGAATCAATCCCTAACGCCAATAATAAATCCCTATACCTAACAAACAGAAAGATTTTGTTAGACATAAACAATAAACCATTTAACATATATCCAGAAAATAATTTAAAGAAAAATCTAGTTAAGTTAAACGATAAATGTATCGAAGACATAATTAATCTTCAAGAAGCCAATTGTAAATTAGATTATTTTAACGAAACCGAAGTAAGAGAAATAACAACAGGTATTTTAATATTCAAAAACTTCAATTTGGAAGTCAAACAGAATTGTAATAATATACCATTAAAACCAAAAGGAAACTTTGTCATAAGATTTGAAAATTGTGAGATCAATGTTCAGAATGAAACATTTTTTTAATTTTAATATAAAAACATACGATAAATTTATTATGCCCCATTATATGACAAAAATAAAAGAAAGAAATGTAACTATTGAACACATAAAATTAGAAACATTATTTTTAAAACAACAAAATTATGAAGACAATTTAAACGAAATATCAATAACTAATAGAAAACATACAATTGTTAACCTAAGTACAAATGTATATGTATTTTTAATTATTATATTCATTATTATAGCACTTAGATATTTTAAAAGTACATCAACCTTGCAAATTTCGTCGGAGCCTCAATCTAACGGTGGGGGTGTTATAATAAAGCCCTTAGCAATAATATAATATGTCTTACAAACGTCTTTTCCGTTCCCATAACAAATATGCAGACTCATAGAATACCTGCAATACATCCATTCTCATAAAAATAACATTTCCGCTCGCACAGACAAAATTCTGTAGAATCGAAAATGTTATTAAATTAATAAAAGAAATATAAAAGCTCACATTGCACTTTCGTCTTTTGCTAACTTAAAATAAATTGCATTTCCGTTCACACCGACAAAGTTCTGTGGAAACGAAAATGTTATTAAATTAATAAAAGAAATATAAAAGCTTACATTGCACTTTTGTCTTTTGTTAACTTAAAATAAATTGCATTTCCGTTCACACCGACGAAATTCTATGGAAACAAAAATGCAATAAACAAATTTAACTTTAATTCTGAAGAAATGGATTTTCAATAATCATTGGCTAATAATTCCAAAGAATTATTAACCAATACAAACGAATACCCTATCGATGAAAATTGCAAGAATAGCAATTAAGTTATTATAAATACCACCTTAAGCTAGTTTTAAGACCAGTTAATAATTTACTTCGAAAGATCGAAGATCCAATAAAAGTTAAAACTAAAGAAATAAAAATTTGTTTTTTTTATTTCTTGTTTAATTAAAACTTAAAACTGCTAATCAAGTAAACAGCATAGAAAGCGTTGACTGCGTCGCTGGAACCTTAAGCAACACAACATAACAATATTATAAGAACAACAACAACAACAACTAATTAAGCAAGAACGATCTCTTTTAATTTATTATGTTTATATGTAGTTTTCTCTTATTTGCCTACTACTCTTTTAATCTTTTGGTACTCATCTCTGGTACTCTTATCATATTCTTGTCATCTTTGATCTGTATCTATCTCAGTGCTTTACTGTATATGTATGTTTATGAAGTGCTTTGCTTATTAGGAATATTAAATATACCTTGTCGTTTTTGTTACTGTGCCAGCATGTCTGTTTTTTGTGTTTCCATTATAATTTTCTTTAAACTGTATGTTTCAACCTAATACAAACAATCGTGGCGTTAATAATAGAGTTCTTGTGAATGTTATATGTGGAAGACACACAGGCTTAAAAATTGTTCACTTAAATGCACGAAGCCTTAACTCAAACAAGCTGGATTACATGAAGTATGTGTTTCAAGAGTCGGCTGTAGATATAATCTGTGTATCTGAAACATGGTTTTGTAATGATGTGACTGATTCTGTTTATTGTATTGATAACTATAATATTTTCAGAAATGATAGGTTAGATAGAAGGGGGGTGGGGTTGCTATTTATTGTCGTAGGAATTTTAAGGCTAAACTGATTCAAAAATCAGTAAATTGCAGTGTTGAGTTTATTAATATATGTGTGTACGATAATTCCACCAAATTGTTTGTGTCGTGCGTCTACAACCCCAGCAAGTTGAATAGCTTAGAATCCTTTTTTTCTGCAGTTTCCGATATCTCTATTGACTATAGCTATTTTGTTATCTGTGGTGACTTTAATGTAAATCTTCTGTGCGAGGATAATTACACCAAAAGTCTATATGATAGTATTGCGTCCGTCGGTCTGTCAGTTGTAAATGATGTGATGCCCACTCGGTTTTCCTTTAATGATAATCCTAGCCTTTTAGATTATTTCATTGTGTCTGACTTAACATCTGTTCTACTGTTTGATCAAATATATTTTCTGTCAGATCATGATTTAATATTTTGTACTTTAAACATTAACTTTACGCGCTCTGTTTCCTCAAATACCTTCTCGTACTATGATTTTAAAAATTGAATTCGTTCAATTCAATGGTATGATGTTTGGAATAGTGAAACTGTTGATGAAAAGTGGAAAACTTTACAAGTATTATTAATAGTCTTCTTGTTAACCATGTGCCATATCGAACTGTCACCATAAAAAATCCATCTTGCCCTTGGTTTAATACCCGAGTGCAAAATGTGATTAATAAGCGTAATAGATTACACAGGCAGTGGAAAAATAATCACACTGCAGAAAGATGGGAAAGATATAAATGTGCAAGAAATGAATCCAATTGTATAATCAGGCAGTCTAAAAAATATACTTCTCCTCTAAACTCAAAACATCTCTTCCATCCAAGGTTTTATGGAACAATGTCAAAAAACTTGGCATTGGTTGCAATATAAAATCTGATTGTGATATTGAACCTAATGTCCTTAATAATTATTTTTTGTCATGTACGCAAAACCTTAGTAATTTCAACTTGATCACCCCTAGATATCATATTGAACAAGAATTTGTATTTTCCACAGCAAGTGTAAGCGATGTTGGAAGAATCGTTCAAAAAATAAAATCCAATGCAGTTGGTGAAGATGGAATCCATATAAAATTTTTAAAACATATCTTACCATATATTCTCAGTCCACTAACACATATTATAAACCACTGCTTCACAACATCCCACTTTTCAAGCTCTTGGAAAACTGCAATCGTTTCTCCTATTCCCAAAAAAACTGCACCGAGTGAGCCCAACGACTACAGACCAATAAGTATTTTATCCTGCTTATCAAAAATCTGCGAATCTATCATGGCTAATCAAATATCGAACTACATATCCCATAAGAATCTGTTATCTCCGCTTCAGTCGGGATTTCGCATCGAACATAGCTGTTCTACTGCTATGATTAAGGTCTTGGATGATATAAGTACGCATACGATGACGGGCTAGTAACAATGTTGTGCTTACTTGACTTTTCTAAGGCGTTTGATATGGTTAACCACTCCTTGCTCTGTTTGAAGTTGAAATTTTTGTACGGCTTTTGTGATAGCGCTGTGTCCTTTCTAAATAACTATCTTTCAAATAGAGTACAGAGAGTAAAAGTCGGCGAAAAATTTTCGGAATATGCGTCTGTTTGCAGTGGGGTACCCTTGGGTCCGTTCTTGGCCCTCTCTTATTTTCAATTTTCATAAATGATACGTATATCTTTAGCGTATGTAATAATTCATCCCTGCATGCTTATGCTGATGACATTCAGCTACATCTTTCTCGTAGATATGGGCTCATGGAAGACTTGGTATGTAGATTAAACGAGGATCTAAAAAGTGTAGAGCAGTGGGCTACTAGCAATGGGCTTCACCTTAATGCCTCTAAGTCATATGTGTTAGCTATCAGTAAAGATAATGTTTGTTTAGAAGATATTCCGGATGTGATTCTAAGTGGCAGAAAGCTAAATGTCGTTAGAAAAATCAAAAATCTTGGTTTTCATGTCAATTCCACACTAACCTGCTCTGACCATATCAACAGTGTAGTACGAAAAATGTATTACATCCTACGTAACCTCAGAGTCTCAGCAGAATTTACACCCGTAGATGTGAGGCGTAAACTAGTTTTTCAACTTATACTACCTATAATAACCTACGCAGAATGTGTTTATAGTAAATTAGACTCCCGATCTCAATTAAAGCTAAGTTTAGCCTTTAATCAAGTCACAAGATATGTCTTTGTACTACGCAGATTTGACCATATTTCCCAATTTCAAAAATGTATTCTTGGATGTGATATAATTAATTATCTTAATGCTAGAAATTGTATCTTATAATAAATAAAATATTAATGGATAAGATGCCTCCATACTTATTTCAGAAAATTCAATTCGGTCACTCAACAAGAAGTCACATACTAACCCTACCCAGCTTTAATTACCTCAACTCCACAAGAATGTTTTTTATTAATGCCACTCGATTGTGGAATTCTCTACCAAGCCATGTTAGAGCTATAAAGGAAACAACAAAACTCAGGCGTTCTGTATTTCAATATTTTTCTAATATCTAAATCTTTGCCAGCTTTTTTCAACTCTACTTTTCATTTTTCTTTTTTTTGGTATCTTCAAACTTCCTTTATTCTTTTTTTGCTTCTCGCATTTAAATGATAATTTTAGGTTAATCTTATAATTTAAGTTACTATAATTCTTGATATTATCAAAATATGTTATCATAAAAAATATTGTCTCTGTATTATCGCTGCATATTGTACATTACAAGAACTTAGTTCTTATAGTATTACTAATAATAATAAAATAAAACATATATAAAATATATATTTTTTGGTCCGCCGTGGAGATTGAACTCGTATCCCACTGATTAAGAGTTCTATATGCTACCCACCGATTCACGCATCTTCGTTATGGAGAATCTTTGATTCAATATTAAGTATAACTAAAGCAATTGTTGTTTGGAAAGCTGTTAAACTACTTCCTATAAGAGTCATCATCAGTGTTGTCACTGTACGACAATTGTGGTAAGTCTACCACTTTTTTACTTTTTGTGGTATTTTGCATTATTCTAAAATCTACCACTTTAATATCAGACTTAATGTAACTATTTTTATATAATAATTATTGCATAATTATTCAAATATTTGAAAAATTATTAAAATTATTATATTTTCCTTAGACATACTATATATAAAGAGTGGATGCAGTACTGTTTTAAGAACATTATATGATAATTATTTGCAATAAAACTAATTAAGAGTGAAATGATGATTTTGTTTTGTTTTGCTATATTCCGAAAAAATATTCCAACTTTTTTTAAAATCGACCACTTATTTTAGACTCAATCTACCACCATTTAAATTTTCAAGTGACAACACTAGTCATCATCCTCTATCTATTAACTGTCATCTGTTAACACAACATATGTTAACATCTGTTAACATAGCTGCCATGGGCGTCCGTAGGATTTTTCCTAAGGGGGAGAAAATTCTATATGGAAAGTTCACGTCTTTGGGAATTATTTTGAAATGCTCACCAAAAGAGGTGGCATATGGAATTCTATTTTCTGAGATGCTTCGTAAGCATTTTGTGAACATCGCAATTTACACCGTTCCACTATGTGAGAATTGACTGAACTATCAGGCGAAATTTCTAATTTTTTGCAAGGATTTTCCTTTGTTCATTCTTAAACAAAGTTGTTAAGAAGTACGTTTGTATCTGAAATGTCCTTCTTTGTGCAGAGTCTTCATAAAATTGGCTATACTGAAAAACGGAATCTTAAATATACAATGAATTTTTCTTAAATTTCCAACATTCAAACACAAAATTGTATTTTAAAATCATGGGTATTGTAATTTTGTAGTACATTTTAGAATTTTTGAGAAATTAAGGACTGTTTTTATAATGCAAATATTTTAAAATTTACAAAAAATGCAGCTAAATTTTTGTATGTACTATCTACGGGACTCAAACTTAATAAAAAATGTAATCTAAATGTGTTAAATTTTTTTAAAAGTCTAACAAAATGTAACAAAATTTTTTTTATATTTTTTGCATTAATGCCAATTGATAATTTTAATTTAAATTTAGTTTATTAAGAAACTTTTTTTATTGAATATTAATCTACATGTCTTCGCAAGATCAACACATTTAATACAAACACTGCTTACTTGAGGCTGAGAAATAATTGAAAAATACACAATCAATTTTTTCCCTTTTTTCCCCAATTTTTTTTTTTTTATTTTGTCCCACTAGATTGGGATAATTCCACACTGTGCGTTCGACACATGCTTGCTGACATAAGAAAATTCAATAAATTATTTATAATAGATTTATAACTCAGATGGTTTCAAAACAAAAACCAGTCCCAGTTTTCTTGTATAAGTTCAGAAATATTTTTAAATTGCATTTTTTTTCGCTATATAATTCATTTTAATAATTTCTTGCATAAGTAAATATCACTATATTTTTTTTTAGTTAATTAAATGTTTAAATGTAAAATTGAATTAATTACTCTTAATAAAACTTATTTGAATTTAAATATAATAATAAGGAGCTCGGACCTGTGCCAATACATCTTAAATGATCTGCAACCAACCAACTTTGATGAACTCAGTTTTCGCTATTTTCCAGTGGATGCTCGATTTTATTAAGATTGCATTCATGTGATTGGAATATTCTAGAATGTTCAGGTAAGACAAAAGCCTAAAGATATGATGCGAAAAGACTTGGGAGTGTTACCCTAAAAAGTAAAATATTCATGACTTGTATATAAAATGACGTTTGACATATGATGACATAAAATATAAAAAATATGTCGTGTATTTTTATAAGATTTTAAAGACTGGTACATGGGCGTAGCCAGACTTTTATGTAGGGTGGGGCTGGTACTCAAAGTCCTGAAATATACATATAAACAATATATAAACATTATTAGGTCAAAGGCATTAATAGTCGGGTATGTATTGCCGCCGATTATCGTTGCAAAATTAAAAAAAAAACATGTGTAACTGGTGAATCCAAAAGCTTACATTCATTCACTTTTTCATAGCACATTTCTGTATACATTTTTGTATTTTAAAAAATAGCGAAAATATTTTTTCATCTTTGGATTAAAAATTAAATCACACTAAGGCAACCGATTTCTATAACTTCATAAAACAAACTGAAAAAAATTCAAACATCAATAGCTCCTGACAAACGATTTAACATGCTATCCAACATGTAACTGGACAGTTTTTTAAACGTGCATACAATCCAACATGCACGACCATGATACACTTGGCGAACATAGATTGTCCAAGCTAATATAAAATATAGAACGAAAAAATTGAAAAGAATAATTAAAAGGAAAAAAATATGAATGCAAATGAAAATCTATGATAGCCACTTATGAGAAAATATCCTGCAAAAAATCACAACTAATTTTACCAACACTTATAAAAAGTTTCAGCTTTCCACCAACACATTGAAATAAAATTGTCACCTCACTTCATTTTGGAAAAAAAACTACAGTGTTTTATTTTTGATGAAGAATTTTATCAAAATAATTATATAGTTGTGTTTTGAAAATGTAAACAAAAAAAAAAATTTGTAAAAATATTAATTTGAATAAAAAAACAACGAAAAGTGTTTCCAAATAAAAGTGGAAGAAAGTGGTACAAAAAAGTATTCGGAAAACTTAGAAAGTCTTAGTGCAAAAAAAAAAAAATAAAAACAAATAGTGAAGACTTCAAATCATGCTTAGTCAGTTTATTGGACAGTCTCTTTCCTTAGGGTTCTGACCAAAACATTTAGATTTGTTTTAATGCAATGTATTATTCTTGAATTTAATGTAAAAATATTTTATTTAATTTTGTTAAATTGAAAAAAAAACCAATTTGAAAACGGTAATGCAAATAAAATGCATTATTAGTCTGCCAATACTTATTTGAGTTTTGATTTTCCCACGATTTTCACCACCCTAATGACGTGTGAGAAAGAGACGACTGTATACTTGAAGCTCTTGTTGGATGGAGATAAAAAGTCTCCGACGCACAGAGGGCCACCAACGCCGGTTCGGTGGCCATAAATCAGAATAAAAAACTTTAAAAATTGCATAAATTAGTTATGAAATTTGGATTATAAATATTCAAGCTATCTTTACTTAAAATTTCAAGTAAATTGATCAAGTCCTGCTTGGTTGGCAGCAATAAAATTATCGAAAATATTAATAACAATGGCACATAACTTGAATATAAATTCGATTTATTGTAACTATGAAGGAACATTTTCAATTCTTCTAAGTTTTTTAATACATCCTTAGTTATATACAAGCAAAAAAAAAAAAAAAAAAAAATTGTAGCTTAAAAACTTTTTTTTTTGTGATGAAAAATTAATGCATAAAAAATTCTTAGTTTTTAAATAAATTCCTATTTTGATTCAAAAGTTCCCCAAGCTATCGAAAATGTTAACATTCCAAAATATTTTTTGGAATATCTATTTTAGTAAAAATTCTCTCAAAAATCCTTGAATTCGAAATCTGTATTTATAAATATCTAATGGTGTCCGTATGTTACTCCATCAGTTCTGAACCGTTCCAATGGTGTTGTTCAAATTTTTAGGGTATGTTTAGTCATTTATGGTGCGGGTTTTAAAACTTACTTGTACAACATCGGAAGAGCGGTTCTTGAGATATTGCAAAAATAGTGCATCCCTTTTCGCCCATACGATTTCTCATATACAATCGCTAAAATTTAGTTTTTCGTCCTATTTTTTTTTTTTTAAATGAGCTACGTTCACTTTTAGGAGATAAGCGCTGAGCGCAGCGAAGCGCGGCGGGTATAAGCTAGTATATTATGTAAATAAACTCTATTCTCTTAGATAATTCTGCGGAGTTTCCCAAGCTTTCAAAAGTATGAAATGCCAAAATGTTTTTGAATGTTTATAATTAAATAAGAAAATACCCAAAATATAATTTTTATAAAGCTTACATTTTTATTTTTTTTTTTTTTTATCTATCTATATTGATAGATCAAAGATAGAAAATGATTTTTTCTGTTTGTTTGTTTGTTGTTTGACTTTTATACAAATCTCAACGGCTCAACGGATTTTGCTAAAACTTAAACATGTATTACTTGCGTCCTAGAATAGGTAATTGCATACTTAGTTTTAACCACGCCCTCTTTTGCCACCCACAAATCAATAAAAATGCTATATTTTCGACTGTTTCGATTATATGAGAAGAAAATTTAGTAACTAAGTTTCTATGGTTACTTTCGGCAATTGTATAAAAAACGGGCTTCCACGCCCTCTTTTACCGGCCACAAATCAATGAAAATGCTATATTTCAGACGATTTTGGTCGTATAAGACTGTAATTTGGTAATTGGGTTTGTATGTTTGCCGTCGGCAAATGTACTAAAAATGGGCGTGGTCGCACTATAATTACCCCCATTCTTCAGAAAGAATTAGGATCCCAAAACTTCCGTTCCGATTGCGCTGAAATTTTGGCAGTTTTTTTTTGAAATTTGGAGTTTTTGAGCATGAGATTGTTTTTGAGCATGAGATGGCTTACGAAAAAAAATGTTTGCCACCCCTCCTATCATCGCCCACAAATAAAAAGAATGGTTACTGGAATGTCCGAGCGAAGCAGTGGACCACTAGGTCCTGCTATTAAAACTATAAAAAACAAATTATAAATAAAATTAAAAAAAAACCAAAAAAACAAACAAGAACATTAAAACTATTATAAAAATAATTAAAAAAATGTATGTAAAATGTAGACACAAAATAAATAAAAAATTAAAAAATGGTGCCTATTAAATAATGTCACCTCCTAGTAGTATACCCTGGAAACTACACTGGATTTTGTAAGCTATTGACAAGAATATTTTTATCCATATAAATACAATACTTTCCAAATAGTGGTGTTTTAAATTTTTGTGTTATATGTGATATAGGCGTGGTTGAAGGCAAATTTGCAAATATTTTCGTCTGTCACCTTATATAGCCAATTTCAATTTATATACCAAATTTCATTGGTATAAGACGGCTTCCTCTAATTGCTATGCAAATTTCGTATTAAAAGTATGGGAGGTTTGCGTGGCAATTTTTGTTAATCCAGTCCTTGGTATACGAGGACTCCCTCATGATGCTATGCAAATTTCGTGTAAAAAGTATGGGAGGTGGGCGTGGCAAAATAATTTTTGTCAATCCAAACGTATATTACACATATATTACAGATTTTAGAGTGAGTTATTTTGATATAACTTCAATTCAAAAAATATAGCGTTAAATATTTTTGTGCTATATGAGAGGAGTGGTTATTGATCAATTAAGCTCATTTTTGTTCTCTAGAAGGTTTATTATATATATAACCGATGTACAAAATGTTGGCCATCTATCACTATGTTAAGCAGAGATTTTGAGTTTTGGCCACAAAACAGAAATGGCTGGCCCACAGTGCGACAGGGAACATTCGGTTTTTTTTTTTCCCACGCTCATACAAAAATAGCTGGTAAAATACGGAGAGATTAATTGATAGTTAGCCGGGAACTATCAGTAACCTTTTTTGCTGGGTAGCCTGCTGTAACTACTACCTTGATAGTTTTATAATATGTGCGACGACATCATTCCTTCTTTGATTTCAAGCAGAATATTATATCGACTTCAGCAGAACTGAAAAAAGGTTTTAAACCCAAAGCATACTTGATTGTAGAAGAGAATGACGTTAAATGATGTTGATTGAATAAAAATAAAAAAAAAGTTCAAAAGGCCAAATCTACTTTTTAAAAAATTTTTAAACAATATTATTTTTGAAGACGACAATACTTATGATGATGAGCTTTTTTCAACCTCATAGGTAAAGGTAGAGGCAAATATGAACAATAAAACACTTCAAACACATTGAAATGACCTTAATAAAATTATGATGTTATGATACAAATTAGTTGAGGGTTCATTAAAAAGTAAATCACTTGAACACATAACGGAGACACCGCAATAAAAAAATATTGGATCAAGGTCTAGGATCTAAATTTAGGGTGGGGACGGGGCTTGCTGGTCCCCCCCTGGCTACGCTCATGGGCTTGTAGGTATAAAACAAAGCCGTACTATTTTATTATATCTTTTTTTAAATAATTTTAGCATTTTGCATAAGTTTAACTTTATATTTTCTTTTAAAAATATTTTTCTGATTTATTAAAAAAAAGTGTAAAAAAACAATTAAATTTAAAAATCAGAAAAAAATGTCGATATTTGTTTTATTTTTAAATAAACAAAGTGGTCTCAAGAGTTGCTCGGCGATGGAATTTTTAAATTGGATTATTATATTTTTAAACATTTATAAATGAAAAGGGTTGAAAATTTAAGGCGGAACATGACATTCGCGGCAGAGAAAACAGACCTTGTTTTACAAATTCATAACTAAGTCAAAAACAAATATTTTTCCAAAATTTTTTTATTATTGTAGAGAATTGAACAAATTACAAGAAAAAAAATTCAAAAAAATTTATTTTTTACTCCAACATGCTTTTATAGAGCTCCAAACTGGCGGGAGTTGCAAAAATTGTCCGATCTGGAAAAAATTACTTTTTTAAATCTTAACAAAATTGGTTATCGTATGACACTAGCTTTTTTTTTAATTTTTTTTTAAATTTTTGGTGATGTTCCAAATTTGAAAGTGTGTTTTTTCGAAAAAAATATTGAATTTAAAAATTCATACAAAATCGAAAAAAAATTTAAAAAATAGCTCGTGTCATACGATAGCGAATCAAGTTTAAAAAAATACAAAAATTCGTCAAAAAACGAACCCGCTAGTGACGCAACTAGTACGAAAAACATGGTTTCGAGATAAACGCGTTCAAAGATTGTGAACAAAGAAAAAAAAGGTTATCTTCAATCTGCCATGCCTGCTTCGTACTGTATGCCTTCGTTATCTTGTGTTGTGTTGTTTCTTATAGTTTTTTGCAATCGTTTAGCAATTCGGGCTTATAGTTACTCATAGTTACTCATAGTTACTCAACGCCGTGCAAACTGGTTCGATTGCCTTTTGCACTATTTCATCATATAAGTCATCTTGTTTTTTAGTTTCTGATAGTTCTTTCTCAGCCACACGTGCCACACAGCCGAAGCTACACTCGATGTTTTGCGCCCTGTTTTTGAAGATCGCATTATCAGCCGCAGAGCTGATGTCGATTGGCCACCTCGGAGCTGCGATTTGACACCGTTGGATTATTATTTGTGGGGTGCCCTCAAAGATTAGTGTTACGCCGACAAGCCAGAGACAATTGACGCTTTAAAGGACAATATTCGTGAAGCCATTGGTGAAATACAGCTGCACACAATCGATAATGTGCTTAAAAAATGGACCGATCGTGTAGGCTACTGCATGGCCAGTCGAGACAGCCATTTGAATGAAATTATTTTCCATTATTAACCGGAAGGATTGTACATTCAAATAAAAAAAGAAATTTGAGAAAATATTCAGTAGTTTGTTTTTTTTGCATTTTCAAAAAAAAAAAGTTATTTGGCGGACCCTTTAGTTTTTTGCAATCGTTTAGCAATTCGGGCTTCACCCTTCACCCTTCAAGTAGGTACGAAATAACAACCACCAAAAGTCAGGTAGCAAGTAAAACAAGTATATACCAGCTGCCGTACGTAGGTAGCGCAAAAATTAAAAATGCGCTCTCACTAATCCCGCTGTAACTTTTGAACCCGTAGGAATTTTTCTATGAAGTTTTTTTTCTTAGAATCATAAGAATATTTACAGATTTAAAAAACTGCCTATGTCATGTAACCCCTTAAGAAAAAAGGAAGTAAAAGATACTTGGAAAATATGTACGATAATGTTAATTAAACTCAGGCCGTAGCCAAGGAAGGAGGGGATTTTAAGTGTTCAAACCCTCCCCTTATGGTCCAGAAAGCATGAAAAATTTCACAAATGAGAGTAAAGATTAACTTTGCTTATAAGTCATAATCGTTAAATAGGAATTTAACTGCATGGAGTTTATATATGATTTTGATGCACAAAAAGCCAATGATATCCGGAAAAATACATATTTGAAATCACACCAAGAACGAATATAATTTAAAAAAAAAAAAACGAAATGGCCATTTCAGCCCTTGAAATGACTTTTACCGAGCTTCTTATGATCAATTGTGTTGTGTGTATTGTAAAATTTTTGAACACAAAATGATCGAGAACTGGACCTACCAGCTTTATGCAGACTCCGAACGGCTTATGTTCTCAAGAAGCTTATCATGGCAGTTTTTACTCTCTGAGGTTTGCCATTGTTTGCAGAGAGGTGGCGGCCGAACAGAAAAATTAATTCAATTGAAAAAACTTTCTGTCAGATAGGGGATTCGAACCTGGGTTCTCTGGCGTATGAGCCACACACTCTACTCACTACGCCACAGCCGCCACTAATTATTATATAGTTTTATAAAGTGTTAAAAATATTAGGTTGACATTTTTATGCAATATCTAAGCTTATTGGACCCAAAACCTTTAAGAAAGCATTCGTTTGAATAGATTTTTTTTTAAATTTTAAAAAACCATATAATACAAAAAAAAAAGAACCGCCAAATTTAACACAATATGGGGTATTCCATGAAAACGGATAAAAAAAAGTTTGCCCATTCTATTTTGTTGTTTTTGGTATATAAGACATCTAGAATCTCCAACTTGGCACACAAATTTAGTCCTATGCGAGGTCTTCTCCAAATTGCAGATGTCGGAAAATAACCTAAACTCTAAATATGCGTTTTATCGAAAAAAAAAATGATCAATAAAAAAATATTTTTAAAACATTATATACAGGCCAGTTCTATAGGGATTTGGTGATTTTTTCAATAATGTTACTAAATTTTCACAAGAAAAATTACCAATTACTTTTTTTTAAACTTCGGCATTTTTAAAATTATTTTTAATTTTTTTAAAAACTAATGTACAATTTGGAAGTTCAAAAAATTTTATTTTTAATTTTTTAATTTTCTTATAATTTAAATTTAAGTCCACGACTGATTAAATTCTTAAAAATCCAAAAAAAAAGTTACTATTTATTTCTTTTTATAAAAAATTTATCCAGCTGAGAAATGGTTTTCAATAAAAGTCTTATTTTGATGTGATAACTCAAATAATATATTGGGTAAAAGATATTGGTGCTGTGCAAAAACCAGAAAATTATTCTAAAATTTAAATAAGTCTTTTATTGGAGTCGATTCCTTTGCTCAAAAAATTTTATTAAAAAAATATAGTAATTGTTATTTTGAATTGAATGATTTTCTCAGTCACGATATCAAATTTTTATGAGGAAATGGAACAGTTCAGTTTTTAAGGTCTTATAATATTTTATTTTTAATATAATTTAAATTGTCGAAATCGTTTTCGAGAACAGTGATATTCTGGGCTTTAACGATAACTCGAACTAGGTACACGCTCTCAGCTTGTGTACCCATAAGTGTTGTGAATCAAGCTTCAACAGGTGAACTTATTAAAAAAGTTATAGTTTTCATAGCTTATTTTAATTTTGATTTTAATAAGCTGCAAGAAATCTTACCTATTTTTACCTTTCAAGCTAATATTGCTGTATTAGTAATTAGTAATATAGTAGTAGTATTGTCATAGAAATTTTTACATTTTGTGCTATATTTCGGAATTATACCTTTTAAAAAAATTAATTTAAAATTTAAAAAGGCAGATAGGCAGAAAAATTAATTTAATTGATTAAAAAAAAATCAATATACTATTGTCATGTGCCTTATGGTCCTTTAAAAACAGGCATATTCACGAAAAGTTTTTTAAAAAAACGGATTTGTTTAGTAAAATTTCCATATCCTTGCTATTAGTTTTTTTACTGGTATCTACATAAGTCTATAAAGACTATAAAGATTTTTTGAAGCAAAGCTTTTTACGCCTCGTCGTGTGATTTGCTTGAGTGAAATCTACTAATTTCGATCTACAACTGAGCTATGTTGCAGCAGATTGAAAAATCTAAATAATAAAAAGGATTGCGTATTGGATTTTCTACATTTCCAGCATATTAAGCAGCTATCCAAATATGATATAACAAAAAAAATGTTGCTTCTACTTGCTACATACATACAAGATGCCATCAGCATCGGCAAAAATTAACAATTGCATACAAGTGCGTTGAAATAACAATGAATCTAGCACGGAATAAAATAAATAAAAAATTAATTATATATAATAAAATTTACTGGTGAGTATTAACGTGTGTTTTTTAATTTACTTTATGTTATTTAAAATTTTTTAATTCAACAGCTATAATTATTTATTGAAATTATTAAATCTATGAAACTGTAAAAAAACTTCCCTTCTCTGGTGTGTCCAAAGACGCACCTGTGTTTATTTTTTTTTTTTGCATCAATAGTTATTGATATACTGAGTGTAAAAGTTGAGGTCGAGAACGGAAGGTCTCTTAAGGCTTGCATGATATCTCCTCTTCAGGCAGCGAAAAGCAAAAAAAATTTTTCGCTTTGCCTTCTAAGTGAATTTTTCGTGTACGAAATTGGACCTTATAAATTAAGCATAGAGCAAAAAAATATTTTTTTTTTTGATTTTGTCGGTTCACTCAGCGCGTACTTAATTTAAAAAAAAAAAATAAAACAAAATTTGAGTTCATCGGACGAAAACTTTTCGAATTAGAAATTCAAAAAATGTCATTTCGAAAAACTGTTTTAAAGTTTTTGTTTACCTTACTTTATGAGCGTTTACTACTTATTAAAATATCCCTTAAAGGGCTTTGAAATTTATTCTGAAATTTTTTTTACACATTCTTAAAATATTTTTCAAAACAATAAAATAAAAAAAAAATCGCAAATTTTTCTAAAAAGAATTGATACCTTAAGGCCTTAAGCAAGCCTCATAAATCTGTTGCAATATTAAATTGCGTTTAGCAATGAAACATGCAAATGAAACATGCAATGAAACCGCTTGCGTTTCTTCACATTTAACGCCTACATTTAATGATTCCTCAATGGTTTTATTTGATTTCATAGTTTTTCCATCTGTCGTGCGAATTTAGTTGGCGTTTTTTTATTTCGTAAATACCTTTTTTCTCGTCGAAACAACAAAACCTACATCTATAAAAATCATCTCCTTAAATGCTTAAAATGCTTTTGTGGAAAATTTTTTTTTGTGTAATTTAATGAAATTATTATACAAAACGTCTATTTTAGGGCACGAATTCCAAATTACTAATTTCATACACTAATTACTGTTTGCCTGTACGGAACTCAAAATTACTGTAAAATACAGTAATTACTGAACGTGCAACATCAGTGCCTGGCTGTCCCCTTATCGAAAACCGCGCAACCAAATTGATCACGTTTTGATTGACGCAAGCCACTCTTCTAGACTCAGATATAGACTCAGATCACTATCTTGTCGCTTAGATAAGTACACGTCTGAGCGCAGCCAAATTTTTTTGCGAGCAACCCTACACAGAAAAAGCTAGACGTTCACAAGCTGTAATTAAAATGGACAGCCGCAGCCTTCGCCACTCGACTCGAGAGGCAAAGCTCTGTTTAAATGCATTCAAAAGCTTTTATGCAGAATATGGTCGGAAGATTGCATTCCAAATGATTGGAACCTTAGTGTACTGTGCCCAATCCACAAAAAGGGCGATCCCATCATTTGTGCCAACTATCCTGGGATAAGTCTACCTAATATCAGATATAAGTTCCTGTCGAGCGTATTATGTGAAAGACTGAAGCCCAGAGTAAGCCGGCTGGTTGGACCTTATCAGTGTGGCTTCAGACCTGGAAAATCTACCACCGACCAGATATTTACGCTACGACAAATCTTGGAAAAGACCCTTCGAAAATAAATCGGCACCGACCATTTTTTTGTCGATTTTAAAGCCGCTTTCGACAGTCTAATAAGGAATCACCTATACTCCACCATGTCTGAATTTGGTATACCTGCAAAATTAGTCCGTCTTTGCAGCACGACACAGAGTAACACCAGCAGTGCAGTTAAAACCGAGAAGGACTTCTCAACCCATTTGTTATCTAACGAGGTTTCAGACTAGGTGATTCCTTATCGTGCGACTTTTTCAATCTAATTATGGAGAATATCATTTGAGCTGTTGGCAAAGCGGCAAATCTGAGGCAAAGCGGCACCTTATTATATAAGAGTGTTATGCTGCTAGCGTATCCTGATGATATTGATATCATCGGCAGTACTACAGGCGAAGTCAGTGCAGCATTCTCCAAATTATAGAAAGAGTCGAGTGGAGCAGTGAACCCAATCAAGACGAAATATCTGATGCCAATAAACCAACAGTCCCAGCATCTTGGAACCCACGTCACTGTTTACAACACCTCCTTTGCGGTTGTGAAAGACTTCGTCTATCTTGGATCAAGCATAAACTTCACCAATGATATCAGTAGTAAGATAAAACGAAGGCTAACTCTTGCCAACAGGTATTACTTTGGGCTCAGTAGGCTATTAAGAAGCAGAGCCTTCTCTCGACGAACAAAAGTCACGCTCTATAAGTCGCTAATCATACCCGTCCAGTTATATGCAGCACAAACCTGGATGCTGAGTAGCTCTGATGAAAAAACTTTGGGAGCTTTCGAGAAAAAGATCCTGTTACCGCCAATAATGAAGTAAAATTATCACGTATAAATTCAAAATTCATGATTGTATTTTATTGCTGTTGTCGTTAGCTGATTTTGCTTGCCTATGTACTTAATATTTTCTTTTCCCTTTATATACATAGTCTGATGTTTTTTTTTACATAATCTATTTCTTTGTAAATAAAATGTATAGGCTTAACTTTAACCATCAGCAACCATCGAACCATCGCTTAAATTCAATCAAGTCAAAAAATATTTTTAAGCGCGACAGAAGCACAAATTATTTTAAAGCCGACGAAAGGCAAAATAAAAATTTGAATAATTCCGATATATCGGCTGTTAAACTTTGTACTGTTATTAAAATTAAAGTCGGAAACAACAGTTCTTTAAAATAATTTCCTGTAAATATTCTATTTATATAATTGATTCGCGCAACATGCCAAATAAAAAAACCATAACTGCAAGAAGTGTAGCGAAATAGACAACGATTGTATGGCACAGTGCGATAATTGTAACTTTTGGTACCATTCGGAGTGAACCGTCGGAGTGAAAAGTGACGTTGCCGACATAAGTTGGAGCTGTGGTTTATGTTATCTTCAGTCCATCGTCACTTCCATGAGTCTAGGCGCTCCTCCGACCACATGACATAACGTCTATAACGCCACAGAGCCAAGAGCAACGCCGTCCTTGGTGAGTGATAGCCAAAAAATGTCGTCGCAGAGCGATGACGCACAAATGGAGTTGCAAAAAATTGCAAAGGAATCGTGAGACGAATATCGTTTATACATCGACTTCGACGCAGCCAAACGACGCATATCCAAAACGTAGTGTGGAAATACAACACACAATGTGCCAGATGTGCCAATTTCATTGTAGTCTACATCGGCAGCCACAGGCATGATATATACGACATCTTGGTATGGTAGCGCGCCAGGTCTTTTTCAGCGTGAAAAGGGTTTCAATTTATTCAATTCCTATGTTCCTCCTAATTTGCATTTCATTCCAGTCTCAGGTCCAGCGGTTGTGCAATTCATTTCAGCAACATCAATAGCAGCAATGTATTCAAAATATAGCGATCCATTCCTATTGCCAAATGCTTCTCAACATCAACCACCTTTGCAACATCCTCTGCAACAGCAAATGTTTATGAACACTTCAAATGTTGCTCAGCATCAAATGTTGCCAAACGCACATGCAGCTATGCAACAACAGATGTGGCCAAGAGCACAAACAACTGTTCAAAATTAATATGCGAATTTACAAAATTTTGTCAGCTGAACAAGACAATACGAATTACAATTGAAAATGTTAGAAGAAGAAAATAAAATACAAAAAGAATATTTGGAGAGAAATATCAGATACTGGCGCGAGTGAGTAGCAATACTGCTGCAGCACCACAATTACGTTTAAATGAAAATAAACAAGGAATGAGAGCAGCAAGTGTGCAAAATCCTACTGCTTCACAACTAGCTGCACGCCACGCAATTCCCAAAAATTTGCCAACTTTCCAAGGTGATCCCGAGGAATGGCCAATGTTCATAAGTAGTTTTGAGACCAGCACCGAAGTTGCCGGCTATTCCAACGCGGAAAATTTAATGTGATTGCAGACGTGTCTTAAAGGGAAAGCCCGTGAGATGGTCAAGCACAAATAAAAATGTGTTTCGGACGACCAGAATTCATCATCGATAGCTTAATTGAAAGGGCAAGAAAAATGTGTTCACCAAAGGATAGGCTTGAAGCGCTTATTGAGTACGCACTCTGCGTCAAAAATATTTGCTCTACCATGAAGGCTTGCCAAATGCACGCACATTTAAATAATCTACTACTAGTGAAGGAATTGGTCGATAAATTGCGTAGTCAGTATAAATTAAACTGGGTGACGCAATTTAGAGATGAAACAGTACCGATTGTAAAGGCCTTTAGTGACTGGACTTACTCCATTGCGGAAGCGGCGAGCAAAGTGACACCACCGGCGTTTATGAAGAAAAGCGTATCTTTGAATACACATACGCGTGGTGACGGTGAACAAGCTGCTAGAAGCACCACAACTAGTGTACCAGGTAAGGCAATTTACTCATGTGCAGCATGCAGCAGCAAAGACCACAGAATAACAGAATGCGAAGAATTTAAAAACTTAACTATAGATCGCAAGTGGCAAATTGTGCAAAATAAAAAATTGTTTCGTCAATGCTAAAATCCACATTATCGACGGTGCTACATAAATAAAGAATGTGGCATTAATAATTGCCAAGCGAAACACCATCGTTTATTGCACAATAACACCATAAGAACTCAGAAAGAGACCCAAATCGGAAGTGAAAATGCAAATAACATCGAAAACAAAACTGATGCATCACGACAAGTACAAGTGCATTCTAACAGAGACAGTGATCAATGTGAAAAACCATACTTTCGCATTATCCCTATTCGTATGAGTTATAAAAATAAATCTTTTGATACTTTCGCATTTTTAGACGAAGGTTCTTCGGTCACACTTGTTGAAAAAGCAGATTTCAATTATTTAGGAGTAGATGGCGTTAAGGATACATTATGTTTGCGTTGGACTGGCGATACCACGCCCATATCTGTCAAACATCCCTCTGCAGTCATACGAAAATGTAAAGCCCACAGTATTGATTGGCGCAGATAATTGGAAACTTGCGGTGCCTCTAAAAATACTTGAAGGTACATGGCAACAGCACATAGCTGCAAAAACACGCTTAGGCTGGTTAATCCAAGGATGTGGCCCAGACAAAAATTCTAGTTTACGCCTCAATATCCACACCTGTGACTGTGAAGATCGATACAACGCATTGCACGAAACAGTCAAGCAGTACTTCAGCCTGGAAGCACCAGCAAAAACAGCGCTACTATCTTCAGATGATACAAGAGCAATGAGAATTCTAAACGAAACGTGTCATAAGAAAAACGACCGATTCGAAAGCGGCCTGCTATGGCGCTCTGATAAAGTTCAACTACCGAATAGTTACAACACAGCCCTAAGACGATTGATGTGCCTTAATAATAAAATTAGTAAAGATTCAACTTTAAAACAAACACTACAAAAGCAAATCGATAATCTACATGCAAAAGGCTATGCCAAAAAGCTTTCTGCCGAAGAATTATCAATCACAAATGGGCGTGTGTGTTACCTACCAATATTCGTTACGATGAACCCGAATAAGCCCGGCAAGGTGCGTCTTGTATGGGACGCCGCTGCAAAATCTGACGGCGCATCGTTCAATGATTTCCTACTAAGAGGCCCACATTTGCTCAACTCACTAGTCGGCGTTCTATTATCATTCCGTGTGGGACAAAGGCGACACACTTCAGCAGCCTAGCGTTTATGTCATGCAAGCGCTAACTTTCGACATCAACTGTGCTCCATGCATTGCTCATTTTGTTCGTGACAAAAAGGGATAAATCTTGAATAGATGTACTTTAATAATGTAAAAAAAATGTTGGTCTCATATGAAACACAGCTTAAAAAAAAACACAGGTGCGTCGTTGGATACACGAGAAAAGAAAAATTTAAAATAACAAAAAATAAATTAGATATATACAGAGAACATAGTTACTGCTTATTTTTTTATTGTTGAATATCAAATTTCCACGCCAATTACATATACGGGCAGATAATGCCAGCGACTCTCCATTTTAACTCTCCACACATGGTTGTGAACTTGGCTGCACTGACTCATGCATGCGTTTATTAATTCCATATTTATTGATATCATCTATTTTTTTACACAATAGGTGCTACTACGGGCTCAGTAAGCAACTAAGTTCCAGAGCCCTCTCTCGATCGAAAAAACTAACACTCTACAAGACCCTCGTTCTACCTGTGCTGCTTTATGGCGCTGAGGCATGGGTAGTTTCGCAAACTGACGCAGCCGCTCTGGGGGTGTTCGAGAGAAAAGTTCTTCGCAAAATCTTCGGTCCTGTTCGAGTCGGCGGTGACTATCGCATCCGAATGAACCACGAGCTGTATGAGCTCTACGATGACATTGACGTAGTTCGGCGTATAACTGTGCAGCGACTACGCTGGCTGGGTCATGTCCAGCATTATCCATGTCGAAATCGTCTCAAACCTCCAAGTGGTGTCCCTGGGCAACGGCAAACTGGCATCCGTCAGTTTGACGGCTAATTTGAGCGGCGGGTCGATCCATAGACCTTAAACATGGAATGTGTGCAGGGTTTGGGTCCCGCCACATTATTACTGCCCAATGAAAACTAAACCAGCCTCGAATACAATGTTTGGGCTATATGTTAAAGATTGGTATCTTCTTTGTGGTGTTTACCAGCACTTTTATGAAAAATTTTGATTTTTTTTTTGCCACTGGTCAGTACCACGATTTCTTTGGCGTTTTGAAAACATTGTCGTATTGAGGCATTAATTTTTAATGAATTATCGTACTTACGGTATTCTTATCTGTTTGACATAACAATAACATAACAATCATAAAGAACATAATAATGTTTTTGTTTACATTTAATAAAAAATTAATAAATTTTTTTAAAAAACATTTAAAAAAAAATTGTTTTATATAGACATTCAGTTTTGGTTTCGGCCAAACATTACAAAAATGGCGAAAAATTTAGGTTTCGGTCGAATACTACCAATAAGTGATCATAGACACAACACATTATACCTGCTGAACGCAGCCATTATTGCTTTCCATTTCATTTTTTGTTTCTTATTGCAACACAGCAAAGGCAACAATATGCGCTTGCATTCGTTTAGCTTTCGGAAATTTCACTTTTCAACTTTTTATTTTCATTCGTTTGGTGATTTATTTTTCTTTGTTTCTATTTTAGAGAGGCATGTCTGTTTGTATAGTATGGTTTTGTTGCGCATGACTATTTTTGTTTTTGCATGCATTTCAATGTGGTAGCTCAGAAAGAAATTAGCCAGCGTACATTAGGACACTTCTGTGAAAATAGCTCAACATCTTCAGCCCAACTTTTTGCTCAATTCGCCGCGAAATATATCTGAATTTCGAACTCGCCGCAAATAAAAAATAAGGAATTTGATAAAATTGTTACATTAAAAATTAAACTTATATGCTAAAATTGTTTCTAAAATTGGTAGCAATAACCTTCATACCGTAAAACAACCTTGGAGTAAAATAGATAGATAGATAGATAGATAAAAGTATTTTATTCATAATATTTACATAGTTAAACTATCACCATGTACAATAAATCTTATATATGACATAACATATATGTTGTGTGTCAGATTGCCATATAAAATGTATAAAAGTTGATTAGATACGTAAAGTTTATCTGAATTCATTTATAATTAAGTCGCGATATTTTAAACAATTATTTATATACAAATAATGGTTATAATACTAATCGTTACCACTTAGTATTTCATGAAATTCGGATTCATTTAGTTGATTTTTACCGAATAGGCAGAGCCTTTCGTAATTAAAAATAGAACATCTACCAATGAAGTGGTAAGAGTTTTCAGGTTCCCTAAGATTGCAAAGAGTACAAACAATGGGTGTGATTTGGCTAATAAAACAATGAGCATTTAAGTTTAATAGACCACCTCTGGCACGCAGAATAAGATTGAGTAAGTGTGAAGATTAGTTATCGGTGATATATGGGAGAACATCAAACAGTAATCGATTGTAAACATCGTGTAGCTGAGATTTTTTTGCGCTTTCCAAGTGCCTACTATATTCAAATTGGATTAAGGCCTGTAGCAAATTATCTTGTTGAGATTTTAAATTCTCAGAACCTGTCAAAAATAAATTCAAAATGAAGTTCGTCACATAGGGAGCGCCAAAAAACTTTTTGGGCTACTGTTTCGATGGCAAGTAAACGTGGAAGCCTAGTAACTGAATAGCTAAAAACTTTAGAAATATAACCAAAATGTAGTGCAATTTTTTGTACAAATAAAGTCGAAAATCTAGTTTCTAAATTAATCATGTAATTTGGTGTATTATTTGGCAGGTAAAATATTTTTTTGATAAAGAAACGAAGCAATTTTTAAACCTGATCAAAACGGTTACAACTCCACACTTGAGCACCATAAAACATGATTGACTTCGCGACAGTTTCAATGATTTTTAGTTTATTGGATAATTGAACTTTGCGGTTATAAATGTAGTCTAACCAATTGGCATTTATTGCTGTTTTTGTAGATAGAAGTTTAGCATCAAGATGCTTATAAGACAAGTTATAGGTTAGATTTACGCCAAGATATTTGTATTTATTTACAATTTCAATTTTTTGGTCGCCATAAAACCAAGCTAAATTAGCCGATGTGCGAGGGCCATTTCTAAAAACAACAATTTGAGATTAAGTTAAATTGATATTAAGGCTCCATTGATTACAGTAACTGTACTGGGCATTTATCATTGAATGCAGTTCAGTTTCAGAATTGGCAAGAATAACCAAGTCATCAGCGTATAGTAGAACTTAAACTACTGTATTTGCAATAAGTATTCCATACGGCAAAGCATTATGCAAATCATTCAAATACAGCCCAAAAAGAACTGGTCTTAGCAGGCAGCCCTGTTTAACACCTTGGTTAACAGGAAACGCATCTGACAATAAGCTACCGTCCCAAACTTGACTTAGTGTCTCCTAATATAGCAGTTGCAAAATAGTTACCATTTTCGTGGACAATCCCATACTAGACAATTTGTAAAATAGAGAATTACGTGGAATCAAGTCAAATGCGCAGGAGGAATCTACAAAAAATGCATAAGTTTTATTTTTTAGGTTTAGATTGGCAATACTTGTTAGGAGTAAAATACACGGTTCAGAACAATCTGTTTTTTTCAGTAACCAAAAAACGGATGGAAGATGAAAAGTTCTCATCCTGAATTTTAGCCTTAAATCAACAATTATGCGGAAAATCGACTGGACGTATTCTGAAGCTCCGGTCTATCGTCCTTCCTAGAAATTTTAGATAAAGTGCAAAGTGATTTTTTTATGAAAATCAGAATTCCACACCCTAAAACTTACCCAAAAACAAAAGATCTTATCCTGAATTCTTGCTCAAACATCACTCTTTATATGGAAAATCGACTGGTGATATGCACATGCTCGGGCCAATCGTCTTTGTTACCAAAATGTGGGCCGGCATGCGAAAAATGAGATTTTTGTATGAAAATCAGAATTCTACACCATAAAACATACCCCGAAACAGAAGGTCTCATCCTGGATTTTTGCTCAAAAATCAATCTTTATATGGAAAATCAACTGGTGATATGCTCAAGCCCGGGTCTATCGCCCTTGGTACCGAGATTTGGGCCGAATTGCGAAAGAAATGGTATTTTTGTATGAAAATCAGAATTCTGAACCCCTAAAACAAAAGTTCTTATCCTGGATTTTTGGCATGTAATAGCTGATGCCAAATAGGATAATTTTGTACCTTCTACCTCAAATTGCTATCAATCGTCCATTATACCGTAAAACGACCTAGAAGTAAAATGATCGGTTTTTTACTAAAAAAATTATGGCAGATGAAAAGTTCTCATCCTTTGCCTGAAAATCAACAACTATGCGAAAAATCGACTGAAGGTACCCTCAAGCTCCGCTCTATCATCCTTGGTACCGAAATATAAGCCGAACTGCGAAAAAAGTAATTCTTATATGAAAATCAGAACTCCACACCCCAAAACTTACCCCAAAAAAAAAGTTCTCACCCTGAATTTTGCTGAAAAATCAACCTCTATATGGAAATGGACTGGCGGTATGCTCAAGACCAGGTCTATCATCCTTGGTATCGAAATTTGGGCCGAACTGCGGAAAAAAGGGATTTTTGTATGAAAATCAAAGTTCCACATCCCAAAACATACCTACCCCAAAACAAAAGTTCTCATCCTAGATTTTTCCTCAAAAATCAACCTTTTTATGCAAAATGGACTGTTTGTATGCTCAAGCACGGGTCTATAGTCTTTGGTACCGAAATTTTAGCCGAATTGCGAAAAAAAGGGATTTTTGTATGAAAATCAGAATTCTACACCCCAAAACTTACACCAAAACAAAAGTTCTCATAATGGTTTATTTTTGAGCAAAAATCAAGGATGAGAACTCTTGCTTTGAGGTAAGTTTTGGGGTGTCGAATTCTGATTTTCATATAAAAATCACTTTTTTTCGCACATCGGCTAGAAATTCTGTACCAAGGAAGATAGACCGGAGCTTGAGGCTACTTTTAGTCGATTTTGCGCATAACTGTTGATTTTCAGGGAAAAAATTTAGGATGAGAACTTTTCATCTTTTATCCTTTTTGTTTTGGTTTTTACTGAAAAAAACAAATTTTGCCGAACCAAGTATTGCACTTCTAAGTCGTTTTAAGATATGATGGACGATTGGAAGCAATTTGGAGAAGAAGATACAAAATCATCTGATTTTCATACAAAAATACCATTTTTTTTTTGCACTTCGGCCCGAATCAAGGTACCAACGATGATAGACCCGGGCTTGAGCATACCTGCAATCGATTTTTCGTATAAAGGTTGGTTTTTGACTAAAGATCCAGGATGGGAATTTTTCTTTTGGGATATGTTTTGGGGTGTCGAGTTCGTATTTTTATAAAAAAAAAATCCCTTTTTTAGCATTTCGACCCAAATTTCGGTTACAAGGACGATAGACTCGGGCTTGAACATACCACCAGTCGATTTTCCATATAAAGATTAATTTTTCAGCAAAAATCCAGGATGAGAACTTTTGTTTCGGGGTAAATTTTGGCGTGTGGAATACGGATTTTCATATAAAAATCACTTTTTTTTCGCAATTCGGATAAAATTTCGATACCAAGGACGATAGACGGGAGCTTGAGGATAGCTCCAATCAATTTTTCGAGCTGAGAAAATATGAAGGACGATTGATAGCAATTTGAGGATTAAGAGACAAAATCATCTTTTTGACATCCGCTATCGCATGCCAAAAGTCCAGGATGAGAACTTTTGTTTTGAGGTAGGTTTTGAGGTGTGGAATTCTGATTTTCAAACGAAAATCCCATTTTTCGCAATACGGCCTGAATATCGGTACCAAGGACGATAGAATGGGGCTTGAGCATACCTCCAATCGATTTTCCATATAAACTTTGATTTTTAAGCTAAAACTCAGGACGAAATATTTTCATCTTCCATCGTGTTTTTGCTTTTTACAGAAAAACAAAATTTTGCTGAACCGAGTATTTTACTTCTAGGCAGTTTTACGGTATGACTGCTTAATGATAGTAATTTGTTGAATAGGGAGGAAAATAATTTGTTTAGAATCAGCTTTTACATATCATAATTTCTGGATGAAAACTTTTAATCTTCTATCCTCTTAGTCGATATTATTGTAAAATCTCGGAAAGTGTTATAACTTTTGGCCAATTTACGGTATGAAGGATGTTTGATTTTAGAACTCGGTGTGGAATGAAAAACATTAATTGTATATTTTTAGAAATATCCTCATAAAATCAACAAAGCACCTTCAAAGCACAGTGAGCAGTTTTACATTAGCTTATATTATGCTACGTGTTGTTAAGTTCTTAATCATGAAACTTACAAATGTAAATGATATTCATTCATATATTTTAAGTATTATTGTGAATATTTGTTTGTATTTGTGTTTGTATTTGTGAATTGTTGTTTTTGTTGTTTTTAACATTTGCGGCAAATTTAAACTTCTTGGATTGAAGCTTACGGCGAATTCGAATGTTGGGCTGAGCAAAAAATTTGGAATGAAGATTTTGGGCTAACTTCACACCGGCCATTAGGATATAGCCATAGAAATGATTCAATTTTGTTGTTCGTTGATCGTTGTTAAAGATGTTGTTGCTGTTTACGTTGATTTTTGGCTAAGCGTGATTCTAATTATTATTATTATAATTATTGAAAGTTCTTGGAGGGTAATTACACTCTTTAACCCCCTGGGTTCCGTGACTGTGCGAAGGTAAGTGATTATTTATATTATTTATAAAAATGCAATGCTTAGAGAGCTATAACACTTTATCTTTTTAGAAACCTTTGTAGGATCTGCGTTGGAACTTTGAACGCAGCTTATTTAGGTGAGAAAATTAACATCAGCAAAATTTTAAATTTTTTACACGACGGGTTAAGAGATTTACTGTAAGGCTAAAGCTGCACTGATTGTGTTTAAATTTCAGTACGGAGACGGTAGTGTCTCATTTCTATACGCAACAGAGACATATAACTTAAGAGAAATAATTAATGTTATATTGAATGTATTTTCACCCTCACAAGAACTATCTAGTAAACTAGACACCAAATATAAACATAGATGTATTTGCATAAGACTTTTATGCCTTCAAATAATTGCTAGTACCATCAAATAAGCTATATTTCAAGACCTATGCAGCTATTAACGCCAAGCAACAATTGTCTCGCTTATGGAAACACCCTGCTGGGAGTACAAAATTAACCATGAATAATCTACATCCTTCTCAGTCATGCGGTTTCATCGTAATCCTTCTTTTGTCAGCAAATTTATTACACACAAATAACTTTTATTGCGAAATTTTGAAAAAGTGAATAAAAGGACTTGACACTTGAATTAAATACAGCAGCCAGAATATAACAATCACCCCAGCTTAAGTCAGAAAACCAAGAGGAAAGTAAAATAATCCTCAATAAAAAGTAAAAAAAAATATCCTTATTGATCTTTCAGCGGCGGTGCAATTGCGCCAAAAAATGCAATCAATTCAAGGAACACAAGAATATGTCAATTTGTATGTGGTACGATTTTAAAGAAGCATTGTTTGAAAATATTACGTTAATATTCGCTTCTCTTCGCACTTGTCCTCAAAAAAGTGGGCGTAACTAAAGTGAAGTCACGTTTATTTTTTGTATAGTTGCAGACAGTAACTATACGAACTAAATTACAAAATTGTAGTCTAATTTTAACGTAAATTACCAAAATTTAGTCAAAACCGTCTGAATGTACTATTTTTTTATTGATTTGTGGCCGTTAAAACGGGTGTGTCAACAAGTTTTTGTTCATAAATCTAGATAATAACCTTAATAACATATGACCTTTATTTGGTGGCTTTAGGTGTTACCGTTCGTGAGATGTTAAGCAACTTGAATCAACCTATAATTTTATATATATAGATAACAGTTTCCCAGCAGCAAGACTCACCAAATAGTAACTTCATTTTGAGTTTCAATGTTCCGTCACTTTGACTTCCATAGCTATTCCGTATCGAAAAAAGCTTGCATGTGCCGAGCCACACTACGTTTTCTAATGCCCGTGCTAGTTTTCAAGTAGAAAGACGCAGCCAATTAGTAACTTCATTTCATCCATTATTTAGTAACATTTAGGTTCAAAGCTATTCGATACCAAAAATTTTAATTGTATAGGCGGTGCCACGCCCCATTTTTAAATGTCGCTCAATCACCAGTCGAAGTACACGACTAAAAAGAAATTTCGTATCGAGTTTCATATATGTGATAATTCCAAAGCTATTCCATATCGCAAATTTCGGTTGTATGGGAGGTGCCACGCCCACCATTTGATATTCAACCAAATATCAATTGCAATCGAATCAAATGAAATATATCAATAAGGTCAGATTTTCAAATCACGAAACTTGATTATCAAACCAAATCACATTGAATCACAATGAGAATGAAAGTCTATTGAAACAGCGTTTCCGAAACCGAGACAACCACTTTCTGAAAATTTTAAGTAAATTGGTCGGATGGTTTCCGATTCAATAAAGGATAGACCAACAGAAATTGATTTATATATATATAGATAGGTTAGTGTTACAACAACTATAAATTGTTTTTTAACCGAAATAGAAGGAAAAATTTCACATTTTTTGGAAAAATTAATCAAACATAGATGATATAAAAATTTAATTGCATGCGTTGTTAATAAGTTGAAAACTCACAACTTTACGTTAAATGTAACTTCAATGCATATCGACATTTTCAAAAATTATTTAGGCATAGTGGCCCTAGTATCGAAAATGAATTTGCTTTCAATAGATAGCGTTGCATAGATGAAGTGCCATCGAATAATTTTATTGTCCAGTACGTTGGATTTATAGTCCAGAAAATGGTGTTTGTTTTATTAAATTTCAAATAATATTGTTGATGACAATTCATTATTCGATTATTGCAATCAATATTGCAAAACTTTGTCATAAACAATATTTACTGACATAATATTAGTCATACTACTGAACGTCGACTGTATTTTTATTTAAACACGCACGAATGAAGTCAGTCCGAACAAAAGCTTTATTCTGTTTGCAGCTCTGTTCCGAAACAAAACTTAAGTACTTGGAGAAAAAACGTCAAATTAGATCTTTTTACAAAATATATTTTGCTACTTGTTGAAAATTAAAAAACAGTGCTCTCAGAGCTTTTGGAGGTTGAGTTAAATAAAATTGTTTTTCAGTGAAAAGATAAAGAGCGGAAAATAGTGCATATCAAATATTTTACTTACTTAGATGGCGCCTACAACCGCAAGTCGGTTTCCGCCTGTTGTAAGAAATTGCGCCAGCCATTTCTGTTTTGCGCTTGCTGGCGCCAGTTGGAAGCTCCAAGTTTCGTCGGGTTGTCCTTCAATTGGTCCCTCCAACGGAGATGCGGTTGTCCTCTTCTGCGTTGTCCGCCGCTGGGTACCGAATCGAATATTTTCTTCGCTGGAGCGTCATCTTCCATCCGCTCAACATGACCTAGCCAGCGAAGCCGCTCGATTTTTATGCGCTTTACTATGTCGATGTTGGCGTATAGCTCATACAGCTCATCGTTCCATCGTATTTGGTGGTTGAATTTTGTGTATGGTAGTTTTTGAGGTTGCTGATTTTAAATTTGATGTCAAAATTTTAAATTTCGAAATAGTATATCTAATATGGTGACCGCTTTTAGTCCACCCCTTTTGTTGACTTTGAAAATAAATAATTCGGTCAGGTTCCAAACGATTACATTTATCCCGTTATTGTTTGAAATTATGATTGAATCTTTGCCGAATTTATGTTTTAACTTCAATTGAGGTTCTAAACTATTCATTGGGATGCTTTTTAATAAATTTTTGAGAAAACCCCTTAAAAATTTTGATTATTAAAAAAAAAACATACTAAAAAGAATTTTTGCTGTAAAATTTTTAAACTTAAAAATTCGTTTCATGATTTCCTTTCATATGATATATATAAATGTAGGATTTATTTAGAATTTCTGACGTAAAAATGTTAAAAATACTCCATACGAACGAAAAATCAAGCCTAACTCATAAAAAATTTTAGAATTTTGTTTGTGCAGGTATGTTTGTATTTTTATAATTTTATTTGCTCAAAAAATAAAGGTTTAGTGCAAAATTTATGTAAATATCGTAATTCAACTCTAAGTTATAAACAAAACACGTCTTTCTCCTTACACTAAAAGTTTAAACACGCATATAGTAGGCGGTAAGATTGGCCGAGAAAAATAGAAAATATCTTTGAACTTGACCTGAGTCGCATTTAAGCTCTTAACTTAATGTCGAAGCAATCGGTGAAAACATTCCGAAGATGTGTACTCGTAATAAAAAATACAAAAAACCTTCTTTGGGTTTTCGTTATTTCCAAAATTTTTCAACAAATTTTTACAAATTTTTTTATATACCATCATCATACAAATTCCAAGAAAATTTCGAATGAACACCATTTCATTTTTACTAGAGTACACCAGTAGAGTACACCTTTTCGCCATGCCACCCCCGAGCGACGCCAGGTATTCCAGCTAGCATTTTTCTTTAAAAACTATTCGGTGCACTCTTTCTTCCTACTCGGATTGATTTAAAAAAAAAAATATCAATTTGGCTAAGAAACACTTTGTATGCCCCCGAGCGATGGTTGGTATTCCAGCTAGCATTTTTCTTTAAAAACTATTTTGTGCACTTCTTCTCCCTACTCTGATTCATTTAAAAAACAATCACCAAAATTAGTTGTGACACACCATAAATGCCATACTACCCCCGAGCAACACCGGGTATTCCAGCTAGCATTTTCCTTCAAAAATTTGTCGATGCTTCTTCCTACTCTGATTCATTTAAGGCGAATGTTCCGGCTTGAGGCGTGTTTTTAAAGGCGATTTTTTAAAGGCTGATTAAAAAAAAAAAACTTCTTCAGATATGGTATTTATTATAACTTTTTTATTTTTTTAATCAAGTATTCAAGAATACAAACAAAAATATTTGTTTCTCTGTGAGCTCAGAGTTGAAACACCAAAAATTTATGACATTTTATGGTCAAAATCATTTTCCTTGTGAATGAAATTTCTTTTTCCTTGTGAATGACGGCGATCGCAAGAGTAAGGTCTTTAAATTAACCACAAACCTTTTTTTTCAGGTAGCCCAGTATAGATTTATTTGTCCCACCGGAATTTTTGGACGCCCATTTCTAACGCTACCTGTGGTCTTACATGTACATGAATTTTAAAAAGAAATTTTTTTTTTGTGTTTTTTAATACTTGATTAGAATAATAAAAATAAGTTTTTATAAATATCTGCAATAGTTTGTTTTTTTTTAATCAGCCTTTAAAAATCGCCAAATATTCATCAAAATCGGTTGAGAAACACAGGAGTAAGTGAATATGAATACTGAACTGTTTTACCTTCGCCTATTTACAGAGGTAGTCAAAAATATTTACACATTGCTTATATTTTTTTTATTTACCATTAGGTTTGTTAAAACTTGCTTTGTGTACTTTGCTTTCTGCAAAGAATGCAACAACAAAAATTTTGTTTTCAAACTATTTACAACAACAATAAAGTGAGCACTTTCTTTAAAACACTTAAAAATTTTGAGCAATGTGGAAATATTTTTGACTACCTCTGTATATATAGATTTATATAGATTTATTAATAACAGTTACAATTTAAATATTACATATTAAAAAGTTAATAGTACCAGCTGTCAGGTTCTACGACTCGAATATTAAAAATAACGTTAATGAATATAAAATACGATTGCTAAATTTTGATAGATAAATAACAATGATATATAAAGTTTAACATGGTATTGCTATTTTCAAAACATATATTTATTAACATATTTGATGGTAATTAGGTTCCAACGTTTGTATTTCTTCGTATATATTTTTACTAAAGTTTCATTAAGGGACATTTTATTTAATTTTTTATTTTTGAGAATTGAATATTGTAGGCTTTCTGTATGCACCCGGGATCGCAGACGAATGGTAAGTTAAAAAAAAACATAATTTTTCATTTTTATAAAGAAAAAATTTCGTTTTTTTTAAACCACGGTTTTAATCCTTCTACTTAACATTTTTTGCAAAAATACTTGACCGATTTTTATGTTTATGGTCTAGATGTTTTAGTTATGAATTTTTTTTTGTAATGAAAAAAAAAATAATTAAAGATTATTTTAATCATTAAAAGTAACGAAAAACTTGTTTTGAAACTGTTAGCGCGTTTTTCTTGAAAAGGGGTTTCTTAAAATCGATGTGCAAGATTGCGCAATAACTATTAATCTGATTTACTTCAAAATTGCTGAATAATTAAAAAAATATATTTTTTAGGTTCTGACTTCGAGTGTTTTTTTGAAAGTCCTCAAAAAAATTCAACAGCTGCTTTTGTCCAAAAACTTGAGGCCTTTTTTTGAATTTTGAGTTTGCGTAGCCACCATATTTTTCTGATTATTTTTTTGAAAAAACTCAAAGTCAGACCCTCATATCAGGTTTAAACTCTCACCAAATTTATTTTCAGATAAGCCAAGCTCGAGATTACTGCTTCATTTACGCACGTGTGAAACGGAAGTGACGTCACAAGAAAAAAACAAAACAATTTTTTTGATAATTTCAATACTTACGTAAAACAACAAAAAATATTTACTCAAATACTTCTAACCGTTTTTTCACAACCCTTACTTAAGAAAATCCTAAAATTTCGACAAAATTAGGCAAACAGTCTCTTAAGAGTTCAAGCATTCGTTATGAAAATGGTCGACGGATACTTCGTTGTTGCAAAATGGACAAGGTGAATGTTGAGATTCGCCCAAAATGAAATGCTGATTTGTTATTTGAGAGTGACCTATCCTGAGCTCGACAAACAGACCGATATGTTGCCGTGATGCGTTGTATGGATAAACAGTAGCACGGGGCGATGTATAGTAGTAGTCTTTCCTAATTCAAACATTGCCACCTCGTATTGTTGCCGCTCGCGCCACCATATTGGCAAAATGGCTGCTAAAAACAGTTTGTTGCTAATATCTCCCTTCCAACTTTTTCCCATGATAAAAATAAATATGTAAAAAATGAAACTAGAGAAATTCCCTACAATTCATGTTATGAGCCTTTTTTTCGTAAAATTATTAGTTTATGCGCACCACCAAAGTGGAGCACCGCAAAGTGTATTTCAAATAAAAAAACTTTTTATATTAAAAATATATATGTCGTATTAGACTGCGTTGGATTTGTATATAAAATGCTTAAATATTTGGTATTCTGCGTGCCCCCCGAATTGTAAACGAAGTTGCAAATGCAATAATTTGAGCTATTAAAAGTTAAAAAATTGTCGAAAACGGCCCGGCTCGAAAATCCGTTTTATTTTGGGATTTTTTATATGACATTTTTAAGATAAGAAATTATTCATTTGAAATTTGCGGGGAAAAAAGCCAACTCAGTGCAAAATTTAGATTTTTATATTATTTTCATAATTTATTATATTTTCATACTTTTATTATTTCATGCATACCAATTAGGTCGATCCTGATGATTTTTCAAAAACTTTTTATTGTAGTGTACACAAAATGGCCTTTCATATTGCATAAAAAGTTTTTGAAAATTTATCAGGATGGACCAAATGGGTAAGCATGAAAAAAATATTGTACGAAAATAATCGAAAAATCTCAATTTATTCATTTGCAACCATCGTTTACAATTCCGGGGGGCACGCAGGATCCCCAATATTTAAGCATTTTAAATACAAATCCAATGCAGTCTAATACAATACCACCTTGTTCAAAAAGAAAGGTACATTTATTGAAAAGAAATTAAAATACAAGTTTATTCATCCTAATCAATATTGTCGCCTTCAAAGTAGTCCCCGTCGTCTGCAACGCACTTATGCCAGCGCTTGATCTAGTCACGGACAATTTCTGGAACACGGTTTTTGGAATGGCCTTCAGAGCGTTCACTGATTTTTCCATGACCTCTTCTTTGGTGGTGAAACGCTGTGCGAACAAGAAATTATGTACCAATTTCTGTCCCACAAATAACATGTAAATAATGAATATAAAATATTATTAAATTATAAATTAAAATATATATAAACTATATTATAAATATTACTGACAATATACACTTTGTATTATATAGCCAACTGTTGTTAAAATAACATTCAAAAACAAATAAATATACACATACACGCATACATGCATACACATGCATGTAAACAAAACAACCGAACAATGAAACAGAAAAACAGCGCAAGCAAATAAAAAGCGGCACAGTCGCGTTCACATGTGCAAAGACTTAGGTCAGTTCAGCACAGGTTCTCATAGTAAAGGCGTTCACACCCTTTAAGCTCAGATTTTCATAGTAAAGGCGTTTACACACTTTAAGCTCAGGTTTTCATAGTAAAGGCGTTTACACCCTCTAAGCACAGGATATTCATAGCAAAGGCGTTCACACCCTTTAAGCACAGGGTATTCATAGAAAAGGCGTTCACACCCTTTAATCTCAGGTTTTCATAGTAAAAGCGTTCACACCCTTTAAGCTCAGGTTTTCATAGTAAATGCGTTCACACCCTCTAAGCTCAGGTTTTCATAGTAAAGGCGTTTACACCCGTTAAGCTCAGGTTTTCATAGTAAAGGCGTTCACACCCTTTAAGCTCAGGTTTTCGTAGTAAAGGCGTTTACAACTTTTAAGCTCAGGTTTTCATAGTAAAAGCGTTCACACCCTTTAAGCTTAGGTTTTCATAGTAAAGGCGTTTACACCCTTTTAGCTCCAGATTTCATAGTAAAGGCGTTTACACCCTTTAAGCTCAGGTTTTCATAGTAAAGGCGATCACACCCTTTAAGCTCAGGTTTTCATAGTAAAGGCGTTTACAACTTTTAAGCTCAGGTTTTCATAGAAAAGGCGTTTACACCCTCTAAGCACAGGATATTCATAGCAAAGGCGTTCACACCCTTTAAGCACAGGGTATTCATAGTAAAGGCGTTCACACCCTTTAAGCTCAGGTTTTCATAGTAAAGGCGTTCACACCCTTTAAGCTCAGGTTTTCATAGTAAATGCGTTCACACCCTCTAAGCTCAGGTTTTCATAGTAAAGGCGTTTACACCCTTTAAGCTCAGGTTTTCATAGTAAAGGCGTTCACACCCTTTAAGCTCAGGTTTTCGTAGTAAAGGCGTTTACAACTTTTAAGCTCAGGTTTTCATAGTAAAGGTGTTCACACCCTTTAAGCTTAGGTTTTCATAGTAAAGTCGTTTACACCCTTTAAGCACAGGATATTCATAGTGAAGGCGTTCACACCCTTTAAGCTAAGGTTTTCATAGTAAAGGCGATCACACCCTTTAAGCTCAGGTTTTCATAGTAAAGGCGTTTACAACTTTTAAGCTCAGGTTTTCATAGTAAAAGTGTTCACACCCTTTAAGCTTAGGTTTTCATAGTAAAGTCGTTTACACCCTTTAATCTCAGGTTTACATAGTAAAGGCGATTACACCCCTTAAGCTCAGGTTTTCATAGTAAATGCGTTTACACCCTTTAAGCTCAGGTTTTCATAGTAAAGGCGTTTACACCCTTTAAGCACAGGATATTCATAGTAAAGGCGTTTACACCCTTTAAGCTCAGGTTTTCATAGTAAAGGCGATCACACCCTTTAAGCTCAGGTTTTCATAGTAAAGGTGTTCACACCCTTTAAGCTTAGGTTTTCATAGTAAAGTCGTTTACACCCTTTAAGCACAGGATATTCATAGTAAAGTCGTTCACACCCTTTAAGCTAACGTTTTCATAGTAAATGCGTTCACACCCTCTAAGCTCAGGTTTTCATAGTAAAGGCGTTTACACCCTTTAAACACAGGGTATTCATAGTAAAGGCGTTCACACCCTTTAAGCTCAAGTTTTCATAGTAAAGGCGTTTACACCCTTTAAGCACAGGATATTCATAGTAAAGGCGTTTACACCCTTTAAGCTCAGGTTTTCATAGTAAAGGCGATCACACCCTTTAAGCTCAGGTTTTCATAGTAAAGGTGTTCACACCCTTTAAGCTTAGGTTTTCATAGTAAAGTCGTTTACACCCTTTAAGCACAGGATATTCATAGAAAAGTCGTTCCTTTAAGCTAACGTTTTCATAGTAAATGCGTTCACACCCTCTAAGCTCAGGTTTTCATAGTAAAGGCGTTCACACCCTCTAAGCGCAGGTTATCATAGTAAAGGCGTTCACACCCTTTAAGCTCAAGTTTTCATAGTAAAGGCGTTTACACCCTTTTAGCTCAAGTTTTCATAGTAAAGGCGTTTACACCCTTTTAGCTCGTTCACACCCTTTAAGCTCAGGTTTTCATAGTAAAGGCGATTACACCCTTTAAGCTCAGGTTTTCATAGTAAAGGCATTCACACCCTTTAAGCTCAGGTTTTCGTAGTAAAGGCGTTCACACCCTTTAAGCTCAGGTTTTCATAGTAAATGCATTCACACCCTCTAAGCTCAGGTTTTCATAGAAAAGGCGTTTACACCCTTTAAACACAGGGTTTTCACAGTAAAGGTGTTCACACCCTTTAAGCTTAGGTTTTCATAGTAAAGGCGTTCACACCCTTTAAGCTCAGGTTTTCATAGTAAAGGCGTTCACACCCTTTAATCTCAGGTTTTCATAGTAAAGGCGTTCACACCCTTTAAGCTCAGGTTTTCATAGTAGAGGCGTTTACACCCTTCAAGCACAGGATATTCATAGTAAAGGCGTTCACACCCTCCAAGCTCAGGTTTTCATAGTAAAGGCGTTTACACCCTTTAAGCTCAGGTTTTCATAGTAAAGGCGTTCACACCCTTTAAGCTCAGGTTTTCATAGTAGAGGCGTTTACACCCTTCAAGCACAGGATATTCATAGTAAAGGCGTTCACACCCTCCAAGCTCAGGTTTTCATAGTAAAGGCGTTTACACCCTTTAAGCTCAGGTTTTCATAGTAAGGGCGTTCACACCCTTTAAGCTCAGGTTTTCGTAGCAAAGGCGTTTACACCCTTTAAGCACAGGGTATTCATTGTAAAGCCGTTCACACCCTTCAAGCTCAGATTTTCATAGTAAAGGCATTCACACACTTTAAGCTCAGGTTTTCATAGTAAAGGCGTTTATACCCTTTAAGCACAGGATATTCATAATAAAGGCGTTCACACCCTTAAAGCTCAGGTTTTCATAGTAAAGGCGTTAACACCCTTTAAGAACACCTTTAAGCTCAGGGTGTCAAGGGGGTGGATACTGTGAGGTGAAAGAGTCTGTTTGCTTCAACCTGGCGGAGCCAGCTCGATATTCACAGTTAAACTCCAAGTCTACTCTCATGCTACCACATAAATATTTGTGTGCTAGCACGCTTGTCTGATGGCAAGTGCCTTCCCGTGGTGGCACCTGGGCGCTGTGCTACCAACCGGCAGCATGGTGGCGGATGAGAGGGGCGAAACTCAAAAAAACCCAGAAGCGTTTGACCCATAGTGGGCGGCTCACTGGTCTGCGTCTGTACCGTAGCGGTCGGCAGTATTCACACCTGTCTGTAGGTATAAACGGATAAGGAAAGGTCACCTCGAAAATAAACCATTTACCAGGAATGTCGTATAATAACTCAACTACTCCAGGTGGAAACCACAGTAGTAGAAATCCACCCGTGGGCAATCCCACGGTCGAGGCAAGGATTCTGGGGCCTCAAACAACATTACTGCTCAAAAAACTGCTGCAGCGGTGGCGCACTCGGCCGCTGCACCAGTCAAATCTACGAGCAGCAACACTACAACCGAGAACCCATTTAAAATGAGCTCAAAGGTTCAGCGATCGCCAACTAAAGGCACACCCGAAGGTACAAAGCTGCAGCATAGAGAGTCTGTCATCAAGGCAACCCCTGAAGCAGCAGGAACCGTCAGTGTAGATGACCCTGTCATCAAAAAGCTGGTTAAAGTTAAGACACTGATACAAGGTCTGGCAGAGTTCGTCAAAACCAAATCGAACGTCCACAATGAGATCCAGAAGCTTATAATACTGGCAAATCTGGCCTGCGAAGACCTCTCAATTAAGCTGTTCGCCGATAACGCCAACAAGAAAAAGGTCAACGCGAGTGCTTCACAAGTCCATAAGGACTCTCAGACGGACCCAATTTTTGCGCATAGCTCCAAGGCTACTCCAAAAAGAGCAAGCGAACGCAGCAGTGACTCTCGGAAACCTCCGCCAAAAAAGACTCGACTGCAGCAGCTTGCTGTCCAAGAGACTGCTCTAAAGCCATCCTATAGCGAAGTGGCTAATTCGTCTCCTCTGCCAAAAACTCCGGCAAAGCGAATGGTTGAGCCCTGGACAAAGGCCTCTAGAAAGCCCAAAAAACGCAAAAAACCGCCTCAGAGCTGGCTAGACCTGATGCAATCGTCGTAGCAAAAGCAGGTGAGCTTTCATATAGCGATATCATCATGCGAACGAAACAGGAAAAATCGCTTGAAAAGTTCGGCGAAAACGTTTCGAGAGTAAGGCGCACTGAAAAGGGTGAAGTACTTATCCAGCTTAAGCGCGCAACCACCCAGTCAACCCAGGAGCTGAAGAAATTTGATATGGTTTTCAATGGCCAAGCCGAAACGAGGACTCTCACGGAAGAAACACAGGTCGAGATCAAGGATCTTGACGAGGTTACAACACCGAAAGAAGTCTGCAGCGCAGTCCAAAAGCAGCTCGGCGGCTTAAAGGTGGCAAGAATGAAATCACTACGTAAAGCCTATGCAGGCACGCAAACAGCGGTCATAAGCCTTTCAGCACTGCGGGCAAGGAAGCTGATACAGACTGGCAAGCTCAGAGTTGGCTGGGTCATTTGCAGAGTCCGCGAAAAGTTACGCCAACCAGCTGCTTTAAGTGTCTCGACTTTGGACACACGGCGAAATCTTGCAACAGCACAGACCGAAGTAAGTGCTGTATGAAATGCGGCAAAGAGGGTCACAAAGCAAAAGAGTGTTCTGCAGAAGCAAGCTGTTTCTTGTGCTTAGAAAGAAAATGCTCAGAAACAAATTACCGTGCCGGAAGCTGGAAATGTTCGTCCTTTTCAGGAGCTAGCAAACCTAGGAAATGATGAGGTTCTTACAGTTGAATCTCAGCAACTGTCGCGCAGCGCAAGATCTTTTAGCGCAAACCGTTCGAGATCTAAGCACTGATGTAGCTATCTTGAGTGAGCCTTATAACGCGAAAGCACCAGGAGTCTGGGCATCAGACATTTCTGGAAGAGCCGCCATATGGTCCTGCGGAAGACATCCTTCCCTAATGAGGCAGCATACACGTGCAAACGGTTTTGTTCGTGTAGAAGTTATGGGCACACATATTGTAAGCTGCTACCTTGCACCAAGTCTATCCATAGAAGAGTTTGCTGTTACTGTCGACGCAATAGTTGACGATGTTACAGGAATCAGTCCAGTTGTTATTGCTGGTGACTTCAACGCGTGGGCCGTAGACTGGGGAAGCCAGAGAACGAACCAAAGAGGGCTCATTATTCTGGAGGCTTTTGCTTCGTTAGAGGTTGTGCTTTTAAACACGGGAACGCAGTGTACATTCTCCAAAGCGAATGGCAGCTCAGTAATTGACCTGACATTTGCCAGCTGTGACCTGAGCACGCAAGTTCAGTGGCAAGTAAGCGACGTCTACACGCATAGCGATCACCAAGCAATCGTGTACACGTTGGAAAGGCAAACCAACCGACGGATCAGAGGCCCCCATAGCGAGCCATCATACAAGGTCGAAACGCTTGATGAAGGTATCCTCACAGCAATGATGGCTGACATACACCTCACTGGTTCAGCACAGAATATGGCTAGGCAAGCAACAGAGCAGCTGAAAAGATCTTGCGACGCAGCGATGATGTTGCGAAGACCAAGTAAGCACCACCACGAGCCTGTGTACTGGTGGACCGCCGAAATCGCCGAAGCACGCAGCCAATGCCACCAAGCCAGAAGAAGTTACTACCGCGCCAGAGGGACCGACGGGTTCGAAGAACTGCGCGAGGTCTATAGAGAGCGCAGGAAGCTGCTCAAACACAAGATTCGTTCGAGGAAGCGCGAGTGCTTCTTGCAGTTATGCGACGAAGTGGACGTAACCCCATGGGGTACCGCCTATAGACTGGTAATGAAAAAGATGAAGTCATTCGGACGACCACCACCCACGTGCCCTCGCATACTTAGCCGCATTGTAAGTGTGCTCTTCCCTCAGCAACCACCGATGCAGCCCGTCATTAATCATGGCGACGTGCAAGCCATTTTCATGGTAACCGCAGAAGAGGTAATGAAAATCTCAAATGCTGTTCATAGCGAGAAGGCCCCAGGGCCAGATAAAATCCCGAACCGCACGCTAAAAATGGCCATTGCAGCCCAAACACAAGCCTTCGTACAGCTGTATAACGCTTGTCTCACAGAGGGCACATTCCCCGCACGTCCTTAGACTCGCAGTTCCCACAGGCGTTAAGATCGTCGGCTTTGCGGACGACCTAGCGGTTGTGGCCACTGGAAAACATCTTGAAGAAGTCGAGGCACTCAGTAGTGTGGCGATCGGCATTATATATAACTGGCTTATGTCAGTAGGTCTTTGTCTAGCCGAACATAAAACCGAAGCGGTGCTCATAAGCAGCCGCAAAAAGATGGAAGCTGCAAGCATCAATGTTAATGGGACGCTGGTGCAATCAAAGGAATGCAATAAATACCTTGGCGTGATGGTTGACTCCCGATTAACATTTAAACAGCATCTCCAGTATGCCCATAAAAAAGCATCCAGCGCATGCATGTCTTTATCGAGAATGATGCCGAATGCGAGAGGCCCCAAACAGGCGCGCAGGATACTACTCCTTAATGTAGTACGATTCATCTTGATGTATGGGTCAACGGTGTGGGCCACAGCAATGAGAACAAAGTCATACCGACGTGGTGTTGAATCAGTGCATAGACTTGGCGCACTCAGGGTATGCTGTGCCTTCAGAACAGTTTCCGAGGATGCAGCATTAGTTCTTGCTAGCTCGATACCTATCGACCTTCTAGTAGAGGAAACGCTGTTCGAAGCCAATAGCGAAAACCCAACATTTCGCAAAAGACTCGCACGGGAGAGAAGCCTGCTAAAGTGGCAGGATCGCTGGGATAGCTCAGTTAAGGGTCGATGGACTCATCAGCTCATCCCTAACATTACCGCTTGGTTTGGTAGAACTCACGGATCCATGAACTTCTACATTACGCAGATTTTAAGCGGGCACGGTTGCTTCAGGGCATATCTGCACAAATACAAACACGTAGCAGATCCCTATTGTACCCATTGCGAGGGAAGTATACCAGAAGACGCGGCCCATGTCCTCTTCGAGTGCCCCAAGTTCCAAAATGCCAGACTTGAGGCTTCGGTCAGTCTCGGCGAAATGGTAACTGATCAAAACTTGGTTACCCTTATGCTGAGAAATGAAGCTAACTGGTCAGTGGTTAGCACCCTAGCACGACTGATTATCGACGAACTGCGAAGAGTTGAGCGTTTGCGAAATAGATAAGGTAGAGTTTATATACAAGCCCATGACCAAATCTTTTAGAATACGGACACAAGTCCAACAGTTTCCAGCTTAGTGCTGTTCCCACGCTCCGTGAAGTCATGCTTTGCGGCGGTCCCACGGGGCTTATACAAGGACGAAGATTCAATGCGGAGGTTAGGTTTAGTGCGTAAGAATCGCACACTCCCACCTGCACGGTAGCGCGTTTTGAAGGTTCCCCCTTCGCGAATAAAATTAAAAAAAAAAAAACAAATAAAAAAAACCCTTTAAACTCAGGTTTTTATAGTAAAGGCGTTTACACCCTTTAAACACAGGGTATTTATAGTAAAGGCGTTCACACCCTTTAAGCTCAGGTTTTCATAGTAAAGGCGTTCACACCCTTTAAGCTCAGATTTTCATAGTAAAGGCGTTCACACCCTTTAAGCTCAGGTTTTCATAGTAAAGGCGTTTACACCCTTTATGCTCAGATTTTCATAGTAAAGGCGTTTACACCCTTTAAGCTCAGGTTTTCATAGTAAAGGCGTTCACACCCTTTAAGCTCAGGTTTTCATAGTAAAGGCGATTAAACCCTTTAAGATCAGGTTTTCATAGTAAAGGCGTTCACACCCTTTAAGCTCCAGTTTTCATAGAAAAGGCGTTCACACCCTTTAAGCTCAGGTTTTCATAGTAAATGCGTTCACACCCTTTATGCTCAGGTTTTCATAGTAAAGGCGATTACACCCTTTAAGCTCAGGTTTTCATAGTAAAGTCGCTTACACCCTTTAAGCTCAGGTTTTCATAGTAAAGGAGTTTACACCCTTTAAGCACAGGGTATTCATAGTAAAGGCGTGCACACCCTTTAAGCACAGGTTTTCATAGTAAAGACGGGTACACCCTTTAAGCTCAGGTTTTCAAAGTAAAGGCGTTTACACCCTTTAAGCACAGCGTATTTATAGTAAAGGCGTTTACACCCTTTAAGCGCAGGTTATTCTATATATTGAGGGCGTTCACACTCTTCTAGCTCAGGTTGTTCCACTTAATATAAGTAAATACTCGAAGTCTAAATAATAATATAATTAATTAGTTTAATGTTAAAGAATATTAATAAACAATAATAATTAAAGAAATTATTAATATATTTAATAATGTTTTATTTTATCGTATATAAAATATAATATTAATATTTTGAATAATTACATTTAAAATCTAATCCTATTGAAGTAATAGTATCAAATAGATAAAAGAAATGCCCAATAAAGAATTCTTGTTAATTTAAAAACTAAAATTACCAAGTAATAAATTTTTTGTACTGAACCCTTGGTTTACTCGCTGAGCCTAACCCAGCAATTCCAAACAAACGGAGGGTTCTTTACAAATGGCGCTCGAACAGGGACTTTAAAATCAAGAAGAAGAAAAAAAATAAAAAAAAAAAAAACCAACACATATATCAAGAAATGGAACACGCAAGAAAATGGTCAGTACCTTATGGGTGTACTTTCTCCGAAAAGACGAGCTTCAAATTTACATAGAGGAATTTGGATTTGAAAATACAGGAACTGTTCAAGAATCCCGTAAAAATTTTGCAACCTTCATCACAGAACAAGGACAGAAGCCAGGACTAGAACAACGTCTCCTAGAGCTTGAAACGAAACATTCAAGAGCACCATCCCCGCCAAAATTCACCGGCCTACCAACTCCAGAGATGCCACCCACCGAAACAGGCGGTCAACCCCACCTACATAATTCAACAGAGACAGACGAGCAGGCATCGACTTCGCACGCAGAGAATACAGCAGCGAACCAAACATCATAAGCCGCAGTCATAGACAAAGTCAGGAAATGGGCCATCAAATATTATGGCAGCAAGGAACCAGTGGCTTTCATAGAAAGAGTGGAAGAACTGACCGAAGCATATGGCTTGAACAAGAATCTCTTACCTAGAACAATGCCTGAACTTCTGAAAGACAATGCTCTGAAATGGTTCCGAAACCATAACTAACAATGGCAGGAATGGGACAAATATAAGAAAGACTTCTTGCAATTCATCTTGCCGGCCAAACACTTTGATCGCCTAGAAGATGATATTCGTCAACGACACCAACGGTCAAGAGAAAAATTTAAGGATTACTTCATCGATCTACAAAATCTAATGCGCAATGCGCAAAACTCCGAAGCAGAAAAACTAGAGCGCATTTACCGCAACAGTCTCCAGGAGTATCAACTCTATATAAATCGGAAGGACTTTGAAACACTCGAAGAGCTAATCAGCCTCGCAGACGACTTTGAAAGCCTACGAACGGATCCATTGCCGACTAGAACAGCACCTCCACGAAGTCGGGAAGAAAATCACCGCATGATGACACAGGTAACCCGAGAACACCCCAACGAAGTCGAGAAGAAAATCACCGCGTGATGACACAGGTAACAGAACACCCAATTAACCCGCGAACATCATGCCGACGTTGTGGACAAGATGGTCATTTCAGGTATGAGTGTAGGAACCCCTCGCTTAACTTTTGCTGGGGGTGCGGAAGAAGGGGCACTCTTACTATCAACTGCTGGAGAAAACAGTCGGGAAACTACCCGGGGTACCGTCCACGGCGAGTACAAGCGGATACCCAGGTCGATCAACCTCGCCACTAAACGCCATAAGACAAAACGGAAATTATGTTGCCGCATTAGTTACATTAGGTAACCACATGGTAGAGGCAACAATTGACACCGGAGCAACACGAAGTTTTATCAGCAGGTCACTGGCGGATCACGTCAAAGAAGCAGGAAAAATCGAACGCATACTCTCACGCATACGTGACGGTATCATGGCTGATGGTATCACGAAGGAAGTCACTCAACAGCTGAAAATCAACATCAGACTCGGAGAAAGACATAGCGAAACAGAGTTAATCATACTTCCGGAAGTAATCGACGACCTCATATTAGGCATGGACTTCCTAATAAAAATGGAAGCAAAAATACAATATGGTGACTATACGGTCACTCTTCAGGCACCCAGGAATCAGATGATAGAACCTAGAACAGCGTACTGTACAGATGTACAATCCGAACCAAGATGATATAATAAACTAGTTTATGAGCGCAGAATTAAAAAAATTTGAAGACCTCACAGGAGTATCTAACATTACGGCGCACAAGATCATCATGAGGGATGAGCAGCCTATCAAGCAAAGGTATTTTTCAAGAAATCCCGCAATGCAAGGAATAATTAACCAGGAAATCGACGAATTGATTAGCAAAGGGTGTATCGGGCCATCGCGTAGCCCGCATAGTGCACCTATCGTCTTGGTTAAAAAGAAAACCGGAAAGTGGAGACTTTGTGTCGACTATCGACAGATTAATGCAAAATCGGTCCTCGACGCATAGCCATTGCCACGAATTCACCATATCCTGGACCGATTAAAAAGCGCTAACTTCATAAGCACACTAGACTTGAAAAACGACTACTGGCAAATTCCTATGGAGGAAAGTAGTAAGCCATACACTGCATTCACAGTACCAGGACGAGGAGTTTATCAGTGGCGCGTTATGCCTTTTGGGCTACATTTCGCCCCCGCGAATTTTCAACGTGCTTTAGACCAAGTCATCGGTCCAGACATGGAACCGCAGGTATTTACGTATCTACACGACATCATAGTGATCGGAACCTCGTTGGAGGAGCATATGCGTCACCTGAAAGAAGTATTTCGGCGGCTACAAGCAGCGAACTTAAAGATCAATGTGGAAAAGTGTGAATTTTTAAAAAAGGAACTCAAGTATCTAGGTCACGTTGTCAGCGATAAGGGTATTCAGACGGACCCGGACAAAGTATCCGCAATACGGAAACTTGAACCACCGACGACACTAAAACAATTACGTCGCGGCTTAGGAATCGCTTCCTGTTATAGGCGCTTTGTACCTGAGTTCGCAGATGTAGTTCACCCACTAACGGAGCTATTGAAGAAAGGAAGACATTGGAAGTGGGGAGAAGACCAACAACAGGTATTCGAAACGTTTAAAACAAAATTAACAGAAGCGCCGGTACTAGCATGCCCAGGTTTTACAAAGGAATTTAAACTACAGACGGACGCCAGTGATTACGGCCTAGGAGCAGCCCTCACGCAAGAACATGATGATAACGAAAGAGTTATAGCATATGCGAGCAGACATCTCAACAAGGCAGAGAAAAACTATTCCCCGACTGAAAAGGAGTGTTTGGCCATCGTATGGGCTATTCGCAAGATGCAACCCTATCTAGAAGGATATAAATTCACGGTCATCACCGACCATCTCTCCTTGAAATGGTTAAATTCAATCGAAAGTCCTTCAGGGCGCATAGCTATATGGGCTTTGGAACTAAGCAATACACATTTGACATTCAGTATCGAAAGGGCAAATTCAACGTAGTGGCAGACGCTCTATCCCGACAACCACGCGAAACATTGTTCAAAATGTCAAATATAAAACAGGAAAGTACCCCTCTCACTAGCAAGTGGCTAAAGAAGAAAGAAGAGAGATCCAGCGAAACCCTGAGAAATACCCAGACTATGGCAAGGAAATGGCATGCTGTACCGTCATATTCCGGCAACCACAAACGATGAAGACTGTGCGCCTTGGAAGCTTTGTGTTACTACTTTTGATTGCGACAAGGTGCCCAAAGAAAACCACGACGATCCAAGCGCTGGTCATATGGGCATTCGCAAGACCATCGCAAGAATTACAAACATAAGCCGATACGTGCGGACGTGCACATCGTGTCAACAGTACAAACCGAATCAGCAGCGGGCAGCAGGAAAGATGCTTTCCCAGATTGCCGAAGAGCCATGGAGCATGCTGTGCTCTGACTTTATCGGACCATTACCTAGGTCAAAATACGGAAACTCAATGCTTTTGGTATTCTTCGATCGATTCTCAAAGTGGACCGAGATGATACCGCTTCGAAAAGCCACCAGTGACATCCTCAGGAAAGCCTTCAGAGAGCGAATACTAGCCCGTTTTGGTACACCAAAGGTCTTGATCACGGACAACAGAGGGCAATTCACTTCGAAAGGATTCAAAAGGTTTCTAAAAGATATGGGAGTAAGACATCAATTCACGGCACCATACACCGCGCAAGAGAACCCTGCAGAACGTGTGAGCCGAACCATCAAAAGAATGACAGCACAACTGACGGGCAATGATCACCGAACATGGGATGAACTACTGCCCGAAATATCTCTCGTCATCAACCGCCAGCGCGCCGTCATCAGTAGCGACGACATCATCGCAGCAGCATCTGCGTCATCAACTGCCAGCACGCCATCATCAGAAGCGAAGACCTCATCGCAGCTGCATATGCGTCACCAACTGCCATCGCAGCAGCATCTGCGTCATCAACTGCCAGCACAGCAGAAGCGGCGTCATCAATATCGACGCAGCGCAGCAGCATCTTCGTCATCAACTGCCAGCACAGCAGAAGCGGCGTCATCAATATCGAAGCAGCGCAGCAGCATCTGCGTCATCAACTGCCAACACACCACCATCTACGGCAGCGAGATCATCGCAGCAGCATCTGCGTCATTAACTGCCAGCTCATCAGCATCTGCGTCGCAACGTAGCAGAATCTGCGGCACTAATATCTAAGCAGCGCAGCAGCATCTGCTTCATCAATATCAGAGCAGAGCAGCAAAAGCACTTACTAGACACTTGCTATACGTCTACAGCATGTTATGCGCTGACAACTACGCACCAGCTATACGTAAACAACCACATCAGCGTTAAAAAGTATCTTAACAGCAGCATCAGGGTCATAAACCGAACATTATCAAGTACGCAGCAACATATGTTACCAGCAGCAGCATCAGCATTGTCGATTACGTGCTAACCAGTACGTAGCAGCAGCATCGTCACGTTACTTTGGCAGAAAAATGCAAAATAATACTAATAGGTCCACATGTGGCGTTTGGGAACCACTTATGCGACCAGTCAACGAGTTCTTACTGGGTCACATCATTAGTGCTGAAAACAGTAAATAAACACCACCAAATCAAATGAAACGCTAAAGACGAAGAGTGATAGAAGGAAGAGTTAGGATCTCGAAGACAGTTCACGTGAAGGTCATCGCCCACGGGGAAAGAAAAGGGGGAGTGGGAGGACAAGAAATTATGTACCAATTTAATTAAAATATAGGTATATATATTATATTATAAATTTTATTAACAATATACACTTTGTATTATATAGCCAACTGCTGTTAAAATAACATTCATAAACAAATATATATACACATACACCCATACATGCATACACATGCATGTAAACAAAACAACCGAACAATGAAACAGAAAACAGCGCAAGGTAAAGGCAGTCTTGAACAGAGCACAGTCGCTTGCACATGTGCAAAGACTTAGGTCAGTTCAGCTCAGGTTCTCATAGTAAAGGCGTTCACACCCTTTAAGCTCAGGTTTTCATAGTAAAGGCGTTTACACCCTCTAAGCACAGGATATTCATAGCACAGGCGTTCACACCCTTTAAGCTCAGGTTTTCATCGTAAAGGCGTTCACACCCTTTAAGCACAGGGTATTCATAGTAAAGGCGTTCCCACCCTTTAAGCTCAGGTTTTCATAGTAAAGGCGTTTACACCCTTTAAACACAGGGTATTCATAATAAAGGCGTTCTCACCATTTAAGCTCAGGTTTTCATAGTAAAGGCGTTTACACCCTCTAAGCACAGGATATTCATAGTAAAGGCGTTCACACCCTTTAAGCTCAGGGTTTCATCGTAAAGGCGTTCACACTCTTTAAGCACAGATTATTCATAGTAAAGGCGTTTACACCCTTTAAGCTCAGGTTTTCATAGTAAAGGCGTTTACACCCTTTAAACACAGGGTATTCATAGTAAAGGCGTTCACACCCTTTAAGCACAGGTTTTCATAGTAAAGGCCTCTAAGCTCCCTAAGACCCTCTAAGCTCAGGTTTTCATAGTAAAGGCGTTCACACCCTTTAAGCTCAGGTTTTCATAGTTAAGGCGTTTACACCCTTTAAGCTCAGGTTTTCATAGTAAAGGCTTTTACACCCTTTAAGCTCAGGTTTTCATAGTAAAGGCGATCACACCCTTTAAGCTCAGGTTTTCATGGTAAAGGCGTTTACACCCTTTAACCTCAGGTTTTCGTAGTAAAGGCGTTTACACCCTTTAAGCTCAGGTTTTCATAGTAAAGGCGTTTACACCCTTTAAGCACAGGGTATTCATAATAAAAGCGTTCACACCCTTTAAACTCAGGTTTTCATAGTAAAGGCGTTCACACCCTTTAAGCTCAGGTTTTCATAGTAATGGCGTTTACACCCTTTAAGCACAGGGTATTCATAGTAAAGGCGTTTACATCCTTTAAGCACAGGGTATTCATAGTAAAGGCGTTCACACCCTTTAAGCTCAGGTTTTCATAGTAAAGGCGTTTACACCCTTTAAGCACAGGGTATTCATAATAAAAGCGTTCACATCCTTTAAACTCAGGTTTTCATAGTAAAGGCGTTCACACCCTTTAAGCTCAAGGTATTCATAGTAAAGGTGTTTACACCCTTTAAGCGCAGGTTATTCTATATAGTGAAGGCGTTCACACCCTTCTAGCTCAGGTTGTTCCACTTGATATAAGTAAATGCACGAAGTCGATAGATATTTATAGAAGTCTATAAATAATAATATAATTAATTAATTTTATGTTAAAGAATATTACTAAACAATAATAATTACAAAAATTATTAATATATTAAATAATGTTTTATTTTGTCATATATAAAATATAATATTAATATTTAGAATAATTACATTTAAAATCTAATCCCATTGAAGTACAAAAAAAAAATATAAAATATAAATAAAAAAATTAAATAGATAAAAGAAATGCCCAATAAAGAATTCTTGTAAATTTAAAAACGAAAACTACCGAGTTATAAATTTTTTGTACTGAACCCTTGGTTTAATCGCTGAGCCTATCCCAGCAATTCCAAACGAACTTGCTGGGGTAGGTTACAACGCGTTCCTCGAAGCGGGTTTTTGACTTGATCGAACAGGAAAAAATCACACGGAGCCAGGTCAGGTGAATTTGCCGGCTGCTGGATGGTTATCGTGTTGTTTTTGGCCAAAAAGCTACGAATAAGGTGAGCATTGTGCGATGGTGCATTATCGTGGTGCAAATTACTTGATTTGTTTTGTCACAACTACGGTCTGTGTTGGCGAATTGCTTCACGTACACGTCACACGTCTCATAACGCTCAAATAATACTGTTTATTGATCGTTTGAAAACATCAGACCATCATGAAAACAGTGAGCATCGTCTTCTTTTTGATTGAAAAAGACGTGGTTTCTTCGATCTGGTTTCGTCTGGCGATCGCCATTCACTCGCCTGATGCCTGGTTTGCGTGTCATACTCATATATCCATGTCTCGTCACCAGTAATGATGGATTCGATGAATGATTCGTCGTTTTCGACCATTTCCAGCATGTCTTTCGCGATAGCAACTCGGTCTCTTTTTTGCATGAAATTGAGTTGAGCCCAATTCATTCTTCAAAATGTTCTGAACGGATCCAATTGAAATGCCGACGTCCTCTGCTTTCTCTCTAATCGTCAATTTGCGATTTTTGATTAACATTTCTTTGATTTTTTCATCGTTTTCTTCGGTAGTCGGAACACGATGGTCGCCCGGTACGGGGGTCGTCTTCTACTTCGTCTTGGCCACTCACAAATCGGTTAAATCACTTGTTTGTCTTCTGATACGATAGAGCAGAGTCACCGTAACATTTCACCAACATTTTACGCGTATCGGCGCAGTTGAAACCATTTTTCACACAAAATTTGATACAAACTCGTTGCTCCATTTTTTTCTCGCATCGTAAAAATCGAAGACACGAAAAAAGTTGTTGTAAACAAAACACTGTCACATTACCAAATGTCAACGAGAGACGCTGATATTTGGCAGCCTTGTCATAGACATATGTAGCAACCTACTAAAAAAAAATTTTCGAGTCGGACAGTTAAGTCAGGTTCATAGTGTGAATGAACCTTTCTTTTTGAACAAGGTGGTATATATATTTTCGATATAAAAAATTCTTATTTTATTTGAAATACACTTTGCTGTGCTCCACTTTGTGGTACGCCAAAACTAATGATTTACGGAAAAAAAGATCATAACATGAATTGTAGGGAATTTCTCTAGTTTCATTTGGTACATATATATTTTTATCGTGAAATAAGTTGGAAAGGAGATATTAACAAAAAACTGTTTTTAGCCGCCATTCTGCCAATAAGGTGGCGCGAGCGGCTACAATACGAGGTGGCAAAATTGAAATTCGGAAAGAGAACATCGAAATCTATAAAATGCATCCATTTACCTTTCCAGGTAAAACTTTCTATAGTTTATTTACACTTTGCTAATTAAAATGTTTATGGATTTTATTTGTTTTGTTTTACTTAAATATAAGTTGTTTTCTATTTAAACATAATTTTTATGTGTTTTGAATTTTTGGTAGGCTGGCTGAGTGTAATTTTGGTAGGTTTTAAGAAAAGATTTGGTTGATTTTTTAAATAAGTGTCAATGCTGATCAGGAATGGATCTTTGACAGGGTCGAAGCTAAAATACCCCTCCGCGGCCGTATTGAAGCATATTCGAAGTCTTTAGCTTTCTATAAAATGTTTATGCTGCGAAAATATTAATGTCATACGTTGAGTTAAATTGACCATTTAGTGTAACATGTTTTTTGTCAATTCAACTTTTTGAATTTTTCGTTTCTTTTTCTAATTTCATATATCAAAAAACAGTTCATATATTTTGGTAAATCCAATTTCAATTTTGGAGGGTGATGTTTTCTAGGTGGAGATACGAATTACCCCAGTGTGGCATAAATGGCATGCATCTCCATACTGTTGCATTTGTTTTTTACATAAGAGCATACAGTGGCGTAGATATGGGAGATTCCGTGGGTCAGGATCCCCCCAGAGCTTTGAAAACATTACTAAATATGTAAAGTTTTTGCCAATCGATTCTATTAAGCTAAGCATGAATCTAAATGTATATGTATTGCAAAAAAATATTTTTTTTCTCAAGAAAGTTTAAAATTTCCTTAAGTTTAGTGTTAAATTTTTCTTAATTGGTCAAAAATAAATAGAGATATAGTGACTTGTATAGTAGATAAAATTAATTTTGCAAGAAAATGAACAAATGTTTCTGATCAATGCACGCGGTAGAAATTATGAAAAGTGGTGCTAACAGAATGAAGTATTATGAAATTTCTGTAAGCATTTACCGTGTGATTTTTTTAAGGTCTCAAGTTTGATTATTTAAAAGACATTAAAATTGGTTTTACATCAACTTCGTCAACTATTTCCTTACAACAAAAAATTTTTCCCTACTATCCAACAACAAAGGAACAATATTAAGAGCTAATAAATAAAAGATTATGAATTATTATCAATAACTAGCCTTTTTTACTGATTCAAACTAGATTTGTGTACCTAAAACTCATCCGATTGTTTTTTTATTTAAATTATCTACATAAAAATTACTAAAACCTAATATATATCCGTAAGTAATATAGCAAATATAGTGAAAATTCTGTCTTAAGCGGGAGTCAGCTATGTTGTTCATGGGACTCGCCAAACACTATATATTGTGCATCAACGAATAAATTGTATGAAAGCGATTACGTTGGGAAGAAATTAAAGCTATTTAATAGTTTCTTATTTTAAGGGGTGAGTAAGGTTGCGAATATTGAACGCTTGTTGCTGAGCTGAGCTAAAAAACCCATTAGAGCAATAAAGAAATCAATTCATGCATCCCTTTTGCTCCAATGCGTTTTTCGGCTTGGCTCAGAATCAAGTGTTCACTATGTTCGCATCCTAACTGTTAATACTTTTGAAAAACCGTTATTTTTTTCTTTTCTTATAGTTAAACATCTAAGGAATATTGCCCTAAAATTTAAAGTCAACCAGAGCAAAACTCTCGAAGTTATTGACTTATTAGTTCTCTTCCCTTTAACACTGTAGTTCCGACAGCGAAATTTAAAACGCGTTTTCTCAAAACCACTCGCTGAAAAATTATAGGCCTTCTCAAAGATAATTAGCAGGAAGTATGATATGTTTCGGCATGTTTCTTGGAAACAAATAATTATAATCTGTTACACATATATTGGACAATTAATGCCCTTTTTCTTTGTATATATATTTGCACCTTAACATTATTTAATTGTACTTGTTGACTCCTTAGCACTTGTTGCTTAGATTTAAAAAGAATATGTTTTGCTTTAAGGAAAATGTGTATTCATTTCAATATATTGTAATTATAAATTATAACAATTTTAGTCTATTACTATTTATTCGCATAAAAATATAATTTTATTAAGAATAACATAAAATATTCACGGACAATTGCATACCATATAAAAATTAATAGGAGAATACATTATTTGGTTGCAATCAAACAATAATATCCAAAACGTTTATTAGGAATAACATTATATATGATTGCACTATATTTACTTGGAAACATATTTTAGCAAGAAACATGCCAAAAGTTTTTCACTGTGATAACAAAATGCTTGCTCTGAAATAATTGTTAGTTTCAAAGAAACAAAATATGTTTGGAGAACCGTAAATAAGTTTTTCTCGGATTTTATTCTGTTTGACAAGTAGCCATATTATGTTTTTGCGATATTACAATAACCTTGATTAGCACACATATTGGAGTGGCAGAAAACATAATATGGTTGTAGTCAGATATTACTTTTTAAAACTTTTTATTTACCTGTAACCGAACACTATTTAACTAACACAATGTTTTTAATATAATATCAAATGTTATAATATATATATAAAAATATATGTATTTATTAAATTTAATTTACGCTTACTTGAAATTCACTATCAACGAACACTTTAGGCTGCTTGAAACTTGAAAATATAAAAACGCGTCAGTTTCTTCAACCACAACTAAACTTGACAACAGTTGAATGCTAATAAAGCAAGCCCTTAAGGCATGAAATTTTTCTTTTTTTTTTGTCCAAATGCAAAAGAAACACATATTTGTGTTTCGAGGCACAACACATAAAAGAACGGAGTTCTTTTCAACTCTTTTTGAGTGCAACTGTATCGGAAATATATTTTCATTGGGAAGAAGCAAACAATTATATTTGTCACGAGCATATTATTGTAGGCGTCATTTTTTTAGCCAGGACAATTTTATTATGTTTATTATATTATATATTTTTTATATATATTTAATAATCTACGTAGATATATAAGACCGTCTTTTTACCCCAATTGCTCAATCGATTTTATATGGCAAAAAATCTAAAAAAATATGACATAAACATTTTTGTTGTAACAAACCATATAACAATTCTTTTATTCTTTATTTCTTTTCCTCTTTCTAACAATTTACTGTTTGTTAAAATTGGCCGAAAAATTAATTTTTGGCAGCAAATTTAAAATTTTAATGCATAAATATCGATTTTAAAATAGTCGTCAGTTTTTTTATTTTGCTGTGAGTTAAGTGTGTTTTTGCTGCTTTTTTTTAAAACACTACCAGGATTCTATAATAAGTTGAATAAAGCCTAAATTTGAGGCTTTTTGTTAGGAAAGAAAAAAAAAAACAATTTTCAAAAAACTACTCGCGTCGAAATTAAAATTTGCCAAATTACTTTATGTGCCAATTTTTTCCATTTTTCTATCCAAAATTGACTGAATAAATTGGTGATTTTTTTCTCCTTAGCAGAGTCCAAAATGTATATAAAAATATGTATGCATTTGTATTTCTTACCAATTATAATTAAAGTAGCAAATATTTTTTAAGAAAATATATCGTCCTTTATTTTTCAATATCGTCATATCATGTCATAACTTTAAAAAAACTCATTCATCCGGAGAAACGTTTTAAGATTTAAGCATACATAAAGAAATGCTCCACCTGCTTCAAAGTTGAAATAGTTGTATCCTAACACGACAACACCGAAAAAAACTTGAATTATGTCCATCTCTTGTAAAATTTATTGAGATGAAGTTGTAAAAAATTATTCTCTTACGTGGGAAATAAAGAAGATATCTTTACCCAGATGACGCATTATGCCAAATGTTTCTGCGATTTATTTCAACACTTCTTACATTGTTAGGAAATTTAGGCACTTGTTAAATGTTTCTGCGATTAATTTCAAAAATTCTTACATTGGCAGGAAATTTTGATTTTAAATTTAAATAAATTTTAGCGTATACATATAAATGAGTTATACTTAAATCCTGTGTACCTTGTTTATTTATTGATTCGCATTATTCGCAAGTTTTAAGACTGAAAACTGTAATTTTTTACAAAAAAATTTAAGATATTTGCATTTAAATATATTTTGTGAATCTCTTTTCAAAGAAACTTAAACAAATAAATAGATAAAAGAAAAATACATTTATTTGAACAAAACAGATTGTAATAACTTTATCCATACTACACCGTACTCAAAAACCAGAAATTGTACTACTCAAAGCTAAAAAAAGTTCGAAATGCCAGTGCTGGTGCTAAGAGGTTTTTTTACTTTTTGAATGCGCGTGGAAAGAGATAGAGTGCAAAAACTTCATAAAAAAAAAAATCTAAGCACGCCGAAGGTGGCCAGTGCGAGCCCGAACAGAACCAAAGCGTTGTCGGTAAAATCCGCTGAGAACATGTCCAGAATAGGACAAGAATAGGACGCTGCTTTTCGGTGTGAATACTTCATTTTGGAGAAAATAATTTCATTTTTTTTTTTTAACTTACATGAATTCATGAATGGTAAAAACTAAGAAAATAGCACTGAACACAGCTTATCCTTAGCAAAAATATGGCAACTCTTACGACACTCAGAGAGATCCGACAGCCGTTGGATAAATAAAAAATAAAATATATTGTATTCTGGCGTTTTTCCGTAGGGGATTCCTAAGACGATTTCATTTATGGCGGCTGCATACATTTTTGTGCATCTTGTTGCACAGCGGAGAAACCGACAAACTTGAGAATCTCCTCCTTTTTGAAGTCGGTTAAAAAACAGAACCTCGCTACGACTTATAGAAGCCGAGATATGGTTTCCAGCACATCCTAATCTTATTAAGAAAAATGTTTTACTGAGAACATAGTTTAACAAGAAACCCTTTTCCACCTTTTATTAAACATATTCATCAAATAAAATTCAAGCAGTGCTCAAATATAGATTTTAGTTTTCTCTGGACAAAATCAACTCAGTTTCTAAAATTGAGTACAAAATATCTTTTTTTTTTCTGTGTAAATTTTAACACTGCTGTGTATTGATTGTGACGCCAAGTATAAGCAGTAGGCACACCAAAGAACACAGACTTAACAATAATATTTTACGCTCGGTTTGTTCCATTGTAATATCAAACGACAAGTGCTCCCGCCCTTAATTCTACCCAGACTCAATTGTGAAATTACTCACTTCCCTGCTTAAGTTCATTGTTTGCCTGCAATAAAAATTGCAGATTCTCTTTTTTTTCATCTATGTTTTGTTATAACTGCACATATCTCGCACAGCCCCTTGAATTTGCCAGCCCAAGTGTATAAATTAAATGTTGATACCCGATTAAAAATACTGAAATGATCAATGAGGACCACTACGCTTGGTAACGCTCTCGAAAATCCGTCACGATTAATTGTTGGCGAAAATTGGAGGGTGGTGTGGCTTTTTTCATTAATATTTATTTGCTTACTCGAATTGTTGAAAAAATGTTCCTTACTTTAAGCCAAAGGATTATGTGAACGAAATTGTTGGGATTGAAACCTTCAAAGCACTTTATTGAAGTAATTTATTATTCGGAATGGAATGCAATTAAGTATGATGATTGTCACTTATCCGTATGCCATAAACAAACCAGACTCAAAATTTGGCAGGCTACAGGTTGTATTGAATTTGAGAGTTATTGTAGAAATATATGCAGTGTTGTATAAAGTATACGAGAGCGGGTTAAATTTTTTTAAAGCAAAGAGTATAGCGAGAGAGTTAAAACACTATTTTACTTGCCGAAGGAACCATGGGTATAAAATCAAAATCGAGCTGCCGGAAAATTAATTTAAGTTTGGAAATCGGGTAAACGTTAAAAATAGTACATTTACGTACAAATTAGATTAAAACATTATTAATTTTTTTTAAAAAACTTGTTATGGGTGTTTTTTTGATGTTAGGAATCTTATTTTGATATTAGTTTTCTAAGGCAATCGCCAGAGGGAGCTAACTGGAATTTTTTGGTTTTTGTTGTATTTTATAGAAAAAGTTGTTTATTCTTCTTCTTAAATGTATTTTTATGTGATTAAAATACAATATAAAGAGGAAAATTTTAAATATTTAAAAATAAATCATATTTAATAAATATTCATCTATAATGTGTTTATCTGAATTAATACAGAAATTTATCTTAATATTACACAGGAAAACAATGACCAAAGTTTTCTTGCAACAGTTTGCAGGCCATTTTTATCAAAAACCAACTTAAAGTCGCAAAACAAGAAAAGAATTTTTATTTTTTATTCCTAGTGGCCAGCCGTTCGCGAAAAATATTAAAATAATTTTTTTTCAATTATATCTTTACATATTGAAAAATAGTCGAAGGAACGTTATTTCCGATCGAATAAATGCAAAAGATTTTATACAAACATTTATACCGCTTTCAACACTATAACAACTGTTATGATCCGATTAAAATTTACTGAGTAAATTTAAAAGCATTCAAAAGTTTGATTTTAAAGTAATTTTTTAAGATTTAAAAAAAAAAATTAAGTAAGACGTGTCATCTTTGTTTAAAAAATTATTGAAATTCATTTTTTAATTTTTTTATTTAGTAGCACATTTCATTGCAAATATTTTAAGAGTAAGTTGAACAAAATGAATTTTGAAAAAGTATAATATATCATTTCTTGATGGAAATAAGAAAAAAGTGACGCTATAACGTTACATTTTGTAAATAAATTTTCTTTTGCTGTTCGCAAAAAATCACGAATTTCGTTTTTTCAGTATATGCTTTCATTTATAATAAAAACCGAAATGGTCATTTTAGCTCTTAAAAGGACTTTGACCGAGCTTCTTATGATCAATTGTTTTGTGCGTGTTGTGAAATGTTTGAACACAAATGATCGAGAATTGGGCCTACAAATTGTATGTCGACTCCGAACGGCTAATGTTCTCAAGAAGCTTTTCATGGCAGTTTTTACTCTCTAAAAAAATAGATTATGGCATATTTTAATTTATATTTAGTTAATAGCAATTCCTAAAAATATAAATTTTTAAGAATTACATTTGTTAGCTTTATGCCAAGTACTTTCATGAAGCAACAGTTTGCCACAGCAACAATGTTCTATACAGAAGCTAGACTTCTGTACAGAAGTAGACTAGGCAGCTGTTTCGTTGGTCGCTACACCAACTCATCAGTAATCTTCTGTGGCTCATACAGTCCATTAACCTTAAAAATCTAATAGACACAACTCCTGCCAAAACCAAAGCGAAATTGCAGTTGCGTGCGATTCAATTTAAAAAGCAATGTTTTTCTACTTCTTAGCAGTATTGCCACTTAGTAAAATTTCAGCCTACCAAATCTTTTCTGAAAACCTACCAAAATTACTCAGCCTACCAAAAATTCAAAACACGTTAAAATTATTTTTAAATACAACTTTTAATAAAGTAAAGCAAAACAAATAAAATCCATTTACATTGGTTTATTAGCAAAGTATACAAGTTAAGATTATCGTCACTTAAAACGATAAAAAAAATGTTTTTTATTTTGGTCTTACGACCTTTATTAATGAATTCAAAACTAGAACTAACTTAAACAAATTCTGTATATTATTAAATAACTTAAGCTCTGCTACCATCTCTGCTAGCGTTGCGCTGTGTAGGTGAGTGCAAGTGACTTCTCTGGAATCACGCCACACTTAGTAGACATGTTGTCAGCATTTTTGCGTGGATTGTTTCTGGAGCGGATGTTCCCAGCTATTGCTTAATTGGAGTTGGTTGAACTGGAGATTGTAAGCGTGGATCGTGTTAACTCTTCCCTTCTTAAGTTGATTGTCCTCAATCAGATGAAATTTTTACGGATACGTTGTGTTGCCTGGTGTAATAATTTCCAAAAATGGTCCTTTCTGTAGAGACATATTACATGTGATTCCACTTGGTGGAGAAATGTATAATTTTTGTTTTTGTTTTATTGTAAGTACAACTGTTATAGATACAATTAAAATAATGCAAATAATTATTATATCAGTGCTTAAACTCATTATGCGTGTGTTACTATTTTTTTCAATTAAAAATTTAATATTATCATTATGTTCGAGCTGTTTTAAATAGAGTGTTTCTAATTGCAATTTTTCATCAGTTGAGTTAGGATTTTCTTTAATTTTAGTTATTAGATTTGGCATTACAAATGTTTCATATATTTTAATATTTACGTTAGTATAGGTTTTATTTAGAACTATTAGCTCACAATTCTCAAATTTTATTAGAAAAGAGCCTTTTTGCTTTATTTCTAATTTATTACAATTATGTTTTATGCTCGCATCTAAATTTTTAAATATAAGTACTCCTGGTAGGGTTTCGCTTACAGTAGGTTTAGCAAGAGTTTTTAATTTACAAAAAGCTTCTTCGAATTGAAGAATATTTCTTATACATTTATCTTCTAATTTTATTAAATTCTTTTCAAGATTATCTTTGACATTTAAACTAAAAATATTGGTTTCTACATCTGTTAATATTTCATACTCATTTAATACAATTGTTTTATTATTAGCGTCAGGTAGTGGCTCGAATTTAATTTTGGAGGATATTGGAGGAGAATTGGGGTATAAGTAGGGTTATTATGATGCTATTATCTTTGAAAATAACTGCAGTTCGTATTTCTCTGTAGCTGTCAAAATCCGTGATAAGATCAAGTTCTTTTTTTGTAAGTATATCTGTGGGGATTATTCCTAACTTAGTGGAGAAGATAATCTGTCCGATGTCGTTAACGTGATTTCTAAGTAGGGATATATGGTTGTTTATTTGATATATATGTCCCATAAATTGCATTTCGTCTTCTAGCGTTTTTATCCGGTTCTCTACGGTCTCTTTGAATATATTTATATAATCTTGAATAAGTGTCTGTTGTCTATTTATATGGTCTGTAATATTATTAATTTCATTGGTCATAAAGCTATTAATGTGGACTAAGTTATTAAAGTCATTTTCCGTGGACTTAGCATTGTTCTGTAATGTCTCTAGTGCTTTGGTAATTTGTTGTTCGTCCTCACTGTCCATAGTACCTGCCAAATACTTAAATCCTTTTCCCAGAACATTTATTAGTCCTCGTTTAGATTTTAAACGGGGGTGTAAGTTATCTAATTTAGCTTTTAATAAAATAAAGTTTTTATTAATGGTGTCCAATAGATGTTTGTCCTCAAACGTGGTTGCAGTTAATGTGCCAATATTTCCTGTTATTAAAGAAATCGTTTCATCATACGTTGTCAAATTAATGATGTGAAGGATTTTGTCATAGTGACTGATTGTCTTCAGTTCACCTGTTTTTACCGGTAAGTACCCATTATTGTTTGTTAAATCCTGTATGTGTATTTCCTTTGCTGCAGTTGAAAACACTGTGATTATCATAATTACAAGGATTGACGTCGTTTATATTATTTTTGTGGACTATTCTGCCTGATTGCGTTTTAATAGTAGTATTATAATCTTGTGCTACTATTTCTTTCTTATACCTAGATGAAAGCTTATTTCCTAGTCTACGATTAATTTTCACAAAAACTTCGTCTCCAACAGAATATTTCTTTGGTGGAAAACGGTTTTTATTATGGTAAAATAAACCTTATCCTTGCTTTTCTTTGAGCTTATTCACTATGCCCTGCCAGTCTCTGTCTAGTAGGCTAGGGTCACTAGTAACACGTCTTCTAAAAAACGTTTCTATAGGTTTTTTCCCTGTGGTAGAATGCACGGAATAATTGTATTCCTTAACGGATTTTTCTAGAAGTTCATTAAATGGCCGGTGATTTCCTTCTCCTTGGAGACACCGCATTATTTCCTGCAGAGTGGAGTGGAACCGTTCCACTTGCCCATTCGCACAACTTGTATATGGTGGTGTTCTATGTATACTTGTGCCAAACTCATTTTCTATCATAAAATTTATTGATGCCGAATTAAAAGACTTCTCGTTATCAAACACTACTGTCTCTGGGACGAGGGTAAAAAGAATATCTCTCATAGGTTGTCTTATGTCTTCCGCTGCTCTGGACTGAATGGGTTTCGCAATCGCGTATTTAGAAAATTTGTCCACAGCAGTAAGGACTAATTTTTTCCCGACAATGAATATGTCCATATGAACAAACTGTCCTGGAAATTCTGGTATTGGCGTAGGCTGCAATTGAGGTTTTGCTGGATGACGGTCGTATTTATTTTCCTTACAGGTCAAACATTGTTTAATAATCTTTTTTATTTTATTTGCCATTGCAGGAAAATAATATTTTTCCAAAATTTGTGTTTTATTTTCCTTGCAATTTCTATGGGCTCTATTATGGAAGTTTATTATTATATCTTCCTGCTCTTGCTCATTAGTGACATCGACTACTTGAATATTAGTGAACCTAATTTTATATTTGCTGAAATGCAAAGGGTACAACATTTGAATTGTTCCCATAGTTTGTTCGTCTGTTTTTAGGCAATTAATAACTGTCGGATTAAGATATCTCTTTAAAATAGATATCAAAATTTGGTCAAAGTAAAGTGGCTCTGTAATTAAGTGGCGGTGGTAAGTTGGAAAAACTATTTTGAATTGGTAGGTAGATGTTGCATCCGTATTCAGGAATATCTGATTCTTGAATGCATTTATAGGAGCATCTACACAATAAATGAGGTTATGAGATGAGCTCTCATCTGAATTTGTCGCTATAGATAAAGTATGCAATTCTGATTCTTGAGGTGGCATTCTGGACAAGGCGTCAGCTACGACGTTCGACTTGCCAGGCTTATAACATAACTCGTAATTGTACTCTTCGAGGATGGACTTCCACCTCTTCATTTTGCTATTATTGTTCTTGTTACTTAACGCATACGTTAAGGGTTGATGATCCGTAGTGATTTTTACTTTACCAGAACCGTAAATATAATTTCTGAAAGAGTTCAATGCCCATATTATGGCAAGCATCTCTTTTTCATTAGCTGCGTAGTGTTCTTCAGCTCTATTCAGCGTTCGTGATATAAATGCTATCGGCCAATCATCCTGTGATAAGACTGCGCCTATGGCGAAGCTTGAAGCGTCCGTTGCTAGTTCAAGTACCTTATTGAAATCTGGGTAAGCTAGGATAATATCTTCGGAAATAAGTGAATTCTTAATTTTCCTAAAGGATTCTATTGCTTCTGCATTTAAATTTATTTTCACATTTTTCGACTTGTTTTTGGACGTTCGTCCATCTTCCCCTCTTAGAAGGGATGTCAGGGCCTTAGCAAGGTTTGCATAGTTTCTTATAAAGCGACGGTAGTACCCTGACATACCTAGAAAGCTACGAAGTTCCTTAAGACTTTGAGGTTGAGGAAAGTTTGAAATCGCTTCAACTTTCGCAGGATTGGTTTTTATACCGTTTGCAGTTATGATATAACCTAGAAATTTGATTTCTCTTTTGAAAAAATTACATTTATCCAACTGTACTTTCATGTTGGCTTCCTCTTATGTTTTAAATATTCTTTGTAAGTGTTCATAATGTTCTTTTTCCGTTTGGCTAAAAATAATTATGTCGTCAATGTATACATAACAACATTTTCCAATGTATTCGCGCAGTATATCATCTAATGCACGTTGGAAAATCGACGGCGCATTTTTCAAGCCAAACGGTAAACGTGTAAACTCGTATTTATCGTTATTAATAGAGAACGCAGTTTTCTCAATGTCAGATTTTTTTAGTGGAATCTGATGAAAACCACTTTTTAGATCGAGTACTGAAAAGTAATTGCTATTGCCGAGTTGAGAGATTACTTCTGAGATCTCGGGGATAGGGTATCTGTCCGCGATTGTGACAGCGTATAATTTTCTGTAATCAATAACCAAGCGGTACTGTTTGTTTCCCGCTGCATCTGCTTTTTTTGGTACAATCCACACCGGGGAATTGTACGGGGACCTTGAAGGTCTAATGATTCCGTCGTTCAGAATCTTTTTTACTTGACTTTCTACTTCGCATTTTAGGGAGGCAGGATAGGGGTAGAATTTCGAGTAAACGGGGGAATCTGACGTGGTTCTTATTTGACCAAAAACTTTGGTTGTGTACGTGAGCTTTTCGTAGGGTTCAGAGAACAGGCTAGAATATGTTGCTACCATTTTTTTCATAGTAACTATCTGTTCCGCCGACAAATTTTCCTCCTTAATGTTTATAGCATTTACTGCTTTTGAAGGAAGCTGTTTAAGTCCTATCTTCGTACCGTTTTGCAATGTCATATAATTTTTACCTGTATGTATGATGACTTCTAGTTCTTTGAGGGTATCGTTCCCTAAGATACCATCAAAAGTCTTAAGTGAGGGCATAAGAAAAAATGTTATTTCATGATCGAGATTAAAGAGCTTTACTTTAGTGTGTTCATTAATTTGAATGTCACCAACTACTGACTTTGCGTAGAATGGTGTTTTGTTTGCGATTCTTTTTTTCGCTAGTTGTGATTGAAGATAATTTTTGCTTGAACCTGTATCTACCAAAAACTTTGAAATAACTCCGCTCTCCGCTCTAACTTCGAAGTATGGAAGCGAAGAGCTTATCATACTAAAAAATGTATATCTGTAGGTTCCATATATTCTCTGTCAGAGGGTAGATCGAAATTTTCATTTGGTGGATCTCTAGAATCCCTCTGTTCGTATCAGCGTTTATATGGAAAGTTCTCTGAGTCTTCCTCTGTTGCTGATTCAGGACCGGTGGCGGTCTCTTCCCAAATAATCGATTTTCTTGAGGTCTATTTATATAATTAATGCGTTTAGAGTGAATGCTTGGATCTAAGTCCATAGGTTCTGGGGCTTTAGGAGGTCTTGGGGGACAATATGAGTGACGCTGTTCCGGTTGGTTAAATGAATTCTGCCTTGGATACCAGGTTCGTTGGTTTGGCTAAGGAATATGCGCCAATTGTGGGTAAAATGGTTGTTTCTGTGGTTGCGCGTAATTCCTTCTTGGGGCAACTGTGGTGGTTGATATTTCTTTGAATTCTGTGCATGGTTCATGCGAAAATTTTGATTTTCCAATTTTTGGCATAAATGTAGGGCTTGCGGTAAGTCCGCTGGTTCCCTAATTCCTAACAGTCTAGGCAAATCGCCATTTAAACCTCTTACAAATGTGTCCAAGGCTTTATCCCTGTAAGACTGGGTTATTAAATGTAATGACTCATTGCTCATTTCAAGGCATCCTTGTTTGTTAAGTATCAGAGACAGGTGCGTATATACTTGCTGGTAAAATTCAGGTATATTTTGATTGCCCTGTATCAGCGTTGTCATCTGGTATTCCAGAGTTGACAAGTCCCGTTTATCGGCGTAATGCATTGATAAGCATTGCGTTATAGCCTGCCAATTAAGTGGTGTGTTATATGACTCTAACGCTATATCAGCGTTTCCTGTTATTTTGTTCTTATCACACTAAGTATACCGTAATACTTAGGTGATCCCCTTATTGGTTCATACATGGCCAGTATACGGTCCACACTCTTCTTCCACGAATTGAACTCACCTGGTTGGCCAGAAAAATCCTTAAGGCATTTTACCACATCCGGTATTTTATCCAAATCGGTTAGGTTTTCCCTAAATCTGTCTTCTATAACTTGGTCTGTAGCATTTGACAAACCAGCGTTTGGGTTAAGAGTGTCCTGTATCACCTGTGGTCCTTGTCGTTTTAGTATGTCTAGAGCTATACCTGATATTAGTGACGTTAAATCGTCTATGATCAGTTGGGTATTTTGAGGGGCAGGTAAGGCGGGGGCATTGGGTTGATTAAGGACAGGAGGTCGGATCAAGTTATTTTGGTTGGCCATGTTTGTTTCTTGCTATCTTATAAAATTAAAATCATGAATGTTCAAATTTAATTCTCTAGGTGATTAGATATTGCACATTTTTATATATTATCAGTTTTTATACATATTCTTACTTCTACCTTAATATTGCCACTCGCCACTCGTCTTATAGTCGCCTGCTCCGTGTTGCATTCCACCTTTTCTCTGCCTTAAACGCTCCGAAATACGCGTATCCTTTTAATAATTTTCAGCTTAGTTCTCCTTCTTTATTCAGCATGTGTTTATTTTATTAAAGTTACTTAATTTTTTTCACTTCAGCCAGTTTTTATTTAATTAGGATTTTTCCTCTTTTTTTTCTTTCCTTTTTTTTCTTTAGTCAGTTTTTACTTATTTAAGCCTGTTTTCTTTCTTTTCCTTTTTCCCACTTTAGTTAGTTTATATTTTTTTACTTTTTTTTCTTTTTTCACTTTAACCAGTTTTATTTATAAAATTTAACATTTAAGTTGGTTTTTCACTCTTAATCAGTATTATTTGTTTAAACGAATCACAACACTTAAGTTAATCTTTTATTAGAGTTGGCTAGCACATAATGCTTCCCTTTTGCTTTTGCTACTAAGGGCCTAATTTCCTCTATTTTATTTACACTCGCGGATCCTTACTTTTTTAATTTTCAGGATATTTCACTCGCGGATCCTTACTTTTTATTTTCAGGATATTTCACTCGCGGATCCTTACTCTTTTATTTTCAGGATATTTTACTCGCGGATCCTTACTTTTTTATTTTCAGGATATTTCACTTTAAGCTCGGGCGCCAGTTAAGATTATCGTCACTTAAAACGATAAAAAAAATGTTTTTTATTTTGGTCTTACGACCTTTATTAATGAATTCAAAACTAGAACTAACTTAAACAAATTCTGTATCTTATTAAATAGCTTAAGCTCTGCTACCATTTCTGCTAGCGTTGCGCTGTGTAGGTGAGTGCAAGTGACTTCTCTGGAATCACGCCACACTTAGTAGACATGTTGTCAGCATTTTTGCGTGGATTGTTTCTGGAGCGGATGTTCCCAGCTATTGCTTAATTGGAGTTGGTTGAACTGGAGATTGTAAGCGTGGATCGTGTTAACTTACATAAACAAAAAAAAAAAAAAAAGGTCAGATACATACATTCCTGTACATTGTACATGTGAACCAATGGAAAACTTTTCACTCGGATGTTGAAATTTTGACAGTCGGAAGGAGAATATTTGTCATTTATGATGTGAATACTAACCGTAGGGCTCAAAACTCGAACTCGAAAGAATAAGGAGCAAGTTGAAAATTTCAGTGCACTTGTTTAAATGTGTATGGAAACTGGAAACAGTATTAAAAGTTTAAATATGATCAAATTTAAAAAAAAACACTGTTTGAAATTACCCTGGAAAATACAAAAACTTTAACCCTCGATCCAAATTGCACTTATTAGAAAACAAGGAAAATTTTTAATAAAAATCTCATCATTTATTGGTAAAAGTTTTTCACTGTGGAGTTAATTTTCATTATCACACACAACTACTTCTTAATTAAAACGGTGCTTAGTTTTTTTTCTAACATCACCAAGATCCATGTATTATTACAAATTATAGATTTACAGTTACAAAACTACTGAAATAAAAAAAAGAAATATTTTCAGAATGCTTTGTATGATCAGTGTAATTTTTTACATTTGAAGCCACGATTTTTCCTTGGAAGTTTTTTTGAAGGACAGAATGGATTCTCATTATTCATATCTCATTTCAAATATCATGTTTTATTTAACCTTATTAGAAGCAAACATTATTCCTCAACTACACCAATATATTATATTGAAGTGGAAATTTTTGTTTCCAGGTTAACTCCAAAAGTACTGGGTCGATTTTTATGAAATAAGTTTTAAAATGTCATAGTTGTGCTACAGAAAAGCATTGGGGTATTTTCATTTCGGAATTTTATTGACAAGTATGTGTTGGGATGTGGAACGCTGATTACTCAAGGACCAAGCCTTCAACTTAGCACATGAACTAAGTTGAAATGGTGAACTTGAGTTTGATGATTGTTACTCCTTGCACATGAACTGGTAGCAACGATGTTAACGAAGTTTTAAATAAAACGATTGGTTTTGTTGAAGTTTAAATTGTAACTCTTTATTAAGTATTGTAACGGTAGCGGCCGTGGCGTAATGGGTAGAGTGTGTGACTCTTACGCCAGAGAACCCAGGTTCGAATCCTCCATCTGAAACAGAAAATTTTTTCAATTGAATTAATTTTTCTGTTCGTCCGTCACCTCTATGCAGACAATGGCAAGCCTCAGAGAGTAAAAATTGCCATGAAAAGCTTCTTGAGAACATAAGCCGTTCGGAGTCGGCGTAAAACATGTAGGTCCAGTTCTCGATCATTTTGTGTGCAAACATTTCACATCACACACAACACATTTGATCATAAGAAGCTCGGTCAAAGTCCTTTCAAGGGCTGAAATGGCCATTTCGTTTTTTTTTTCTTTATTAATTGAAATTCGAACACTTATATAGTAACTTATTGCTAATTACATTACAATCATAAGTTGGTTATTGGTCAGCATATTGCATACTTCAGTTTAGTGACCAGCAATATGCTGAATTGCGGAAACAATATTTTTATTGACATAAATAAAAACATAGCTTTGGTCAATGACCGGCAATATAGGTTGCAGTTACTCACAATGCAATTTACTGATTACGAAATAAAAAAATTAACCAAAACAATAAAGAATGTAAGCAAAGCAAATGCTACTTGTTAAAAATTAACATGATATTTTGTTACTTACGCAAACATATTTAATTACTGGAGCAACGAATATTATAAACAAGGCAAACTGCTAGTCGTTGAACTTAAATACATATAATAAAAAAAAATAAAATAAAATAACTGAAACAATGAACACTCTCCCGCACGTTGAGGCGTTGCTCAATTCTATGTTGATGTAGGTCGGGACAGGTTAGTTAAGTTAAATTCGCACAGTAAAGGATGATTCATCGGTGTGCATTCGAGGCGGCTTTGGTGGCACATTTACTGATCTGTTGACAGTTCGTCTGTGTTTCAATATCCATAATATACAGCTTACTAGGATTATGATGGACAACAGTAGCGCAGTATAACTCACCGCGTGATAATGGCGACTGTTGCACAACACTATTTCAGGTAACCTTGATATCTTCATTTGCTAACTGGGTTTGTAATGCAGTTAACTGTTCTAGTTGGGTTTCGAATGGAGCAACCGTTGCGTTAGACCTTTGCCTCAATTCGTCTGATGTTGTGGTCTTGCTGATCTCCTTGAACCTGATGTATGACGTTGTGACGACACTATTTCAGGAGTGAAATAGCACCGCACAATCTCTATGCCATACGGCACACCGACCACATCGTCATACGGACATCAAGCTGCTCCATCATCAGACCAGTCGCATTGCATACACATATGACGGCCAACCAAATTAAACAACTATATTATTCTCTTACCTACAGTATATATTTAATAAACATGAATTATACTTACCTTATATATATATTACTAGCAAGTTAGGCATAAGATATGAATTACATTTATCAAACATGAATTATATACATTAATCATACCTTGTAAATAGTACTTAGTACAAAGTACATAATACCATAGTAAGTTAGTAACAAATGTGCAAAGCTGGCAGCAATCAGCACTTAGTTTTAAGTTTCATTTATTTCAATAAATGAGTCGTGTAATAGTCACCAAGCTGAATAGACGTGTTTCATTTCGGATCTCCATCGCAGCTGCTGCATCAGCCACTCAGCGAACATCGTTGCTCGGGATACGACAAACAGGTATAAACATTTACTAAGACAGACATTGGCACTCTCCTCTCCCGCCTTGCGAGCACACATCAGGGTCATAGACGGTCTTATTACCTCTGCCTGTTGTTTGCTTGCCGCCACTACTCTACACGAGACATACCCACCACGGTAGTTAAACAATACATTCTCCTCTCCCGCCTTGTGAGTACACATCAGGGTCATAGAAGGTCTTATTACCTCTGCCTGTTGTTGCTTGCCACTATTTCTCTATACGAGTGATACCCACCACGTTAGCCGACTAATACCTTCTCCTCTCCCGCCTTGTGAGTACACATCAGGGTCATAGATGGTCTTATTACCTCTGCCTGTTGTTTGCTCTCCACCATTACTCTGCACGAGCGATACCTACAACAACAACTGAACCGCTTGTCTGGGGAAATCAACAGTACACACGCACACACATACACACACACACCCGAGCAACAAATATGGAAATCCAAAGATCACGCGACCAAACAAGGGCAAGGTACAGCCACGACAAAACCATCCAAAAGCTCCCCAAAGCTAGGAGCCGATGGTGAGGCCAACCCTTACCCAGAAGATAAGCTAAAATCTCCAACCGGAGCTGCACCTAATGCAGCCCAAAATTCTTGTACAAGACCTTGGACAGCCGCTGAGCTTACCTTGGCTTTAAAATTAGAGGTAACGTCCGGAGGTTCGTTACAACGTATGCAAATTAAAGTTTTATAATCGTTAAGTGTTTAAAAAAAAAACTTTATTTTTTCATTTCCACTTAGAACAATCTTAAACTTATATTTATGAACTTAAATTTAAACTTCAACTTAAGTCAACTATTCGAAGACAACTGAAAACAACTCAACAACAACTGAACAATAACTGAACAATAACTAAACTGTTCTTCTTTAAACTACTGATATTTATATCATAATTGTTGTTTACAATAGGACTCATTTTCAATGTGCTTGGATTCTGACACCCTTCGCTTTAAGCGTGAGAATATCATTCGATTGATTTTACATTGGATTTACATTAATTCGATATCTTAGCAAAACAACTGTTATTTGAAAGTAACATGAATATAAGTGACTCATTATTGTAATTCAACCCATTATGTTTAATTAAAATATATGTTTACATTTTGTATTGAGTCTACTCATATAGTGTGACATTAACTCCCCCCTTTGCTCAAGACAAATCGTCCCGGTTTGTTTCTCTAGTTAAACTTTCGATTTTGTTTTGAATTTCTTCTAATGCAATTTCTTTGTTATCCCGTGATCTTTTGGTCTTTATATATTTGAGAATTTTATAAGTTAAAAATGATATTATCATTAAAATTATTGAACTTGTCAGAGTCCATACACCTTGTTTCACATTTTCATTGTCCTTTTTTATATTTAACAAATCAATATTATCAAAATTTTCATTCATTTCATCTTCTATATATTTCACAATATCATAATTATTTAAATTGCTATTTTTTATATAATTAAAAATTATATCCTTCTCATTGTAATAGGTTTCATTATCAATAATAATCTTATCATTAAAAGTTATGAGATACATGCCATTTAATTCAAGTTCATTTACTATATGGCCTCCACTTACAAATACAACACCATCTTTTATTATTTCAATGTTTTTATTATATCCTTTAATTTTATTGCATTGCCCTTTCTTATTATTTAAAATTCTGGAAAGACAAGTTTCTTCTTGATCTGTTTTACAATATATATTCGACAATTCCTTTTTACAATTTTTAACATTTTCATACATTTTATTTGGCTTATTGCCCTTACTTCATAAAATTTACAAGATTTCTTTACTATCGGATATTTAATGTATATTACAATCAAATCTTTATTTTGAATAATCTTGAAAATTGATACATCTAATAAATCTATAATTGTTACTTTATCATGTTCATTTCTCATTATTTCTTTTATTTCATCTAAATGTAAAATTGTGGGATTGAGAATTCCTACTTTTGCAAGAGTAACCGTACGGATAACATTTTGTAATTCATTTAATATCATTTGGTTTCGTTTCTTAATCATGAGTTTAGTGTTAGATGAATCTGGAATGTTTTTAATTAATTCGTGTAATTGTGTTATGGCTTTGAAAATTTGTGAGTTTGTAACAAACTGTTTGTTATTATTTTGGACTAGTTCTTGTAATTTAGTATTTATATTTATCAAATCATTATAGTCGGGTGTTGCGGCTATCCATTTCCATAAGGTATCTAACTCATTTATACCTCTTTTAGTTCTATTCAATTTTTTATTCTTTAGTTTTTGTAATTGTCCTAATAAAATTTCAATTAAGTTAATTTCTAGATCTTGTTCAGTATATTCTGATAAAGTTATTTTGGTATTGTCAATTTTTAATACCTTATATGGTTCTAGTACTTTTACTTGTTTCAACATTAGTGTTATAATAAGTTAAATTATTTATATGAAAAATTTCTCCATATTTCTCGTAAATTAAAGCTTTTTAATTTTCAATCAAAATGTAATTATATCTTGTGTAGTCTATTATATCCAATATTTCTGTTTTAATTGTTAAAGCTAATAATGCTATTATTAATATTGTCAGCTGCATCATCTAAAAAGGAAAGAATGCGTCTTCAATAAACATTTTTATTTTTTAATTTATTTTTTCTTTCTAATCTAGCTATCCATCTATTTCTTATTATTCTATCCTGTTCAAAACGTAGATCTATTAATAGATTGCTAACAAAATCATCCGCTTCCGCATTTTCGGATTTTGACATCATTGGTTCTTCTGAGCTCGTTGGCATCTCGATATCTTCTTGAGTTTCTTCCATTTCTGTACCACGAAAATTTTAAAATTTATTTAATATTATCTTTATGTATGATTCTATTTCTGCTATTAATCTTAATCTGTTTTCCTAAATCTTCTTTCACATATTTTTTTTTATAACGGGGTTGTAATATATTTCTTTCTCCCATTAATTTTTCGTAGACTTTTTCACCGATATTATAATTTTTATTTCTTCTTGTTTTATTATGAACTTGCAACATTCTATTTTGGGCATCAATTAGTTTTTCTTTCAGGTTATCATGGTTTGTTTTATTATACATTATCTCGTATGGTTTTTTGTCTATTACTGAATGGATTGTTTTGTTATATTCTTGTACTGCCCGAATAATTGATTCTATGTCACTAATTAAATTATGGTCTTGTTTAATGCATCTGGCGATTTCTATAATTGTTGAGTGAACTCTTTCTATTTGTCCATTTGAAGTACTGTGCCTCGGGGTTATGAAAAATATTTCAATGTTTAATCCTTGCATGAGAGATTTAAATTGTGGGGTTGTAAATCCTGGTTCATTGTCCATGCTTAATTTCTTAACTTCAGGAAAGGTTTGTAGGATTTCCAAAACTTTAGTTTTAGTTTTGTCTGTTATATTTTTGATTACTAAAAATTTTGAATATGCGTCAATGCAAGTTATAAATATTAATTTCTGTGCGTAGAATATATCAACGTGTAGTTGCTCCCCTTCCTTTTCTGGAATTGGTGCCTCACCAATTGGTACTCTAATGGGATGTCGTTCGTACTTACTTGTATTGCATATATTACAATTTGTTGCGTATTCTTTGAATTTCTTTATCATTTTTGGCCAATAATACATTTCTTTTATTTGTTTTATATTCTCTCTATAGTTTCTGTGTGCTCTATTGTGTACTTGTTCGATTGGGAAACTTTTTGTATGAACAAACTTGATATTAAATGTTTCCAGTAATTTTCCTTTAATTTCGTATAGGTCTTCTAGTGTGCAATATATTCCTATCATATTTGGTTGTAAATACTCTTTTAAAATTGTTATCAAATTTTCTACTGTATCGTATTCTATTAGATGTCTCTTATTTCCGAATCTCACTAATTGTTCTTGTATCGTAAATCTGTTTTTACTTAGTATTATTTGTTGTTTAAATTGATTTAACGGTTTGTTCACGCTTTTTATTTGTAAATTATCGCTACTTTCTGCTGAGTGCTGGGTTGAGCTAAGTGATGATGAAGATTCATCTGTTAAATTATTCAAAGTTTGTCTTGATAGTGCATCTGCTACTATGTTTGTTACACCTGGTTTATATATAATTTTTGGAGCATATTCTTCAATTAAAGCGTGCCATCTCTTCATTTTTGCGTTTGGATTACGCGTTGAAACTGCAAATGTCAGTGGTTGATAATCTGTTAATATTTAGAGATCTGATACTCCGTATAAATAGTTTCTCAAATTTTTTAGTGCCCATACTATAGCGTATAATTCTTTCTCATTAGTTGCATATCGTTGTTCCATTAAATTTAGAGTTTTAGAAATAAATGTTATTGGATTTTTGTTTTGTGATAAAACTGCTCCGATTGCTGCATTTGATGCATCCGTTGTTAAAGTAAATTTTTTATTAAAATCTGGTTGATATAACTAGATTTTTTCTCTTAAACTTCCTTTTAATTTTTCGCATGATTTAATTGCTTCGTCATCTAATGTTATTTCGATATTTTTTGATTTGTACGAGTATTGGGTTACTTTCCCGTTTTCTCCTGATAAATATTTTGTTAGAGGTTTTGCTATTAAGGCGTAATTTTTCACAAATTTTCTATAGTATCCCGTTAATCCTAGGAAACTTTTAAGTTGTCTTATTGTTCTCGGTATTGGAAAATTAGATATTGTTTCAATTTCTTTTGGGTCTGTTTTGATATTTTGTGATACCAAGTATCCTTAAAATTCGACTTCTTTTTTGTAAAATACAAATTTTTCTAAAGATATTTTCATATTCGCCCTTTTTAATGTATCAACAATTATTTCTAAATGTTTATTATGTTCCTCAGTATCTCATGAAAATATAATTATGTCATCTATGTAAATGTGACAAAATTGCCCGACGTAATTTCTAAGTATATTATCCATTGCTCGTTGAAATAAACTTGGAGCATTTTTCAAACCAAATGGCATTCGTAAATATTCGTACTTGCCATTGTTTACTGAGAATGCTGTTTTCTCTATGTCCTCTTCTTTCATTTGTATTTGATGGAAACCTGATTCTAAATCTATCGTAGAAAATATTTTAGCTTTACCCAGATTTGTTAAAATTACCGAAGTATCTGGTATCGGATACTTATCTGAGATTGTTTCACTATTGAGTTCTTCATTTGTTCCTTTTTTTGGGACTATCCAAATTGGAGAATTATAAGGACTTTTACTTGGCCTTATAATATTAATTTTTAACATTTTCTCAATTTCTTTATTCACGAAAGTATTTGTAGCTAATGGATATGGGTATTGTTTACCCCATATTGGCTTTTCTTCTCGTGTTCTTATCTCTGCTTTAATATCTGTTCTGAATGGTAAATTCATATCAATTTGGTTATGTTCTTTCTTGATTTTCTCAATTATATTTTTCCTTAATATTTCATATTCATTTTCTTCTTTGATATTGTTTATTTTCATTTTGTCGGTATTATTCTTCGACAGCTTTTTGAGTTTTAAAGGTAAATTGTTCCTTTTGAGTCTCAAATTTTTATTTTCATTAATTTTAGCGGTAAGCTCATCGCTTGGCGTTTCAGAATTTCTTTCTTCTGAAATATTTTTTTTATTTTTTATAGCGGTATTAACTTCGCTTGGCGTTTCAGAATTCGTTCTTTCTGATGTATATTTTTTATTACTTATAGCGGTATTTCCTTCACTTGGCGTTTCAGAACATTCGTGTTCCAAATTTCTCAGTTTTATATTTTCATTGTTTCTTTTTTCACCCGTATTTTTGCTTTCATTTTCCATCTCATTGATGTACTTGATTTCATATTTCTAAGGTTCCGTTTTCAAAGTCTAGTTTGATATTATTATTTTTTATAAAATTCATCCCTATTAAAAAGTCACTTTCTAAATTTCTAATTTCATAAAATCTTTGTTTTATTCCGAAAAATTCCATTTCCGAATAATGTGTTATTATCGTAAATCCATTTATTGTTTTTACCCGTTTCTTAATTGGTAGAATCATTCGTTGAATACAGACGTTAGGCCTACAATAGCAATTTGTAGCTCCTGTATCAATTAATATTTTTATTCTTTTGTTTGTTACGCTGTGGGTTCCGACAAGATATGTCAGGTCGTTTGCTCGTCTAAAAAAGCTTTCTCATTGATGTTATTTATTCGTTGTGATTTTGGTTGTGGGAGTTGTGCGCTTTCTAATGATCGTTTTTGTTCTTGCGAGTTGTGTTGATAATTTATTGATGAATTTCTAAATTGGTTTTTCTGCATGAAATTAGGATTTCTGTTATAATTTTGCCTATAATTATTATTAAAACTACTATATGATTATTGTTAAAATTATTATTGTATATTGGTTTGTTTTGAATTTGTATAGATTCATCTATCTCCATTAGCGTTGGTTTGGGTTGAGTTTCATTCCTTGGTAGTGGCTTAAACATATTGTTTGTATTTCTTTGGCTTTGAATTACGTTTCTTGCATGCCATGGTGACCAATCTATATTGTTTATCCTAACTATTTTATTGTTATTCGGAAATCTCAAATTGTTGTGCTGTTGCACGAAGGTTCTGGGCTTATTAAATTGTTGAGCGAAATTTGCTCTTAAATTATTAGACTCTAGTTCTTGTGCTTTTGCTAAAGCATTTGGTAAATCTAATGGAGAAAGAGAAAATAGTATATTTGATAAAGGTGGATTTAAACCTGTAATAAAAATTCTTAATGCATTATCACGATTCTTCTTATTTAGTTCATTTGTTAAGTTCGAATTATTTCCGTAAGTCATTATTGTTTTGTTTATCAATAAAGTTAATTTCTTATTTACCTCATTATAATAATCTAAAATACTCAATGATCCCTGTCTTAAGATACTCAACTCTTGTTCAATTATGTGTATAGGTCTTTTATCAGAATATGCGAAATCTAACCTACTGATTATCGCATCATAATTTAGAACCATGATTAGTTAATTAGTTAATACATCATTAGCTTCGCCTACAATTTTGTTTCTTAAAATAGTAAGTGCACCAAAATAGCGTTTACTACCCTTTTCATATAATGATATTGAATTTTGTGAAGCTTCTCTCCAGCTTACATACGTATTTTGTTTACCCGAAAATTCTGGTAATGTCCTAATAATATCTAATGGTTCGTTACAAACCTTTGTGTTATCGATTGTTTGTGTTCCTCAACGTGTTGTAATCCTCAACGTTATTAGTACAAGTTAAAGAGAATATTTGATTTTGTAGTGCAAGAATTTGATTTTGGAATGATTGGTTATTTGTCGCGATTAATTGTTACACTAAATCTGCTGTAATATTAGCCATTCTTTGATCTTTTTCCAAATTTATTTTACTAAATAATTCACTCACTTCGTTCATCCCGTTCCCACTATTTTTCATTTATTTTTACCGGATTTTTCACTTTTAACTTTTTCACAATAATTATATAATTATTATATCTTAAAATAGCAGTATTTAACAATTCTTTCAATTTTCCTTGATGTCTTCCGATTGAAATTATTTTGTTCTCCAATCCTGGATACTTATTTTCTTGAGTGGCGTTTAGAAGCTGCTTCCTTTTTCGGCTTTTATCTCCAGTACTATTAATATCGTGTCAGTCCGATATACCACTTTTTCTTGGTCCTTTTGCCTTTGAGGTTAACTGTTTTTTCCTACTCCTTACTTTGTTTGCAACGTTTTTTCTTCTCTAATTGAATAGTCGTTTGGTTGCGGAATTTTTCAGGATTTCCATGAAGAGTTGCGAATTCTTCTTTTTCACTTTTACTTTCGCTTCAGGGGTGATACTGAGCTTTGTAGTAAAAGCTTCCGGAAAGGAATTTTTGTACCCTCCTGGCAGGATCGCCAATTAAAGTTTTATAATCGTTAAGTGTTTAAAAAAAAAACTTTATTTTTTCATTTCCACTTAGAACAATCTTAAACTTATATTTTTGAACTTAAATTTGAACTTCAACTTAAGTCAACTATTCGAAGACAACTGAAAACAACTCAACAACAACTGAACAATAACTGAACAATAACTGAACTTTTCTTCTTTAAACTACTGATATTTATATCATAATTTTTGTTTACAATAGGACTCATTTTCAATGTGCTTGGATTCTGACACCCTTCGCTTTAAGCGTGAGAATATCATTCGATTGATTTTACATTGAATTTACATTAATTCGATATCTTAGCAAAACAACTGTTATTTAAAAGTAACATGAATATAAGTGACTCATTATTGTAATTCGACCCATTATGTTTAATTAAAAAATATGTTTACATTTTGTATTGAGTCTACTCATATAGTGTGACATTTTCTGTGACGGTTGAAGACGTGTGATGGCCCTGAATGCTATTGCCATCACTCTTTATTGAGCAGTTTCGACTCATTGTCAACACGCTTGAACCTGTTAGAGTCAATTGCGTGGCTTGAATGTCGTTCACCAATGATATTTCGATGTCTAATATTGTTGCAAAGATCCACATGTTCCTGTGCTGTAGTTGTATCCAAGAAGATTTTCCTTGCAACTGGTCTAGTCTGCATTGTGTGGTGGTTTTATTATTGAACATATGAAATCACAAGCATAAACAGATGATTCTCTGTTAAACTTTGGTCTCATGTTGTCGCATATGTAGAGGTTTCTTTTGATGGTAAAACATGAGTTTAGATCTTCAAAACTTAAGTAAATAAATTGGTCTCGATGTGAATTGGCTGCTAAGAATGTGACCTTAGTTTCTATTGAAATAAGACCTCCATTTCCCTTTGTTGGAATGGGAGTTATGTGGAATAAGTCGAAGTGTTGATGATCTATGAGAGGCAGCTTTATTTCAAATATCACTTAATTTTTGGTCACTGCTCCTTCTGCCTTCATGATTTTGTACAGTTGTATTAGATTATCTGAATCAACGGGCAATGATCGAGCTGGAGGAAGATGACCACTAATGGAATTGATTACATTTTTTAGTTGTTGAGGCGTAAGTAGTAGTGGACTAATTTTCCCGTGGTGTGTGTCAGTCAGAACAATGATTATTTCTGAATGAATTTGTTGTAGATTCGCAACCATTAACGTGAGTTGTGCTGTTAATGATGTAATAATTTGAATGAGTCTGATTTGGTTTGCATCGTCATCTAACGTGCTCATTAGAAGATCTATTTTATCTTGTAGATCCGTTATTTTACTCTTTGTAGTGATTTCATCCTGTTTAATTATGTTCAGTGTTGAATCGATGATTGAGGTGTGGTTTTGCAGTAACCGTAGAATATGATCTCTATTTGCTTTGACCTGACTGATTGTCTTTGATATTTCTTCTGCATACTGCATTCTACATTCCAGATGAAAATGTTCTGATTTCTGTCCAGAAAGGAGCTAAGTCATAATAGACTAGCAATTTCCATTCTGCTGTTATTATTCTCGTTGTCCCGATGTCTTCAAAGTATAATCCTGGATCCGAGCCAAATTGCTTAACGTGAATTGTAGTTCCAAGTACTGCAGGAAGTAGCAATAAGGAGATGAGGATTGTTAACAGTAACGGATTGGTTGTTGATTTTCATCTCTTTGGAGGCATATAATTTGAGTCCTCATCTTTTGCTGGCCTGTGTCGTAAATTAGTTCGTTCCTTTTGTACTGAAGGATTATCGATGTCTTCCTCTTGATTTAATAATGGTGCCAATCTGTGGACTTGACGTTTTAAAATACCTGATGCTGTTTTTACCTCAGCTACTCTAACCTTTCCATCGTTTCCCTTGTAAACCTTTTCGATTCTGCAGAGTGGCCAACTTAAAACAGGCACGTTGTCGTCCTTTATAATAACCAACTGATTTTCATGGATGTTTTCTGATTGGTTATTCCACTTATGTCTTTGTTGTAGTAGATTGAGGTATTCTCGGGACCATCGATTCTAGAATTCATACTTGAGTTGCGTGACCAATTTCCACCGAGTCGATAAGGTAGTTGTATTATGTGGTGTACTCCAATCGATATGTGCAGTCAAGGGTTCGCCAATCAAGAAATGCCCGGGTGATAATGCTGATAAATCGTTTGGGTCTGATGACAATGGAATGAGCGGTCGTGAATTTAGAATTGCTTCTATTTCTATGACGAGCGTCTCAAGCTTCTCATGAGTTAGAGATGATGTGGATACGCTACGCAGCATCAATTGTTTAGCTTACTTTACTGCGGCGTCCCACAAGCCTCCAAAATGAGAAGCTCTGGGAGGTATGAATTTGAAATTTATTCCGCGATCACTACATGTCCTTATGATCCTTTCTGTTGAAGCAGGGGCATAGAATACGTCCTTTAGTTCCTCCAGTTTATTACTCGCCCCGACAGAATTGGTGGCATTGTCGCAATTTATGGTATCACATTGTCCACGCCGAGAAACAAATCGCTTGAGTGATCCAATAAATGCTTCCGTTGTTAGGTCTGTTACTACCTCCAAATGAACTGCCTTCGTAGCAAAGGAACAGTGGACGGCAATATAAACTTTATGAGGTTTCTTTCCACGAATCTTATAATGAACCCAAAATGGACCACAAAAATCCGCACCGTGGTGCGAAAATGGACGTGAAGGTGTGACTCTGGATGCAGGTAAATTTCCCAATTTTTGATCGTTACACCTTGGTGTAACGGACGCAGTGTTGTACAACACTTCTTGCCATCATTTTTCTTTTGATTATCCAAAATTTTTGTCTTGAAGCTGCTAATAAGTTCTGTGGACCACAGTGAAAATTATCAATATGTAGCTTTACTAATATCAATTTAGCTATAGGATCGTTATATGGTAGTAACATGGGGAGTTTGGCGTCAAAGGATAATGTTGATTCTGGCAATCGTCCTCCAACTCGAAGAATTCCATTGTCATCAACAAAGGGTGCTAGGCCTTTAAGTGGACTGGAACTGTCGATTTCATGGTGGGCCTTTATTTGTTTGATTTCCTTGCTGAAGTCAGAGGATTGTGTAGCTGTTATGATTACTGTCAGTGCAGCATTTAATTCCTCAACGCTAAGTGAAACTTGTGTTGTTCGTGCTGCTGCATTAGTCTTGAGGTTTTGGATGAATCTCAAAACATACTCCACTACCCTTTGTAGTATTTTAAAAGAGTTCCTGTGATTTATGTTGTACACAATATCTTCTAATCCAGTGGACGTGGTTGCAGCTAGACTCTGGGCCTTTGGTTTATGTTCCGGATCCGTTGATATATGATCATTGTTAACAAATGGTTTAGGCCAATGTGATGAATTTCCGTGTAAAAATAGGGGCTCATAGAACCATAAGTTGCACGTCATTAATTTAGTAGGCTGGAGTCCTCGCGAAATAACATCAGCAGGATTTTCCTTTGAGCTTACATTACGCCATTGAGTTAGAATGGTGAGATCTTGGATCTCTCTCACTCGATTAGAGACGAAAGTTCGCAATGATGCAGATGATGAATTGATCCAGGATAACACAATTTCTGAGTCTGACCAAAAATACGAAATCTCAGCCTTTAATTGCAGATCCTTCCTTACCCTTGATGTTAATTCCGCCCCAAGCACTGCAGCGCATAGCTCTAAGCGAGGCATTGTTTGACGTTTGAGAGGTGCCACCCGTGATTTGGCACATAACAATCTGACGATTAAGCTATTATTTGGTAGTTTTGATCGAAGATAAATTGCAGCGCCATTAGCCCTTTCAGATGCGTCCACGAATGTGTGAATTTGAATCGTACTTGGCCTTTGACCATTGAAGACATGCCTAGGAACGCATGCATTTTTTAAAGTTCTTAACTCATTTCAAAATGTTGACCAAGTTGCTTCTAGTTCTAATGGTAAAGAATCATCCCATGCTAACTTAAGCTGCCACAATTGTTGAATAAATATTTTCGCAGTGATGACAACTGGACCTTCGAGACCTAATGGATCAAATATTCTTGCTGTGTCTGAGATGATTGTGCGTTTTGCTATGCTTGAATTATTTTCTAGATTCGTTGTTACTCAAAAATGATCTGCTTTAGAAATCCAGGTTAATCCTAATGTTTTGGTTGAAGCATTTTCAAAGTTAAGATTAACTTCTTGATCCTGTGGTGGTATTCCTTGCAATAACTGACTTGGTTTGCACACCATTTCCGAAGTTTAAATCCTGCCTCTTGAAGAAGTGTTGTTAGTTGTTTTTGGGTTTCCATGGCTGTCATTAGGCTGTCTGATCCACTCACACCATCATCAACATAAAAACTATCGCGTAACACTTGGGCACCTAGTGGAAATCTTTCGATGTTTGTCTCTGCTAACTGTTGTAAGCACTTAGTTGCTAAGTATAGAGCTGAAGATGCTCCGTAAGTTACGGTGTTGAGCTGATAGTGCTTTAGAGGATCGGTTTCGGTTTCCCTCCACAAAATGAGCTGTAAACTGCGATCGGGTTGATCAATTAAGATTTGTCTGTACATCTTCTCGATATCTGTGGTGAAGACAATTCTTGGTAGTTGAAACCTCAATAGTATTGAGAATAAGTCGCTTTGTACAGTTGGACCAGTGTACATGATGTCGTTAAGCGATAATCCTGTTGACGTCTTAGCTGATGCATCAAAGACAACTCTCAATTGTGTAGTTATACTTGATGGCTTTAAGACGCAGTGATGAGGAATAAAGCAATGTGGATGTTGAATATCATTGAGACTGATTTCACTCATGTGTCCTAGTTCTATGTATTGCTTCATAAATTCGACATATTGTGTTTTTAAAACTGGAGTTTTTGCCATACGTGTCTCTAATGCCAAAAATCTCTTGAATGCGATATTCCTAGAACCGCCTAAGCTGCTTGGGTGATCGGATAGTGGTAGTTTCACGACGAATCTACCTTCACTGTTTCTAATTGTGTTTTGCTTGAAATGGGTCTCACAGTGCTTGTCTGCGAGCGTAAGGTTGGTATCGGTTCCATCGATATCATCAAGTTTCCAGAACTTTTGTATCAGTTCGTTGGTTGAACATTCTTCATGACATTCTTCATGAAGACTGCACAAGTGGTTGTATTTGACGCTGAATCGTTAATAATTTTACCACTGATGATCCAACCTAGCAATGTGTTCTGTAGGATTGGTAACTCTGGAGAAAGCTCGATTCGACCAGTTGGCATTAAACTAACAAAGAATTCTGCTCCCAGTAGTACATCGATCTTTCCAGGCTCATAAAATGCTGGATCGGCTAGCTGAATGTTTCCAGGAATGGACCATGAGGAGACGTCTAATGGTTGAGCTGGAACAATGTTTGGCAAAACAAGTGCTTCTATCCTTGTTGAAAATTTGGTTGTTCTTGATTGAAGTTCGAAATTAATACTTTGTGTTGCATTTTTTGTTCTGTCACCAATGCCTTCAATGCGAAGCACTGCCTTAGATGGAACAATGTTCAGTTGTTTAATGAGTCGCTCGGTCACGATATTAATCTGAGAGCGATATTAATTCTGATTTTAGCTGTTGCTAACAGTACATAGCTCCTGTGAGACGACATCACTTCGGCTGCGGCTAAAGTTACAGATGCGTTGGATGCAGTTACTTTTCTGCTAGAATGTTGTTTAGAATTTTCTGGATACTTTTTCTCATTTGGAACCTGGTTTGTGGGATTCAAGTGAAACAGTGAATTATGCCTTTTACTACACTTGCTGCATGATTTTGCTTTACACGTTTTTGAGCTGTGATCGTGTTTGAAGCAGTTGACACACAGCCTTTGCCTTTGCACCCAGTTCAAACGGTCGGATACAGCTAGCTTCAGGAATTTATCACAATAATATATTGGATGATCTTCCATGGAACAGTAGCTGCATCCTTTTTTGGAAGATGTTGCTGCTATTGATGCTGTTGCTCTTGATGATGTTGGCCTTTCCCTTCTGCCAAGCGTCTCCAATGATTGGAAACGATGTTCGAGAAACAACAGGAATTCCTTAATGGTTTGGATTTCCTTGGGATTTTTTAATGATTGCTCATACAACATGTGGCCTTGTCTATCCAACTTCTTTACGAGTATGTGCAAGAGTATTGGATCCCATGATGACGTGTCTATGCCTTCATTTTGTAAGGCTAAAATACTCATGTATTGTAATATGAAGATTTTTTAATGCTGATGACGACGCGTTATCTGCTGCTAGGATTGGATGTCCTATTACTCGTTGTAGCAATGTTGAAGCCAATACCCTTCTGTTTTGGTATCGGTCTTGAAGCGCCTTCCAGGCAATGCTGTAATTGTCCTGGGTCAATATTAAATGCCTGATGACTCTTTCCGCTTTACCAGCTACGTTTGACTTCAAATACCACATTTTTTGTATTGGGGGTATTGAAGTTTTATGTACCATTTCTGAAAAAATGTCATAAAATTGTTGCCATTTGAGGTAATCACCATCGAATTTTGGAATGGTGATCTTTGGCAGCCTGCAAGATTGCTGAACGGTATCTGCTGAAGAAGTTTGCCCTCTGGATTTCGTTGACAGATTAATTATCTGATTGTGTACAGGCACTTCTGTGTCTAAATAAGTGCCGTAGTCATAGCCTTGTTCTTCTGGAGATGAGCTAAGTTCCCATATCCTGTAGTTCAATGTCTTGATTTCATTCCATAATTTTCTTAAGCGTGCTATGTTGCCTTCGTAGAATTCTTGCGATTGTTCTACCATATCTACAATTCCATTTAAGACACGATGCAATGACGTCATAAGCGCACGTTGGATACGCAAGCTGGTGGCTATGCTGACTGCTGATTCAGATTCCGGCATTTGTTGCCCGGCAGTAAATCTTCCGCCGGTTGCTAAGGTCTGCGTGTTGCTAGCTGCAGTTGACTGAGAAGTAGCACCTGCCACTGATCCAAGCTGTTGTAGTTGGATTTTAAAAATATTGATGTATTCAGATTCTATTGCTTTGACTTTAAACGGCTCACGCTATTGTACATCGCAATGTGGTTGATGTGCCCAAGTATGTATGAACGATCGAAATTTTATTCGCGACGAACTTTTACACTATCACGAAATTAAAATTTTACGCGTTTAGCAGAAATTTTCAGAAGTCTTTGCTTCCTACCTCGGGTTCACTAAATGGCTCACTCTGTGGATTGCTGCCGATATGATGTCCTTATTTATCAGAAGATTGTTGTCTTCTCTCGGGGTCACCAACTGTTGCGATGTGGAACGCTGATGTCTCAAGGACCAAGCCTTTAACTTAGCACATGAACTAAGTTGAAATGGTGAACTTGAGTTTGATGATTGTTACTCCCAGCACTTGAACTGGTAGCAACGATGTTAACTAAGTTTTAAATAAAACGATTGGTTTTGTTGGAGTTTAAATTTTAACTCTTTATTACTTGAAATCCGATCACTTACATAGTAACTTATTGCTAATTACATTACAATCATAAGTTGGTTATTGGTCAGCATATTGCATACTTCAGTTTAGCGACCGGCAATATGCTGACGTTGAATTGCGGAAACAATATTTTTATTGACATAAATAAAAACATAGCTTTGGTCAATGACCGGCAATATAGGTTGCAGTTAGTCACAATGCAATCAATAAACTCCATATTGTTCTCTACTCAGAACAGATGAGCCACGCGCAAGGCGAAAAAAGAGATACGACCTAAACACATTGATTGCGGCTGTAACGACAAGCTGTCAAATTAGGAATGATTCTATATCGACGACAATGCCGCTGCGGCAAGGGCACAAGAAATACATGTAAAAAATTTTGACAGATGTTGCACGGCTGCAGGCATCGTCAGTGTGTTTAGGCTAATACATATAAATGCAGTGATGAGCTGCAAAGCAAAACAAAACATGATTTGTCTTAAAGGCTGATGTCACACGGTGATCGTTTGAACGGCGCTTAAAGGTTTTTGTTAGAGGAAAAAAACGTGTTAACGCTCTTTATTGACAAAAAAAGTCTGGGGCGAAGCCGCAGACCACTGTGTCCTGCTAGTTCTCATATATAAAATATGGATTTTTTTCATATACTTGAAATGGTAACTTTTTTCAAACTTTGACGAATCTCTTATACCATACAGAGAGCGACTTTCTTGCAGTATTGGATTAGGGGGCTCCAATTACACACTTTAAAATATAGGGCTCCAGCCCCTAAAATTCTTTTTATAACAGAGTTCCGAAATAACTATTATTTCTTTTTTTAAATCGAAAAAGTAGGCGATAATGCGAAGAATATTTTATACGTTGCTTGATAACAGTTATTTTCAATTTGTATTTTTTACGTTGCCTTTTCACAGTTATTAATGAAAACAACTTTTTACGTTGCTCATAACTTTTATTTTCAAATAATATTTTTTTACGTTGCCTGGTTAGAGCTATTTTAGAGAAATATATTCTTAAGTTATTTGAAAGATATTATATGTTATTAAATTAACAATTTTTGGAGTTTCAAGGGGGTTTTTGTATCGAGATTTTGCACTTAATATGTCTTCACTATCAATGAGATAGAATATGGATACAATAATTAAATTTTTTTTTGCATATCTCGAATTGATAAACGCATATGTATATTATTTTTCGAAACGTTTCTATATAATTTATATAATGCTAAATTTCAGCTATATCGGTTACAAGTTTTCGAAAAATGGTTTGCAAATTTTGACGGACGTTCAAACAGACATACGAACGAACAAAGCAATTTAAATAAAATTTTATAAAAACGAACTAACTGAAGCAACAATTTTTGACAACAAGAACTAGAGTGACAAAAAAATCAAGCCAATGCCATGGTATAATAAGAAAAGGTAGTGTTTGTACTGAAAATTCTCTCTTGTGGTGGCCACCGCACCTGTCAAAACCAGATTTTTACGAATAAAAACAAAACAAATAACAAAATTTGCAAATTATAATATTGTATGTGATTGACAGCTGCGGTACCCACCGCTCTGAGACGACCCCACCTTGTTCCCCCCCATTCGGCTAACTTCGTAAGTACATACAACATTCTGCACAGTTAACCGAAGCAAAATGTTCTTTATACCACAACGCGTACTGCGAAAGGGGTATATTAACTTTGTTATTCCGTTTGTAACGCCAATAAGGAGGCGTAGCAGGTACAGAAGAGTATATATATTTTTGATCAGCATCACCTCCTGAGTCGATTTCCGTGTGTCCGTCTGTTCATCTGTCTGTCTGTCGACAAGATTACAGCCGTAGTTTTAAAGCGATGAAAATCAAAATATAAGCTTTTTTTAAAAAAAAATTAAGATCAAGCTCGAAAATGAGCCAAATCGGATGAAAACCACGCCTACGTCCCATACAGAGTGACTTTATTTTTACGGTAAGATCTCTAAAAAATCCACAAAAATTAAGGAAATGACTTCAAATTTTGCACACAAGCTTTGATCTTTAATGTCAATCCTGACTAAAAAAATCGAATGAAAACTACGCCTACCTGCCATACAAAGTGGCCTTTATAAAGTAAAATCTCTTAAAAATCCACAAAAATGTATTTCTGTAACAATTTCTAATTTCAAAATCTGATGAAAACCACGCCTACTTCTCATACAAAGTGTCTTTATTTTAAACTAAAATCTCTTAGAAATCCACAAAAGTTAAAAAAATGTCTTGAAATAAGCATGAGCTTATATAATAGCTTGTATAATAGCTTTGGTATATAATATGAACCATATCTATGATATTCGGCAAAATCAGATGAAAACCACGCCTGCTTCCCATACAAAGTGACGCCATCAAAATAGGAAAACTTTCGTAAATATATAAAACTGCATGTCATCGTGTCTGTCGTGGCTAAAGACTTCTAATATACTTTGATTCGGCCGCGGGAGTGTATTTTAGCTTCGGTACCCTTCCGAAGCTGTATTCCTTACTTGTTTATTTGTTTTTCGTATTTTTGCTTTGCTTTTGCATGGTTGCTTACGACTTGTTGAGTAAGTATTTGCAAACGAAGATTTTTATTTTGCTGAAAACTATGTAAACAAAGCACAAAAATTTTGTGCTGTTCCTATTTTGAAGCCAGCAATCCAAACACTGCTTACAACTGATGATTAAAAACAAATCAAAGGAACAAAGTAAACATTTTTTTTAAGCATAACTGCTACGAGGCAACGTTAAAAATAAAAATTGAAAATAAACGTTATCAGCAACGAAAAAATACAATTCATTATTTATAATTGTTATCACAGAGAAAAATTAGTTTATGTTGAAAATAACAATTACTTACAGATGAAAACTTTTTTTTTGGAATTTAAAAATTTATCACAATTTTTAAATATTTCTTTTAACAGTTATGTCTCCGTTTTATAACGTTATTTTACGCAAAAAAATCACATTCCGTAGAGCTCATAATATAGTTTTGAACAAAAAAATAAGCAGTAGAAAGCGTGGTAGACAAATGCGTCTTAAGAAATCTCGTCTTAGGAAAAAGTGTGATATAAAGGCAACTGATGTTCATTTGATGCAAAGAGGTCAAAAATATGGAAACCTTTTCATGTTTTATTTGGCACAGTAAAAATGGCAATTAATTTTCTAGAGATAAACATTTTCTTTAACTAAGTATTTTCTGTCCTACCACGAGTGAACAGCTTTCGAGTGGCACACAGCAGGCCCGTAGACAAGGGAGAGGTGTTGGGTGTTCAAATCCCCCCCCCCTTTGGGTCCGGAAAATATAAAAATATAAAATATAATCATTAATATGATATTTTTTATATTAGCATACTTAATGCTCCTATGTCTCTCTTCAGTAACAGTATTAACAGCAACAGCAACACGCTTAAGGTATCGAATAAAGTTCGATACATTCAATTGAGCCTTGTCCATCACCAGTGATTTAAGAATCTATTGCGTTAGAAAGTATTAAATAATAGTCAGGAAAAAATTTACCTTTTACAATTGTTTTAATTGTGGTTTTCTAAAATTTAGACCATTTGTGTTAAGTGTTATTCTATTGATTATTTTATCGTACCAAAATACTAAAACGATGCCACTTAATTAGCTGCAGAAACCGCCATTAAAAAATTCCAGAAAGGAGGAAAGAAAATCTTTGTTTTTAAGGAATTTTTTCCTTTTATCAATTTCCGTTCTTATTATGGCGACTTCTTGATATTCTTTAATTCTTTGATTCAATGTTACAAAATTAAATACGAGTAATTATAAAAAGAAGATGACACCGCCGAAATCGAAGCGGCATTAGAACTACTTTGCTGATGTACCAACCGAGTGCAGCGCTGCCAGAATAGTATAATGGTCAATGTGTGCGGTGTCCATTCTATATTACAATTATTTAATGGTTACAATTTTAGCTAAATCATAATAATGCAATATTGTATTTCGTTTGCATTGTAGAAAGCGGTCCAATTTCATTTCATTTCAAGTTTTCAAAACATTTAAAATCTATCCCCTCTTTCCCTCCGCCCTAGTTTTTAATTTTCCTGTCGGTGGTTCGCGCAATCTACGATTTAAGCAGTCTTGGTTGAACCGTTGGCATTAGTTAGCTTACTCCAAATTGAAAAACGGAGCTTATTGTAAGTTTTGCTTTTTTTTAGCTCTGACGCGGGATCTCAATCTCTTGGGACAACAAAAATTTTTAAAAATAAAATTTTCAAATCTTTTGAATGTCGTCGAAAAAGTCAATTAAATTTAAAAATTTTGCTAAGTGATCTGTTAAAGTTTAGGAGTTGGTTACGGATTCACTTATAAGAAAATGTTAGTCTTCTTATCGTGGAGATTTTTCTAGCAATTTCTAGAAAATTACGTTTGAAAGGAATTTCCATTGTAGGTCACATTTCTAATGGTGTGGACAATTTTTACAAAATTACTGTTTATATACCTTTCCTTGTTGCAACAATTTACAACATGGGAGTACTATTTACAACGCACAACTGGCTTTTGTCATCGTTCAACTTGATTATGATGACATCCGAAAACGAGGAACGATCAAAATTTTTAATTAAGCAATAAGAGTTTTACCTTGCTCTGGTAATACTACCATACGAATAAATTAAATCAGAATTCAGCACCTGATATGTGAAGGAGTGCAATTGATATTTGAAATATATTTCTAGAAGATCTATGGGCGAGTACCGCTTAAATTGTTTTGCATCCTTAAGAGTACATAGGGATAGCAGTCACAGAGGATGATGTCTTGTCTGAATTGGCAAAAAAAGGGAAGACATAATACAAATATATAAAAACAAATAAAAGTAAGTTTTATTAAAAATTCATTAAGGTCTTATACTAAATTCCTTTGATTCATCGATATTAAAAAAGATCGATATATTTTTTATGAAAACCTCCCCTTGGGTAAGTCCTGGCTACGGGCCTGCCACACAGCCATATAAGATAAATGAAAACTATAAAATGTTTTATTCCTTTTTGAGATCCCGTTTTGCAGATCGAAAATTTTTTAAATTGAATTTATTTAAAATTTGAAGATTAGTTCGAGTTTCCAAGCTACCAAAAACAATGGAAAATCGAAACAAACCAACCAAACTACCAAAACCTATTTTTTTAAAACAAAACTACCAAATTTGGTCTGATTGGACCAAAACAGCAACACTGCTTCTTAGCGCAAAGCAAAGATTCAAAAAATTTACTATATTAATTCTGCAAACACTTGTTGATGCGCTCTTTGCTTCCTTCTTTTCACGATTCCACTCTTTGGCACCAACAATTCGTTGGTATTAACCCATAGAAGGCGTGAGAAGTTTTTTTTTTTTTGAAAACAAGACGACTCATCTTATTTTTTGAGGTCAGGCTTTTACCAGTTTATACATGACAAATAGATTGGTATAGCGACCAACGGAACAGCTGTCTAGTACGCTGGTAGTTGTTTTGTAAAGAACATTGTGTTGTGGCAACCTGTTGCTTCATGAAAGTACTTGGCATAAAGCTCACAAATGAATTCTTAAAAATTTATATTTTAAGAAAATTTATATTTTTAAGAATTGCTAAAAACTAAATGTAGTCTCTGAGGATTGTGATCGTCTGCGGAGAGGTGACGGCCAAACAAAAAAATTAATTCAATTGAAAAAACTTTCTGTGTCAGGTGGGAATTGAACCATGGTGTTATGGCGTATAGGCCACGTACTCCACCGACTGCACCACGGCCGCCAGAACTTAAAGGAAAATATTTTAAGATTTCGGCCGATTGAATAAGTTTTTATTAGAATTTATACAGTTACCGATATTACAGATATAACGCCTTCAACTATTCTAATATCATTTAAACTATAGTCATTTTTTACAAACTTTTCATATAAAAGTCAAATTATGTCTCTTTTATCTGCCAAGGCCTGGTTTGAATAAATTGTTTATTACTTTAGATGTAATAACCAACATTTTTTGGTTATGATCCAATGGAATGATACCTTTCAAACGCAATTTGATCGAAATTTGATTATATTTTGGAAAGATATAAAAAGTTTAGTGAAGTAAGGTTTTTGTTATTATCTATTAAATATATAAGTGGTATTCACGATATAAGTAGTATTCAGTGGCGGCCGTGGCGTAGTGGGTAGAGTGTGTGACTCTAACGCCAGAGAACCCAGGTTCGAATCCTCCATCCGACACAGAAATTTTTTTCAATTGAATTAATTTTTCTGTTCGGCCGTCACCCCTCTGCAGACAATGGCAAACCTCAGAGAGTAAAAACTGCCATGAAAAGCTTCTTGAGAACATAAGCCGTTCGGAGTCGGCGTAAAACATGTAGGTCCAGTTCTCGATCATTTGTGTGCAAACATTTCACATCACACACAACACAATTGATCATAAGAAGCTCGATCAAAGTCCTTTCAAGGGCTGAAATGGCCATTTCGTTTTTTTTTTTTGTTGGTATTCACGATCTAGGGAAACTGGTCTGGCAGATGGGTACAAGAGCAAATTAGTTCCAAACAACTACAAAATAATTTTGATGTAAATTAGCTAAACGTAAGCTCTTTTGCTGCACCAAATCCTTGAGTAGATTTGAGTAGCTAAACTACCACAGAAAAATGCAACTCTGTGACTGACGTTTCCTTATATTTCACTTTGATTTCAAATGATTAGCTGCGTTAAAATTGAAGTGTGTTCACAATTTGTTCTGTTATTCAGCACATCTACCCGACCATTAGCCCAACATCGTGAATACAACTAAAGAATTTTTATTAAAAATTTCTTTTTACCGTACTTGGCTAGTTATTATAAAACGTAATCAGATTTTATTTACCTTACACTCAAAGAATTTATTAGTAAAATGGCTACAAATAATATTCGTGGCAAAAATATTCGTGCATTGTACGAATATTCATACAATACAGTGCATTGTACGAATTATTGTGTACATATAAATAATAGCATTCGTAAATTTCTCAAACGAACAACTTCGTAACTTCTTTAATTTCATTCGTAGTATTTACGAATTAATTTGTACTATTTACGAAGTATAACTAATGTTAGTAGAAAAAATTCGTTCGTATGTTGACTCATTGACGCATTATTCGTAGAATGTACGAAGTATAAGTAGACTTGAAAATAAATTGACAACCGAAACGAAAAAACAAAAACAACATTTCTCTACGACTCGGACGGACATGTTTTTTAATCGCTATCGAAAAACTAATGTTATCTATCTTATCTATATCTATATCAGGGTGTCCCGCAATTGAGTGCAACTATTTACGGAGCTGAAAGGTTATGTCGAGCTGAGCAAAAAATCGTACGAGAAGTGGGGGTCTATTTTCACATTCTTAGGAGCTACAGGGTTAATTATTATTTCACAACTTTGATTCACGTTATTGTTTCTAGCAGAAAAACTAACTTACATCAAACTTATTATGATAGCTCATTTTAAAGGCAATAAAATCACCTTTCTAACAGCATGTCAACAAACCTCACCAACTTAACCGTTATCGAGCTGTGCTTGTATGAAGATGAAATCAATCGATTGAAACTGCCAAATTTCAAATTTCAATTTTGTAATTTATTCAATTTTCTTTTCAATGACACCAAAACCATAAACATATCTTTAATAATAAAAAAGTTGGCTGTACTAAAAAAATTAGTCTTATTAAAAAATAATGATAAATAATGACATTACAATAAGTTATGCAGTAGATATCATTGTTTTCTAATAAGTATAATTTTTTTAGTACAGCCAACTGTGTTATTCTTTAAGACGTGTTTAAGTTTTTAGTGTCATTAAAAAGAAAATTAAATAAATTACAAAATTGATCTTATAAAAAATGTCATTTAATACGCGAAATTCTGAGCAATTTGCATTAAAAATTTAAATTTGGTAGTTGCAATCGATTGATTTCATCTTCACACGAGCACAGCTCGGTAACGGTTAAGTTGGTGGGGTTTGTTGGTATACCGGTGGAAAGGTGATATCATTGCCTTTAAAATGAGCTATCAAAATAAGTTTATAAGTTTTATATAAATTAGTTTATCTGCTAGAAACATAAACGTAAACCAAAGTCGTGAATTATTAATTTACCCTGTAGCTCCTAAGATTGTGGAAATATACCCCCACCGCCCCTTCCATACGATATTTTGCTCAGCTCGACATAACCTTTCAGCTCCGTAAATAGTTGCACTCTATTGCGGGACACTCTATAATCTATCTTATTCTATATATATATATAAAATTGTAAAAAAAAATCTTTACATGACAAATTTTTTTAAATTCCTTTTGCAATGGACATTTTGAATGACGCTGAGTCCGAAAATCGCATTTTTAAAATGCGAGGTTGGCAGTAAAAAAGGTTGGACCCGGTAGGGGCACTGCGATCGGGTTCCAGGCATTCGTTTTTTCAGCTTATCTCCGAAACCGTTCATCCGATTTGCATGAAAATTTGTATGTAGAGGTTCTCGGTACACGCTGAGTTTTTTTGAGTTATCTACACTGTTCTATCTTAAACACCAGAGGGCGCTGTACTACAAATATTTTGAAAAACCTCGAGAACTCCAAAACCGTGCATCCGATTTACATGAAAAGTGGTATATAGAAGTTTTCGGATATGGTGAATTTTTATGACTTATCTACTCTGTTCTATCTTGGACACTAGAGGGCGCTGTAGCGCAAATATTTAAAAAAATGTCAAAAAACTACTAAGTATCTTATACGATTTGCATGAAAATTGGTTTAGTTTAGTTTATTATTATTATTAGTTTAGTTTATTAAGTGTTTCGTTTTCTAATACAAAAGATATAATAATCTTAATATAGTATTAGTGATATTTTGTTCATGATCAGCGGAAGTAATATAATATTAATTAGTTAAAATAACAAAATTAACTTAAAACTATTAAGGAAAATAATAAAATAAAAAGTTAGAGTTAAAAAACTAGGATAACGCAATTTTTAAATCATTGTAGTACTTAAAACGGTTGTATTCGTATAATGTAATGTCGGGCCAGCCGAACAAGTATTGATAATTAATTATAAACAATTTTCGGAAACTATAAGTGATAACATAAAAATAACAAATTAAAGATATTACAACAAAGAGAAATAATTATAAAGATTAGCTTTGAATTGCACGGGATTAGTAACAGATTTAATATTGGCAGGTAGAGAATTCCACAGACGAATTGAATTTATATAGAATTGCCTCTCCGAAATCAAATGAGTATGCCTTAATTGTATAATTTGAGTTGATCTATTTGATCTGAGAAAGCGTAGTCGGTCATGTAAATATTTAGGTTCTTTGTAGACAATTATTTTCTGTAAAAACACAAGTACTTTGAATTTTAATAAATTGTCGAAAGTCATATTGAAAATTTGTCTAGAAAACGTGGAAATGTGATCCGATCGCCTAAGTCCAAAAATATAACGTGAGATGTTGTTATAAATAACGTTTAGTTTCTGTCTGCTTATAGAGTCACAATTAGCGTATAATTCACACCCATATAGTAGAGTAGGTATTAGGTATGTTTTTGCCAAGAGGAGCCTTATTCTGCGAGGAGTGAAATATTGTGTAACCCAAAGTGTACGAAGCATGCCGTAAATTTTACCAACAGTGCAGTTTATATGATTATTCCAAGATAGGAGTCTATTGAAAGTAATACCGAGGTTTTTCGCGGTTTCCACAAAAACAATGTTCGATCCATTAAGAGTCAATGAAGGTATGAGAGACTGGTCAATTTTCTTTTTATAAACAACAATACATTTAGATTTTTTTGGATTTAAACACAATCCATTCTTAAGCGCCCAGTCATTAATTTTGCATAAGTCTTCATTGATACTTTTGACACAGTTATTCATGGAGTCTAAGTCGCAACTTGCATAAAGTTGAACGTCGTCAGCGTACATGTGCAATTTACAAAAATTCAACACTTTGGGCAGGTCGTTAACATAAATGGAAAACAATAATGGTCCTAACAGAGAACCTTGCGGAACACCTCTTGAGACTGCGATAAATTTAGACGTAACATTATTCACAAATACTGCTTGAGACCGATCTCGTAAATATGACGACACTAATTTAGACGCAGACAATGAACAATTATACATATTTACTAGCTTAGAAGACAAGATATCATGATCAACTGTGTCGAAAGCTTTCGAGTGGTCAAGAAGGGTCAAAAAAGTTACTTTGCTGGCATCAAAATTTACTCGTATGTCTTCGGTTACATCTATCAGTGCCGTAATGCAACTACGTTTCGGCCTGTAGCCAGATTGACGGTCGGTTAAAAGACCGTTATCACAGAAATGCTTGTTTAGCTGTTTGCACATCAAGTCTTCAAAAACTTTAGAAATAAATGGTAAGATTGCAATTGGCCTATATTCATTTGCAGCTTTCACTATTGGAATTATTTTAGCTTTTTTGCAGCAAGATGGGTAGATCGATTTTGTTAATATTGAATTAAAAAAAAAGGTAAATATTGGTAAGAGTCTTGGTAGCAAAGCTTTTATAAATATTGGATGAATTTCATCAAAACCTATAGCATTTGATTTAATGGACAGAAAACTATTTAACACATCAAGTTGGTCAACACAACTGAAACTAAAGCTAATATCACAGTTATTATCACAGATGGAATTTTCATAAACATTGGTTTGTATCACAGGCATAGGAATGTAAACAATATTGCTGTTAAGCTCGTCCACATTTATTGCACTTAATGAATCAGTTTTCTTACTGACACCAATGTCACGAATCAAACTCCAAGTCTGCTTACTGTCTACAGCATTGCTGAATTTGTTTTCATAAAATTTGGTTTTAGCTGTTTTAATAGCCCAAGTAACTTCGTTTCCTTTTTGCTTAAATTGGCTATGGAGCTCAGCAGTTTTGAACCGCTTCCAGCGATTGTAAGCAGAGTTACGTTGTTGAATTAGTGTTTTTATAGTACCGTTAAACCAAGGGCGATCGCTTGGTTTAACTTTTCTAGTTTTCATTGGCACAAATTTATCGAACAAGTAACTTAAACAACTATTCAGTATCGCAACTTGCTCGTCAACAGAAGAGGTATAATATATTATATTCCAATCAATTATATTTACCTCAGATTCTAGTTGTGTATAATTAATATTTTTAAAGTCCGTAAAGCTAAAACTAGTCGGTTTATTGCACAATTGAAAGTCATATGTTAAGAAAATTAAGTCATGTTTAGAAAAATTAGCACAAGAAAGGTGATTATAAAATAAAAGTTTGGATACGCCATTCAATAAGAAAAGGTCAAGTAAAGTATTAGCAGTACTAGTAAAATGTGTAGGGTACGTCATGTTAGCAGAGTATAAGCCTAAAGAAATAACCTCATTTATAAAATTATCTTTAGACAAAAGAGCTTCGGCTTCGGTGAGCTTAACATAAACAAGACCTCGCAGAGTAAAAGCTGCCGTTAATTGTTGTCTCTTTTTTAACCCTATAGCCTTCTGAAGTAAATCATAATTAGCTTTAGTAAGACTCTCATTCAAATATATTGGAACATCAGAATTCATCCCGGCATGATGCAAGCGCAGAGAACATCGATTAGCTTTTCTAAATTTGGCCACAGATCTCAAAACGAAATTTTTATCGTATGGAGTAGCCAATTTAATTATTATAATGCCATCAGTAGTAGTGGTAGTAGTGGTATATAGGGATTTTCTGATACGGTGAGTGTTTTGCACTTATCTTATCTGTGCTATCGTGAACACCAGAGGGCGCTGTAGTACAAATATTTTAAAAAACGTCAAAAACTCCTAAGCGACTTATCCGATTTGCATGAAAGTTGGTATATAGAAGTTTTCGGATATGGTGAGTTTTTATGACTTATCTACTCGGTTCTATCTTGAACACCAGAGGGCACTGTAGTACAAATGTTTTAAAAAAGTCGAAAAACTCCTAAGCCGCTTATCCGAATACATATATATATATTGTAAATATATACATATATAAACATATATGTAAATTAACAAATTGTACCTTTGAATGAGTTGAATCTTTATTTCGAACTCAACTTAAAACTAAACAGAAAAATACTAGAAGCTATCCGTACGTGATCGCTGCCCGAAAACGAAGCGATAAGCTGCTGTTGGCGGAAGAGCTGCAGACGCTACGTCAGCAGTTTGTCAAGCGCTAGCTTCAGTTATATCGTTGATTATTGTTGTTTGTGCTTTATTTGCATGAATGATTGTTGTTTCTGGTTTTAATTTTCATCGTAGGGGTTTGTTTGCGTTAACTCCTCCCCTCCTAAGTTAGGAACGTCCCCGGTCCTATTAATTGTTGCCTTGACGATAGTTTCTACCGCTTTCGCCGTTGCAGCATCCTGTTTTCTTTTTGCTAGGAAAAAGATGAGGAGCAGCAAAACGCCAATGATTGCTATTGTTGCCAAGATGGATGATGTTGCAGTCAATCCCGTTTTAAATTCACTATTAAGGTCATTCATTAACCGAAGATTCTTAAGCGCATGGTGTCGCAGGTAGGGTAGGCCTATTACGTCATCGTGTCCCGTTATATTTATCTGGGTGGCCCAAGGGATCTCCGCAGCTCTTATGCGGAGTGCGTTTCTGTTCGTGAATATTGTTTCATTCACGCTAGCTTCGCCCGAGAAAATAAGTAGATAGGTGCCCTTTCGAAGTGTAGTCGTTTCGTTAGCAATCGTTACAGTTGCGGCTCGGTCGTTAATGACGACAAGACCATCATCGATCTCTTGGACCGGATCAAGCAGACCAAATGTTTTCCTGCATTGGGCAACAGAACGGGATATAAGCTGTTGCGCACAAGTTGTAGCGCGTGATTTTTCGCAGAATTGCATAGTTGTCCCCAAACAATTTGCTACTGGGTAAACGTCTTTTCCACAGAGTGCGACGGCATTGTCTCGTAAGGATAGCATCTGATTGTCGTGTGATACTGGAAAAATGGTTATCTTACTACAAATTAACTTAGGTCTAGGATACTTAACTAAAAAGTGAATTAAATTATTTTCATGGTAAACTTTAAACTTAGACACTAGTAACAAATCTGTTATGGTTAAATTGTTGAGAGACTCGCTTTTTAACAATGATTCTACTTCAATACTATCCAAAATGATTGGGTTTAATAATCCCAACTGTGCTAGTGCTATTGATAAAATTATGTTATCTAAATCAGAGATAATTGCTCTATTTCTAGCCAAAAGAATTTCGTAGAGGTGCTCGGTATCAATCCGATCTTATTTTTCGACTTTGAGGATTTTATTTACCACATCGGTTAGTTCGTTAACCTGTTCATGCAGTTTTGAGTTTATTACTGCCTGTTGGTTATTGTTATCCTTAAGTTTATCTAGTTCTATTGTGACTTTCATGAAGTCGTCGAAGTCAGGCGTGCCTGCTATAACTTTAAGTGTGGTTCCTAAGAAGTTCAGGCTACGCTTGTGTCTTGGTGGACCAGTTATTGTTCGGAGAAGTTTATCTATCTGTGCCAGGTCAGCATTCATGAGTCTCTTCATGTGACTCTGAGGATACAGTTTGAGTGCAGAGTTGGTTTCGTCTAGTGTTTCTGCATATACTGATAGGTTGGTCGTATGCCTCAGGTAGCCGTAAGCGTCCCATATGACAATGTCGCCATCCTTAATTGGGACGTAGTCCGAATGCGAGTAATCTATTATTTTGCAATCCGTTAGGAGTATAGATGCGAACAGTCCAAATTTTAATAGTCTGAAAAAATGATGAGAATGGAATTTATCTTACTTAAACTTTTTTTTTTTTTATCTTTCTTAGCGAATATTATCTTTATGAACTAATTTCCCATTTATCCTAACCGTGGAACCCAGGTCCTCTTGTACAACTCCCTCGTTGTACAAAGGTGTAAGCTTATTTCCTAAACGCCGATTTGACTTAATGTGCACCCTTTCACCCACCAAAAAGGTTCTTGCTTTCCTCCCTTTATTGTGGTTCTTAAGGGTTATATCTTGGGCCTGCCTTATTTTATCATGTGTTTCTTCAACTATTTCTGAGCACGAGTGGAAGACATCTAATGGCCTCTTTTCAGTCACAGAATGAATAGTTCTATTATACTCAATCGTGGCCATTAATATTAGGTCAGTAGTGTCATCAATTCCTTTCTCCAATTTCAGACACCTGGCTATTTCGCTCATGGTGCTATGGAACCTCTCTACCTGCCCATTCGATGTACTGTGCAAAGGGGGTGCATTAACAATTTCAATGTTGAAATTATCTCTAAGACAAGACCTAATGGTATTAGAATTTAGCGATTTTTCGTTATCGCAAAAAATAGTTTTCGTACCCGAAAACAAGTTCACTAATTGCAGAATGCATGGTTTTATATCAATAAGGGTGCGAGAGGGTATTGGTTGCACGACGGCAAACTTTGATAGCTTATCAATGCAGGTCAGAAAGTATGTTGCATTGGTTGAGAAGATATCAATATGGAGGATTTCCCCTGGAAATGTTGGCACAGGCGTTTTTTCGATTGGGTGTTTTACCGGGTGCCTTTCGTATTTGGCCCTTATACAAACTCTGCAATTCGATGCGACTTCTTTAGCCTTTTTCTCCATTCTTGGGAAAAAGTAATCATTCAGTATTTGCTTTACGTTTTCTTGGGCAGCGCGGTGTGCCCTATTATGTTCTTGGTTTATGATCTCTAATTGTTCATTGGGGTTAAATATGTCCGTAACAAATTTTGTAGTGTGACGGAAAGTTGTGGTGGGGAATATATTTACTAGCTGATGTTGGATCTGCGCCAGCAAAGGCAATTCACAGTGAATGCAGTTAACCACATCGGTTTTTACTACCTCTCCTAGCATTTTAAGCAAGGCCTCCTTATCGGGAAAAATAAGAAGATGACGAAGTTTGTTTCCAAAAATTACGAATGTCCTTTTGGATGGATGTTGACCCGCTTCCAAAATAATTTGGTTTTTATAGACATTAACTGGTTTTAAGACAGTTTCTATTGTGTAAGTTAGAGATTCCTCACTGTGAACAGTCGCAGCAACCGAATCAGTTTCGGATTCCAAGGCATTCATGAACTGGCGTGACAAGGCATCTGCAACCAGATTGTCCTTACCCGGTTTATAATGGAGCTTAGCATTATATCCTTCGATAAAGGCCTTCCACCTCTTTATTTTTGGATTTGGGTTGCGATCTGACACCGCAAAAGTCAGAGGCTGATGATCAGTGTAAATGTTTAAATCTTTCACACCGTACAAATAATGCGTCAGACTCTTTAGAGCCCAAACAATGGCCAAAAGCTCTCGCTCATTCGTAGCAAAATGTTCTTCTTTTTTGTCTAATGTCCTCGAAATCATTGTGATTGGTCTGCCTCCTTGAGACAGAACCGCACCCAACGCATGAGAAGAGGCATCAGTGGTGAGGTCGAAAGCCTTCTGGAAATCGGGATAGGCTAACATGACCTCCTCAGAAATCAGTATTTGCTTTAATTTATTAAAAGCCCCCACCTGATTTTGATCGAGTGAAATTTTAATCTTTTTTGACTGTGAAGCTGATACCTTACCAAATTCGCCTCTGAGGATGTTGGTTAATGGTTTGGCAATTTTAGCGTAGTCACGAATAAAACACCTATAGTATCCAGCCATACCTAAAAAGGATCGAATACCTCTTAAAGTTGTGGGTTGAGGAAAATTTTGGATTGCGGTAACCTTCTGCGGACATGTTCTTATTCCATTTTCAGATATTGCGAAACCAAGGTACTCAAGTTCCGTTTTAAAAAACTTTGATTTCTCTACGGAAACTCTCATATTTGCTTCCAATAAGCTTTTCAATATAGCTTCAATGTGTTTTAAATGTTCATCTGGATCATTCGAGAAAATTATAACGTCGTCAATATAAACAAAGCTGTACTTGCCTAAATGTTCTCTAAGAACATCATCAATGGCCCGCTGAAATATGCTGGGCGCGTTCTTTAGTCCGAAGGGAAGGCGGTTAAATTCATATTTACCATTGCAGACTGAGAATGCGGTTTTCTCGCGATCTCGCTCTGCAAGCTCAATTTGGTGAAAACCAGCCTTTAGATCTAAGGTTGTAAAGAGCTTTGATTTTCCCAGGTTTGATAGAATCATCCCAACATTTGGTATTGGGTATGAATCTTCAATTGTTTTATCATTTAGCTTGCGAAAATCTATCACAAGCCTTTTTTTCTTGATCCCATTTTCGTCAATTCCCTTTTTATCGACAACCCATATAGGGTTGTTGTATGGCGACCTCGAAGGTCGTATTATATCATTTTCAAGGAGGTTTCTTATTTCCGATTTTACGAAATCGGCGACACCCAGTGGATATGGGTAAAATTTTGCGTAGGTTGGTTCATTATCCCTAGTGCGAATTGTAGCTACAACATTCGTGTTATAACTTAGTTTTTCGTTTGGGTCTGCAAAGACTGCTGAGACACGCTTTATCATGCTTGAAAATTTTTCTTTCATGCTCGCCGGGACTGACTCGGTCTGAAGCTGAAGATGGCTGACATCTTGACCTTTGAGGAAATGAATAACTTCTTTCCCAGAATTATATTCAATCAGGTTTTTTTTTAAGTTAATATTTGCATGGACCCTATTAAGTAGGTCAAGGCCCACAATGCCGTCAAAGATAGAAAGGCTCGGTAAAATGAAAAATTCTGACACAACTCCTAATAGATGTACTTTACATTTTTTTGTGATAGTGGTAACTCCATGTATGGATTTTACCTTGAAATTTTTGTCGACAGACCTGACTCCTTTTAGACCCGCTAGAGGACCGATGTAGCTTTTGGAGGCGCCCGTGTCGACAAGCAATTTTATCTCCTGCCCCGCTAGTGTTTTGGAGATCCAGGGCAGGAGGGAGCTACCCCTAAAAAATTTATCTCTTCTGTTTCGTGTTCTTCAACTGCTGATTCAGCTAACTCCTCATATGAAGACTCTGAGCCTGGTTCATGCTCGGGCTCAAATTTTCCCAAATGGTTTACCCTCTGAAACTTTGGACCAGTATGACGGTCCGAGGACGCCTGGCGTTTTTGAAACTGGTCATTTTGACGATTCATAAATTTTGGGTTTTGTCTCCAGCGGGACGAAGTCGGATCTATTTCCATTGGTTCTATACGCGACTGTACCTGTCGATTGAATTCTTGATGATTCCGGCCAACAAAATTGCCTTGACGGAAATTCTCATTGCTTCTCCCCTGTCTAAAATGCTCATTCCCGCTATTTGGTCTATATTGCCTAGAGAAATGGGGGTTCTTGTAGTTAGCAGTGGTTTCCCTGTTGTTATTGATTTGACTATCCAAGTTAACCCTGTTGTTGCTCCGCTGAATATTATTGGTTTTTCTTGCGGCATCGGCCGCCCTATTCGCAAAACTAGCAGCGAACACATAGCGCTCATGATTCGCGTCTACTTCCTGTGCCAGTGCTAGTGCAGATGGCAAATCATTTGGCTGTGACGCAAATAGTATATCACATAATGGCTTCTTAAGCCCAGAAATAAAAACTCTTAGGGCATCGGCCCTGTATTTTTCATTAATTGCATTCGCAATGTCTACCTCGTAAGACATTTTTGTCTTATTTGCAAGAGAAGATAACTTTTTCTCTACCTCGTCGTAAAACTCCAGTACGCTGGAAGAACCCTGTCTAAGAGTTGATAGTTCCTGCTCCACCAAGTAGATTGGTCGCTTATCAGAAAAAGTAAAGTCTAATCTAGCTATGATTGCTTCAAAATTTAATACCGTGTTGAAAGAGGAGAGGAGTGCGTCGGCAGCACCTCGAACTTTGTTTCTTATTATTGTAACCGCTTGATAGTGCTTAGAGCTACCATCGTATGTTTTAAATAACTCATAGGCATTATGAGCCGCTTCGCGCCACGATACGTAAGATTCAATCTGACCCGAAAATTCTGGTAACGTCTTCACAACGTCAAGGGACTCGTCACATGATATGCCCGGTATAATCCTGACCCTCTCGTACTTTGCTATAACTGGCACTGCGGAAGCACTAACAATCTGATCCTGTAACACTTTTAACTTTTTTTCAAATTCCTGTCTTTGCATCGAAAGAGCAGCAGACACCGAAGAGTTTATCACTTGCGAAAGCTGTGTTTCGTTCATTTCTATGCTATTTGTTTGCTGTTCTGATAAAGAAATATTCTCAAGACTGGCAATTAAGTCCGATACGTCTAAGAACGGATTGACTGAGCTATTCATAAACACCTGAACAATCTTATGTTTCACTTAAGCACAATTTCCTCTTAATTTATTAAGTTTTTTATTACGTTAATTAAAAATTTTGTAGCGGCAATTTTAAATTTTAAACAATCAACAATAACAAAGAAATTTTATCAAACAGTCAGCACAGTTGTTTAGATTTATTTGAAATTTAGCACAATAAGCTGCTCTTGCACAGTTTGTTATAAAATTAATATTTAAACGAGAAAGCGAGTCAATCAACTTACATTAGTTTCATTCTTAATAAGATGCGGTGCTACTGCAATTATAGTTGTAATTTATAGATGAATTTTATAGTTGAATTTTCCTGTAGTTGAATTTTTACAGTTGAATTTTTATAGTTGAATTTTATAGTTGAATTTTCCTGTAGTTGAATTTTTACAGTTGGATTCTTAAGGTTTGAATTGTTTCAATATTCTGTACTTTATTGCCCCACGTTGGGCGCCAATTAACAAATTGTACCTTTGAATGAGTTGAATCTTTATTTCGAACTCAACTTAAAACTAAACAGAAAAATACTAGAAGCTATCCGTACGTGATCGCTGCCCGAAAACGAAGCGATAAGCTGCTGTTGGCGGAAGAGCTGCAGACGCTACGTCAGCAGTTTGTCAAGCGCTAGCTTCAGTTATATCGTTGATTATTGTTGTTTGTGCTTTATTTGCATGAATGATTGTTGTTTCTGGTTTTAATTTTCATCGTAGGGGTTTGTTTGCGTTAACTTGTATATATATACATGGGCGTAGTGAGGGTAGGACAGAGTAGACCAATTTTTTCCCCCTGATGTGTATATACATGCATATATTATACATATACATGGGAGTAGTGAGGGTAGGACAGAGGAGGGTAGGTGTCCCTCTGATATGTATACGTATATACATGTATGTAATAAGACAAGGAAAAGCAGCAAATATTATTGAGATGTTTCTTGATGAAATTTTATTAAAAATCTGACTTCCAAAAATGTTCAATATCGACTATTTCGAAAAAATAAAATTAAGGCTAAATTGATAACATAAACATAACAACAATGAAGTACAAATAATTAAAGTAGATCTCATTCACACGGCCAATCTTGATAAAACATAGACACCTGTCGATGACATCCAAGGCTTCATTAAATCAGCCGCGGTCGAAGTAAGTTTAAGTCCCTCAACAGACCCTTTTTTTTCAACATCATATCGGTTATGTTGTTTCACGTTCTTCACAATATATGGTCGTAAATATTTACTTTTTAATTTTGATTGAGTAGCATATTGGGTTCGCTTAATTGCTACAACATCCCCAACTGCGTATTTGGTAGCATCTTTGCTGTGTTTGTCATAAGCTTCTTTTTGTTGTGTCTGTGCCTCTAATATACTTCCACGTACTTGCTTTCTTTGTTCTTCTCGATCCTCGCAATATGTTTGGACCAGTTTCTCATGTAGAAGTTTCAAAATTTTACCCATCTCCTGTCCTCATTTTAACTCCAGTTAGTACTTCATGTGGTGTTAAATTTATGACCTTGTGGTACGTTGAATTGATGCATTTGTGAACTTTGTCAATAAATTTATACCACTTCTCGGGTTCACTTAATGCGAGCTTAGACAATACCGAGACAATAACACCATTGACCCGTTCGACTTGTCCATTTCCTCTAGGGACTCCAGTCGTAGTCTGATAATGACGAATTTTGAAATAATTGCAGAAATCCTTGAAATCGTTTGAGCTAAATGCCGCACCTTTATCCGTGATCAGCCTTTCAGGATATCCGAATGTTTTAACGAGATTATTAAAATGATCCAAAACCTCGGAAACAGCAGTCGTTTTTGTTGGGTAAATCCATGTAAATTTAGAAAATGCATCCACAATGACCAACAAATATCGATACCTTTTTTTTGTTGTTGTTAGTGGTCCAATGTGGTCCATGTGAAGTGTTACTAATGGTAGATCATTTTTAGGAATTGGATTTTATTTCCCTTCTTGTTTTCCTCTTTTCCGATTCATAACAATGCACTGAAAACAGCTCTGAATACATTTATTGATTTTTTTCATGTATCCCTTTGATATGGTAATTCATTTTTACTATGTTTTCAGTTTTTTCAACGCCGAAATGTCCTTTTTCGTGTGCTGATTTAATTATCTCCTTCTCCAAAGAAGTTGGTACCACAAGTAGTTGGCGTCCTTCAACAGTTTTCATTAAAATGCCGTTTTTTATGAAGAAGTTATCGAATTCTTGTTGGCCAACTAGCTTCTTAATCGCTTCAATATGATCATCTTCCATCTGATGTTTTTTTGTACTCTTCCAAATATAGGGGCCAACGATTTACTCTAGGAGGAATGTCTGGTTTGTTGATAGTGCGTTGAAAAGCTGCGCAATCCGTAATAATTTGAATGGTATTCCCAATAAGTATATCATATAAGGCCGCAGTTTTTTTTACCGATTCAACGATTGCCAAGACTTCCAACTCGTACGAGAGATATTTGTTTTCTCCGTCGCTGGTGGACTTGCTCCAATATAATACAGGATGAAATTCAGAAAACTCGGTACTCTTCTGCATAAGTATCGCACCAAATCCTAGTTTACTAGCATCTGTGTGTAATTCTGTTGCAGAATCAGGATCATATATTTGAAGTACAGGATTCTTAATGAGCTTGCCTTTTATGTCCTCGAATATGTTTTTATGTACAGCTTCAAATATAATCTTTTTTACTCCTCCACGAAGAAGTTTGTGCAATGGGGCAACGATGCTTGCGTATCCACAGATAAATTTTCTGAAATAGCCAGCTAGTCCTAGAAAGCTCTGTAAATCCTTGGCTCAGGAAATTTTTGCACAGCTTTTATTTTTACGGATACATCTTCGAGTTACAAATAATGTGTCCTAGGTATTCCACTTTTGTTTTCAGAAACTGGCATTTATTCCAACTTATATCTAAATCTATTCTTCGCTGCAACATTCATAACAAGACGAAGACGAGAAATACCTTCCTCAAAAGTTTCCGTCGGAATGATAATGTCGTCAACGTATTGTATAACAATACCCCTCCGAATCATATCAGCAAAAACATAGCTTACATAACGATTAAAACTTGGTGGCGAATTGCAAAGTCCAAATGGCGTTTTCTTGAACATAAATTGACCTTCCAAAGTAATAAAAGCGGTATACTTTTTACTATCTTCATGCATTGGCACATGAAAGAAACCGTTCTTAAGATCAATTGTTGAAAAACCTTTGCTTTTACTAACTTGTCTAGTTGGTCATCGATTGTTTGCATCGGGAAACGGTCCTTCTTTGAAACAAACGGAAACTTTGTTTAATTTTCAATAATCCACGCAAAGCCTAAAACACCAATTTTTCTTTCGAACAACTACGACTGGACTTGAGAATTCTGAATTTCTTGGCTCTATAATGCCCTCTTTTAGCCACTCATCGACTTGTTCCTGAACAACCTTCCTTTCTAGAGGTGTCAGTCTCTTGCTCTTTGATAAGTTGGAGTTTCATCGTTAAGGATTAATCTGGTTTTAATTGGACAATCTGAAATCTTTTCTGGAATATAATTTTTGTAAATATCTACAACTATATCTTCAAATTTCGGCGGAACATCTAATTCAACTTCATCTACAATAACTTGGATACTTGTAAAATCATCTTGACGGTTTTCATTAGATAAATTATCTTTAACAATCTTTTTGATTGAGAAATTCCTTGAATTCATACACAACTCACAATCTTTAAGGAATTCACGGCCCAAAATTATGTCATAGCACATGGTGGTGTTTGACATAATATAGAAATTACAAGCGTTTTGCTCACCTGATAGCAGTATATCATATGTAGATAAACCTTCTTATGTAGAACGGTTTTTTTTTAACCAAGTCCAACAAAATTCCTTTGAGTTTTCTGTAACCTCTGATTTCCAACTTCTTTATGTACTGTCATCTTCATTAAGTTAACGCAACTCCAGTGTCCACTAGAGCTCCGAAAGTACTCGTTCCGATTGTTATCTTTATCACAGGTTCGCAGACGTTAGCATTAACAGTGTTATTTTTATCAAAAGATCCTTTAGTGCATGTAGATGAAATATGTCCAAATTTGTTGCAACTAAAACACAAAACACTTGGGACCCTTACTTGCGTTAAAACAATTCCTAGAACCGTGTCCGTCTTCGCTAATTTTCTTTATAACTGGTTTTGAAATTTCTTTGCTGTGCACTTGTATTGTACTTTTAGCGCAAATGGTGATTTCTTGGTGATTTTAATTTTCTCGTAATCCATGAATTTCATTTTGAGATCGTTAAAATTTGATGCTCCGTGTAGTATCAATTATTCGACGGAATTATCCATTATACCATCAATTATGTAGGAAATTGTGGAACTTTCGTCAAGACTGATGGTCGATGCAATCTCACTCATATCATATACGTATGCCCTCCAGGACTCGTTTGGCTTTTTCTTTCTACAGCTAAGCTTGGCGTGTACATCTTTTGAGTTTATGACTGCTTAGAACTCGCGAATTAGCTCACATTTAAGCTCTATCCAGTGATTACAGTATGGTAAACTTGTTATGAAAGATTTTGCGGCACCATGAAGTTGCTTTTTTGCGTATATAAGTAAATCTATCTCCGTCCGTGCACAATCATCTTTTAGTTCTTCAACTCGACGAATCCATACCTCAACCAATACGTCGTCTTCTCCATTAAAAGTTTCGACGATATCTTCTGCGTCTTTGAATGACATACGCACAGATCGAATTTCTGGAGTTCCATGTATTGCTTGTTGCTGATGTATAAATCCAAGTTAGTCAAATCTTGTCGGTGGAGTTGTGTGGATTTCTTGTTGTACGATTTGTATTCCTTCTAAGTTTTCTACAAAATTTGCATTCTCTGCCATTGCGTCTTCCTGCTGCTCGCCTCGACTTCGCCGTTTTCATTCTCAGCTTCATTCGATACCATATTCATTCTCAGCCATTGCGTCTTCCTGCTGCTCGCCTTCGACTTCGCCGTTTTCATTCTCAGCTTCATTCGATACCATATTCATAAGTCGTAATTTCGAAACAGCACGACTTCCACCAATAGGAGCATTTCGTCTCTCAAGCTCCTGCCGTAGTTGTGCAATTGTGATTTTATCCACCATGGATAAAGATAGTCTTGAGTCTTGATTTTCAGTCATATTGAATCTTCAGTTTTTTATTTTGGTTTTTATTAGAATCCAAATAATTATTTTTATTATTACAAATTGTAATAAGACAAGGAAAAGCAGCAAATATTATTGAGATGTTTCTTGATGAAATTTTATTAAAAATCTGACTTCCAAAAATTTTCAATATCGACTATTTCGAAAAAATAATATAAAGGCTAAATTGATAACAGAAACATAACAACAATGAAGTACAAATAATTAAAGTAGATCTCATTCACATGTATATATTATACAAAACTACCCTGAAAATCAACAAATTTAAAAGTAGTTTTTTGTCAACCACAACTAGTTAAAATTCTGACTTTTTTCCATAGAACGAACTAACATATTTTGTATGGTGATGTCCGCTAAATAAGTCAATTGACTGTCGTCTGCATATATTTTTAACTACTTGTTAAATTAGTTATATTTAAACTATTTTTTTAATTACTATGAAATAACCAATTGAAAAGTATTTAATTTTCCACTTACTGAAGAGGAATTCAAAAGCATAAAAGTTTTAAATTTCTATACATCAAAGAGATCATTTATTTGACTGTTTTGAAAAATACATAAATAAAATAAGCAATGCATCAATTTCCGTACAGAGTCCAAATTGTGCAATGTTTGCTAAACACTTCCAGTTTGTAATTTGAATATCATAAATAATAAAGAATTTTTAATCATTTCACAGGGTTTTGAGGCTTTTCACAGGCGTTTTGATCAGTTTTAAAGTGTGTTTACCACGTCTGTCTTGCAGTTCAATGTCGTAAATAAAAAAATATGTCTTTTTGAAACAAAATGTTAGTGAAGCCTAAAGTTAATAATATTTGATGAAAAAACATGGTTACATATATATAAACTTGTAATCTAATAAAAATGTGCAATTAAAACATGTCAAAATCAGAGTAGTTGCCGCCTTAATATAATTCAAAGTAGTTTATCAACGACTTGTTTTTAAGTAGTATTTCAATTACTTCATATATAATGCAATAAAAACTATTTAGAATTTAAGTGGATGCCGCCTTAATATAATTCAAAGTAGTTCATATACAAGTTTATTTTGAACTAGTTTTTTAATTAGTTGTTCTTAAAAACAAGTTAGTTTGTTCCTATAGGGTACATATATAAACATATATACATATACATGGGCATAGCGAATGTATTGACAGAGGAGGGCAGTTGTCTCCTCTTATATGTAAATGTTCATACGTGTATATGTTAAACATAAATAAGCATATTTACATAAACATGGGTGTAGCGAGAGTAGGGCAGGGGAAGGCAGTCCCCCCTGATATGTATATATATATACATTTGTTTATTATACATATATGCATTTATAAACATATATAGACATACATAGGCGTAGCGAGGGTCGGGAAGGGGAGAGAAGTTGGCCCCCTTATATGTTTATGTATATACATGTATATATTATACATATATAATCATATATACATATACATGGGCGTAGTGACGATAGGGCAGAGGAGCGGTGCGGTGAGTTTTTTACGCTATGTATTTTGCTATATATTGAACACCATAGGGCGCTGTACTACAAAATACAGTAAGGCGTAGTAAAGCGCGAAGTGTGATAAATATCTTCTTTTCCTCTTTATGTGTATTTATATGCAACATTCTTATTTTCGCATATCAGGACAGCTGATGCCAAATTCTGTTGTATTTGAGTTCGCATTAACACATGCGCAAGTCCGTTGCGTCGTAATGGCTTATTCGCAAAAAATTAAAAAAAAGAAATTGTCAAAAACGTGGTAAAAATTGAAGGTACATAAAAATAAGGCATAAAAGAATTCTTGACCATAAAAATACCTGCAAATATGAGCTAAGCTAGCATTGGTTAAGCTAATCTCTAACGAACAGGCTACTACTTACATTTTTCTATTTAATGTATGTTAATATTTAGTACATATTTCCTTTAGTACATATTTATTTTCAAAATTTCGTAAGAGTAATTAATTTAAAAAATTTACCATTAATCACTCATAACATTAATTTCAAAACAATAGAAATTCTTAGTAAAATGAATTTTTGAACTTATCAATGTTACCTACTAAAGTAAATAACATGCACACCAGAGAACTGCAAAACTCACTTTTTGCTTGATTAAAACATACACGGAAATTCTAACTGAACTCAACTCACTCAACAATGTGTAGCCAATGAGTATATATATACCAGAGAATTTTTTTCGCTCTTGAGTTTTAACGTAATCAAATCGTGGTAAACAAATAAAGGGTCACCGCAAAATGTTCGAAAACAGCGCAGTCGGTATTTGTGCGTCGAAAGATTTTATCTTCGAAAACAGCGCTCTCGGTATGTGCGCATGCTCCGCCATTATTGTTGTGCGCTCTCAGAATCTATGAAAGTGGTTTGACTGCTTTTTTCCTTTTATTGAAATAGATTCTGCACAATGTTTACATTTGTGGCTGGACGGACTTGCATGGATTTATTTCAATATGCCGATTGGATATTTGCAAGATTCTGGCATTTGTGTGAACTTATGAAATGATTTTTTTTCAATATTTTTATGTAAATTCCTTTTTTTTAGGTCAAATAGGAAATTTTTCATTCATTTCAAGTCTAATTTAATCGAATTTAATTTGAATAAATTTTTCATTTAATCCAATTTTTATTTTCAAATAAATTGGATTAAATGGAGTTTAATGTTACATTTTTTAGCTTTAGATAAGTTCTTAATTATCTGAATTTAATCGAACTTATTGTAATTTTAAAAAAATTGCAACAAATAAACTTTTTTTACCACATTGCTTGCATGCATTTATTTCTATATGAATATATTGAGTATGAAAATGATTTCTTTCCCAATATTTCTATTTTTTTTAGGTCAAATAGGAATTTCTTTCATTTAATCCAATTTATTTATTTTCATTTATTTTCAAATAAATATTTTCAAATAAATATTATAAATATTTTCAAATAAAATGGATTAAATGAATTTTAATTTTACATTTTTTAGCTGCTTTTGCTTGCATAGATTTTATTTCAACTTGTCAATAAGATATTTGCAACTTTTAAATGTTTTCAATCCACTTACAGGTATTTTAGAAATTATTAAATGTCCTTTTTTTAATATTTGTAATTAAATGTAAGTTAAACAGGCAAATTTATAAAAAAAAATGAAAAAAATGCGCCGCCACCGGACTTCGAACCCGGCCACTTTTATTACAAGGCAAAAACGTTAGCCAGTCCGCCAAAATCAATAAATTCAATGAATAATTAAATTCAGATAATTAAGAACTTATCTAAAGCTAAAAAATGTAACATTAAACTCCATTTAATCCAATTTATTTGAAAATAAAAATTGGATTAAATGAAAAATTTATTCAAATTAAATTCGATTAAATTAGACTTGAAATGAATGAAAAATTTCCTATTTGACCTAAAAAAAAGGAATTTACATAAAAATATTGAAAAAAAATCATTTCATAAGTTCACACAAATGCCAGAATCTTGCAAATATCCAATCGGCATATTGAAATAAATCCATGCAAGTCCGTCCAGCCAAAAATGTAAACATTGTGCAGAATCTATTTCAATAAAAGGAAAAAAGCAGTCAAACCACTTTCATAGATTCTGAGAGCGCACAACAATAATGGCGGAGCATGCGCACATACCGAGAGCGCTGTTTTCGAAGATAAAATCTTTCGACGCACAAATACCGACTGCGCTGTTTTCGAACATTTTGCGGTGACCCTTTATTTGTTAACCACGATTTGATTACGTTAAAACTCAAGAGCGAAAAAAATTCTCTGGTATATATATACTCATTGGTGTAGCGTTGTTGATCGTCTGATCGAACTTACATGTTTGAGCGAACAAGTGCTGGCGTTGAATAAAATAAAATGATGCTGCTGAAGGCGTCGTTCGTGTGAGTTGGTTGAATTCAAATGTTTGAGTTCATTCAAATAGTTTTTCGTAAATGAGGAATTAAAGAAATAGTTTAATTTAGTTGTTTGCAGTCAATTGTTACAAGGACTTCACCCTTTAAAAAGAATGTTAGACGACGAAGCTATTGTGCTAGAACGAATTTCAAAATGTGTTTACTCATTGTCGCCACGATGCAAGGGGGAAGTGTAATATGGAGCATATTATCTGAAATAATTAAGGAAGACGGAGTTATATTGGAGGGATATTTATACCGTCGCACATGTTTTAATCTTCTAAAATATTCTCCAAAGCATTCATCAAATTTAAGTCGTCATAAGTGCTGTCAATTACTTAAGGCGACGAATTGTGTAAAAAGTGTTTCATCAGAAGACAAAAAATCATCCATCGACACATGTGTAACATGGATTACTGAGGATTGCCAACCATTTTCAGCCATCATTAGTTCTGGATTCGTAAAGTTCTCAAAGTTGCTCATTTATACGGGAGCAAAATATGGTGAAAATGTTGATATTGAAGACCTGCTTCCTGATGCAACAACGCTTTCCCGCACAGTGCAGAAGCTTCCTGATGAGAAGAAAAACGAAATCAAAGACGAAATAACTCACATTGTGCGCAGCGGAGGGGATCTGCTACAATTGACTAATGGACGGACAATTAAGTTCATAGAAACTTTTTGGGAGTCACATTCCACTACCAAAAAAATTTGAAATTATACGATATCGTTTTGGGAATGAAATCCATGAATTTTGAGCGTTCAACTGATGCTAACATTTTGAGCAAGTTTATTTTGTGAGTTTGGAATAAATAATATGGAGAAAATTAAGTTCGTAACAGACAGAGGATCTAATGTTGTGAAAGCATTGGAGAATAACATTCGTTTAAATTGCAGCAGTCATTTGTTTGCAAACGTTTTGGAACACAGCTTTAATGAAACCACAGAGCTGACAGAGCTTGTAGGGGCGTGCAAAAAAATTGTGAAATACTTCAAAAAAGCCAACTTGCAGCACCAGTTACCAACTTCTTTAAAAAATTAATTTCCCACTCGCTGGAATCCCAACTTCACTATGTTTAAGTCAATAGTAGACAATTGGTTTAAAATTAACGAGATACTGAGAGAGAAAGAAGAAAGCCAACGATTATTATTAATAAGTATTTCAACACTTAAAGAGCTAGTTAACTTATGTAGTGATTTCGAAATTATTTTAAAAAAATTGCAACTTTGCAGCTCTCCCTCTTTGTGCTTCGTCATACCATCAATTCAAAAAATTAAACACCTGTGTGTGCCTAAAGATACAGATGTAGCTGTGATACTGTCACTAAAAGAAAAAATTATTAATAACATTGATAAAACTTGGGCCGCAAATCTGTCAAAAAAACCGCTCTCTTTTTGTATCCACCAGCTTTTAATATGCTACCAACCAATCGAAGTGATATCAAAGATTTTTGCATTTCCCTAATGGACAATTTAGATGAAATTACTTTTACTTCACCATCATCCCATAATATTACATCCAGTCCAAGTACACCTAATTCTGATTCCGTTTCCCAATTTTCATTCACTAAAAGCAGTATTCCAAAAGATCCCGAACCTGCAAATCAGTCGACATTTAAAAAGGATCTTAACTTTTTTTTCCCAGACTTGTTAAAAAACCAAACATTAAGCATAATAAAATCACCTACTGATGAGATAGAAAGATATTGTAAGGAAAATTTTGAAATAACTGATGACTTTGATGTTCTGAAATGGTGGAAGTTAAATGAAAAGTGTTATCCACGTTTATCTAAACTTGCGTTGCAAGTTCATTTAATTCCTGCAAGTAGTGCAGCCGCTGAACTAGCGTTTTCCTTGGCTGGTAACGTAATAACTGAAAAGAGAAACCGACTTGGGCCAAAAGCTGTAGACAGCTTATTATTTTTGCACTCGTACTTCAAAAATATATCGAAGTAAAAACGTATCAACATGTATTTATCTTTTACTATTATTAAATATGAATTTAAACATTTTCTTTATTTATGTTATTTTTGTTGAATACAATTTATTTATGTTATTTATGATTTAATTCTTTATTTTACTTTTATTTTATTGAATATTAAATATGAAAATATATATAGTTTTTTGCAATGAAAATATTTTGTTATTGCTTCTATTTGGTTCCTGTTCTCTGAAAGACTTTCTCTCTCTGCCTGCACACGAATAAACTCATACGCGTTGAGTTTTGCATTTTGCGTTTCATTCCTGATGAAAATAATCATTGTTGAGCCCAACGAACAAGTATCCGAAATATGTCGGTATGAAGACGACGTAAACTCGAAGTGTTGGTATGAAGACGATCGTTGATTTAAATCACAGAGGCTGCACGAAACACATGGTTTTATTGAATTAAACTCAACAGCGAATGTGTGCATTCGAGCAAGTTTGATCGCTTGAACGCAGAGGCGTGATTTTTACAGAGTTGATTACGTATGAATATTTTTATGTGAGTTTTGCAGTTCTCTAATGCACACAACATTCCTTCAATAGTTTGTGAAAAGTTTTTTCAAATCGACGAATGAATTCAAAAATTATTTATATCAACTCCCGAGTAAAGCCGGGTATTCAGCTAGTATATATATAAAATTGTAAACAAAAAACTCTAAACATGAAATATTTTTTTTAAATTCCTTTTGCGATGGACATTTTGAATGACGCTGAGTCCGAAAATCGCATTTTTAAAATTTTTGTCTGTCTGTCAGTATGCCTGTCTGTCTGTACGTTAAAGCATCACGCGAAAATCCCTGGATGGATTTAAATGAAACTTGACATTGATGTTCCTTAAATCCCAGGTCAACATATAGGCTACTTTTTATCCAGGAAAAAAGGTTGGACCCGGTAGGGGGCGCTGCGATCGGGTTCCAGGCATTCGTTTTTTCAGCTTATCTCCGAAACTTTTCATCCGATTTGCATGAAAATTTGTATGTAGAGGTTCTCGGACACGCTGAGTTTTTTGTGACTTATCTACACTGTTCTATCTTGAACACCAAAGGGCGCTGTAGTACAAATATTTTGAATAACCTCGAAGAACTCCAAAACCGTGCATCCGATTTACATGAAAATTGGTATATAGAAGTTTTCGGATACGGTAGATTTTCATGTCTTATCTACTCTGTTCTATCTGGAACACTAGAGGGCGCTGTAGTACAATTATTTTAAAAAACGTCGAAAAACTACTAAGTCGCTTATACGATTTACATGAAAGTTGGTATATAGAGGTTTTCGGAAACGGTGAGTTTTTATGACGTATAAACTAGGTTCTATCTTGAACACCAGAGGGCGGTGTAGTACAAATATTTTTAAAAAGTCGAAAAAGCACAAAACCGTTCATCCAATTTGCATGAAATTTTGTAAGTAGAGGTTCTCGGACACGCTGAGTTTTTTGACGTATCTACTCTTTTCTCTCTCGAACACCCGAGGAACACAATTTAATTTACACGCAATTTCACTTCTCACATAAATAGCAGTACCCCCGGCATGACTCAGGCGATCAGCTCGGAATATTTTATAACCGTTTACTTTAAACAAGTCATCCAGCATATCAGGAACGAACCACGTTTCTGAGACACATATAACATGAGCATCAGAGTTTTCAAAAATATATCTAAACTCATCTATTTTCTTTACAAGACTTTGTGCGTTAATGTGACAGACATTTAAACCTTTTCTTTGTTTGCATAACACGCGAATTAAAGCATATGAGAAATTGCACCCCGTGCAATTTTTATAAAGTTCTTTGTTATAATACAAATACATATAAAAATGAAATAAAAAAGTAAGATATGCTTACAAGTTAATGCAGAATTACTTTAAATAATAAACAAAAAAAGACAAAAATTAAACATTTGAAATAAACATATACTTATGGTCAGCCTAAAACATATGGTCAGCCTAATATATATGGTACGCTTAAATTGTGGAGAGAGCCGGCGTAAGTCATTGTGCGCCCACAGCAGCACGAAAAAAACAAGCACCATTAGAGTCCATATTGTGGTTGTTGTTCTCATGCTCAGCCGTCGCTTGATTTGCGATGATCTCTTGCAATTCAGCCATGCAACCAATGCATCTTGCAGCTTCGGCTTCGGTGAGCTTAACATAAACAAAACCTCGCAGAGTAAAAGCTGCCGTTAATTGTTGTCTCTTTTTTAACCCTATAGCCTTCTGAAGTAAATCATAATTAGCTTTAGTAAGACTCTCATTCAAATATATTGGAACATCAGAATTCATCCCGGCATGATGCAAGCGCAGAGAACATCGATTAGCTTTTCTAAATTTGGCCACAGATCTCAAAACGAAATTTTTATCGTATGGAGTAGCCAATTTAATTATTATAATGCCATCAGTAGTAGTGGTAGTAGTGGTATATAGGGATTTTCTGATACGGTGAGTGTTTTGCACTTATCTTATCTGTGCTATCGTGAACACCAGAGGGCGCTGTAGTACAAATATTTTAAAAAACGTCAAAAACTCCAAAGCGACTTATCCGATTTGCATGAAAGTTGGTATATAGAAGTTTTCGGATATGGTGAGTTTTTATGACTTATCTACTCGGTTCTATCTTGAACACCAGAGGGCACTGTAGTACAAATGTTTTAAAAAAGTCGAAAAACTCCTAAGCCGCTTATCCGAATACATATATATATATTGTAAATATATACATTTATAAACATATATGTATATATATACATGGGCGTAGTGAGGGTAGGACAGAGTAGACCAATTTTTTCCCCCTGATGTGTATATACATGCATATATTATACATATACATGGGAGTAGTGAGGGTAGGACAGAGGAGGGTAGGTGTCCCCCTGATATGTATACGTATATACATGTATGTAATAAGACAAGGAAAAGCAGCAAATATTATTGAGATGTTTCTTGATGAAATTTTATTAAAAATCTGACTTCCAAAAATGTTCAATATCGACTATTTCGAAAAAATAAAATTAAGGCTAAATTGATAACATAAACATAACAACAATGAAGTACAAATAATTAAAGTAGATCTCATTCACACGGCCAATCTTGATAAAACATAGACACCTGTCGATGACATCCAAGGCTTCATTAAATCAGCCGCGGTCGAAGTAAGTTTAAATCCCTCAACAGACCCTTTTTTTTCAAAATCATATCGGTTATGTTGTTTCACGTTCTTCACAATATATGGTCGTAAATATTTACTTTTTAATTTTGATTGAGTAGCATATTGGGTTCGCTTAATTGCTACAACATCCCCAACTGCGTATTTGGTAGCATCTTTGCAGTGTTTGTCATAAGCTTCTTTTTGTTGTGTCTGTGCCTCTAATATACTTCCACGTACTTGCTTTCTTTGTTCTTCTCGATCCTCGCAATATGTTTGGACCAGTTTCTCATGTAGAAGTTTCAAAATTTTACCTTCATCTCCTGTCCTCATTTTAACTCCAGTTAGTACTTCATGTGGTGTTAAATTTATGACCTTGTGGTACGTTGAATTGATGCATTTGTGAACTTTGTCAACAAATTTATACCACTTCTCGGGTTCACTTAATGCGAGCTTAGACAATACCGAGACAATAACACCATTGACCCGTTCGACTTGTCCATTTCCTCTAGGGACTCCAGTCGTAGTCTGATAATGACGAATTTTGAAATAATTGCAGAAATCCTTGAAATCATTTGAGCTAAATGCCGCACCTTTATCCGTGATCAGCCTTTCAGGATATCCGAATGTTTTAACGAGATTATTAAAATGATCCAAAACCTCGGAAACAGCAGTCGTTTTTGTTGGGTAAATCCATGTAAATTTAGAAAATGCATCCACAATGACCAACAAATATCGATACCTTTTTTTTGTTGTTGTTAGTGGTCCAATGTGGTCCATGTGAAGTGTTACTAATGGTAGATCATTTTTAGGAATTGGATTTTATTTCCCTTCTTGTTTTCCTCTTTTCCGATTCATAACAATGCACTGAAGACAGCTCTGAATACATTTATTGATTTTTTTCATGTATCCCTTTGATATGGTAATTCATTTTTACTATGTTTTCAGTTTTTTCAACGCCGAAATGTCCTTTTTCGTGTGCTGATTTAATTATCTCCTTCTCCAAAGAAGTTGGTACCACAAGTAGTTGGCGTCCTTCAACAGTTTTCATTAAAATGCCGTTTTTTATGAAGAAGTTATCGAATTCTTGTTGGCCAACTAGCTTCTTAATCGCTTCAATATGATCATCTTCCATCTGATGTTTTTTTGTACTCTTCCAAATATAGGGGCCAACGATTTACTCTAGGAGGAATGTCTGGTTTGTTGATAGTGCGTTGAAAAGCTGCGCAATCCGTAATAATTTGAATGGTATTCCCAATAAGTATATCATATAAGGCCGCAGTTTTTTTTACCGATTCAACGATTGCCAAGACTTCCAACTCGTACGAGAGATATTTGTTTTCTCCGTCGCTGGTGGACTTGCTCCAATATAATACAGGATGAAATTCAGAAAACTCGGTACTCTTCTGCATAAGTATCGCACCAAATCCTAGTTTACTAGCATCTGTGTGTAATTCTGTTGCAGAATCAGGATCATATATTTGAAGTACAGGATTCTTAATGAGCTTGCCTTTTATGTCCTCGAATATGTTTTTATGTACAGCTTCAAATATAATCTTTTTTACTCCTCCACGAAGAAGTTTGTGCAATGGGGCAACGATGCTTGCGTATCCACAGATAAATTTTCTGAAATAGCCAGCTAGTCCTAGAAAGCTCTGTAAATCCTTGGCTCAGGAAATTTTTGCACAGCTTTTATTTTTACGGATACATCTTCGAGTTACAAATAATGTGTCCTAGGTATTCCACTTTTGTTTTCAGAAACTGGCATTTATTCCAACTTATATCTAAATCTATTCTTCGCTGCAACATTCATAACAAGACGAAGACGAGAAATACCTTCCTCAAAAGTTTCCGTCGGAATGATAATGTCGTCAACGTATTGTATAACAATACCCCTCCGAATCATATCAGCAAAAACATAGCTTACATAACGATTAAAACTTGGTGGCGAATTGCAAAGTCCAAATGGCGTTTTCTTGAACATAAATTGACCTTCCAAAGTAATAAAAGCGGTATACTTTTTACTATCTTCATGCATTGGCACATGAAAGAAACCGTTCTTAAGATCAATTGTTGAAAAACCTTTGCTTTTACTAACTTGTCTAGTTGGTCATCGATTGTTTGCATCGGGAAACGGTCCTTCTTTGAAACAAACGGAAACTTTGTTTAATTTTCAATAATCCACGCAAAGCCTAAAACACCAATTTTTCTTTCGAACAACTACGACTGGACTTGAGAATTCTGAATTTCTTGGCTCTATAATGCCCTCTTTTAGCCACTCATCGACTTGTTCCTGAACAACCTTCCTTTCTAGAGGTGTCAGTCTCTTGCTCTTTGATAAGTTGGAGTTTCATCGTTAAGGATTAATCTGGTTTTAATTGGACAATCTGAAATCTTTTCTGGAATATAATTTTTGTAAATATCTACAACTATATCTTCAAATTTCGGCGGAACATCTAATTCAACTTCATCTACAATAACTTGGATACTTGTAAAATCATCTTGACGGTTTTCATTAGATAAATTATCTTTAACAATCTTTTTGATTGAGAAATTCCTTGAATTCATACACAACTCACAATCTTTAAGGAATTCACGGCCCAAAATTATGTCATAGCACATGGTGGTGTTTGACATAATATAGAAATTACAAGCGTTTTGCTCACCTGATAGCAGTATATCATATGTAGATAAACCTTCTTATGTAGAACGGTTTTTTTTTAACCAAGTCCAACAAAATTCCTTTGAGTTTTCTGTAACCTCTGATTTCCAACTTCTTTATGTACTGTCATCTTCATTAAGTTAACGCAACTCCAGTGTCCACTAGAGCTCCGAAAGTACTCGTTCCGATTGTTATCTTTATCACAGGTTCGCAGACGTTAGCATTAACAGTGTTATTTTTATCAAAAGATCCTTTAGTGCATGTAGATGAAATATGTCCAAATTTGTTGCAACTAAAACACAAAACACTTGGGACCCTTACTTGCGTTAAAACAATTCCTAGAACCGTGTCCGTCTTCGCTAATTTTCTTTATAACTGGTTTTGAAATTTCTTTGCTGTGCACTTGTATTGTACTTTTAGCGCAAATGGTGATTTCTTGGTGATTTTAATTTTCTCGTAATCCATGAATTTCATTTTGAGATCGTTAAAATTTGATGCTCCGTGTAGTATCAATTATTCGACGGAATTATCCATTATACCATCAATTATGTAGGAAATTGTGGAACTTTCGTCAAGACTGATGGTCGATGCAATCTCACTCATATCATATACGTATGCCCTCCAGGACTCGTTTGGCTTTTTCTTTCTACAGCTAAGCTTGGCGTGTACATCTTTTGAGTTTATGACTGCTTAGAACTCGCGAATTAGCTCACATTTAAGCTCTATCCAGTGATTACAGTATGGTAAACTTGTTATGAAAGATTTTGCGGCACCATGAAGTTGCTTTTTTGCGTATATAAGTAAATCTATCTCCGTCCGTGCACAATCATCTTTTAGTTCTTCAACTCGACGAATCCATACCTCAACCAATACGTCGTCTTCTCCATTAAAAGTTTCGACGATATCTTCTGCGTCTTTGAATGACATACGCACAGATCGAATTTCTGGAGTTCCATGTATTGCTTGTTGCTGATGTATAAATCCAAGTTAGTCAAATCTTGTCGGTGGAGTTGTGTGGATTTCTTGTTGTACGATTTGTATTCCTTCTAAGTTTTCTACAAAATTTGCATTCTCTGCCATTGCGTCTTCCTGCTGCTCGCCTCGACTTCGCCGTTTTCATTCTCAGCTTCATTCGATACCATATTCATTCTCAGCCATTGCGTCTTCCTGCTGCTCGCCTTCGACTTCGCCGTTTTCATTCTCAGCTTCATTCGATACCATATTCATAAGTCGTAATTTCGAAACAGCACGACTTCCACCAATAGGAGCATTTCGTCTCTCAAGCTCCTGCCGTAGTTGTGCAATTGTGATTTTATCCACCATGGATAAAGATAGTCTTGAGTCTTGATTTTCAGTCATATTGAATCTTCAGTTTTTTATTTTGGTTTTTATTAGAATCCAAATAATTATTTTTATTATTACAAATTGTAATAAGACAAGGAAAAGCAGCAAATATTATTGAGATGTTTCTTGATGAAATTTTATTAAAAATCTGACTTCCAAAAATTTTCAATATCGACTATTTCGAAAAAATAATATAAAGGCTAAATTGATAACAGAAACATAACAACAATGAAGTACAAATAATTAAAGTAGATCTCATTCACATGTATATATTATACAAAACTACCCTGAAAATCAACAAATTTAAAAGTAGTTTTTTGTCAACCACAACTAGTTAAAATTCTGACTTTTTTCCATAGAACGAACTAACATATTTTGTATGGTGATGTCCGCTAAATAAGTCAATTGACTGTCGTCTGCATATATTTTTAACTACTTGTTAAATTAGTTATATTTAAACTATTTTTTTAATTACTATGAAATAACCAATTGAAAAGTATTTAATTTTCCACTTACTGAAGAGGAATTCAAAAGCATAAAAGTTTTAAATTTCTATACATCAAAGAGATCATTTATTTGACTGTTTTGAAAAATACATAAATAAAATAAGCAATGCATCAATTTCCGTACAGAGTCCAAATTGTGCAATGTTTGCTAAACACTTCCAGTTTGTAATTTGAATATCATAAATAATAAAGAATTTTTAATCATTTCACAGGGTTTTGAGGCTTTTCACAGGCGTTTTGATCAGTTTTAAAGTGTGTTTACCACGTCTGTCTTGCAGTTCAATGTCGTAAATAAAAAAATATGTCTTTTTGAAACAAAATGTTAGTGAAGCCTAAAGTTAATAATATTTGATGAAAAAACATGGTTACATATATATAAACTTGTAATCTAATAAAAATGTGCAATTAAAACATGTCAAAATCAGAGTAGTTGCCGCCTTAATATAATTCAAAGTAGTTTATCAACGACTTGTTTTTAAGTAGTATTTCAATTACTTCATATATAATGCAATAAAAACTATTTAGAATTTAAGTGGATGCCGCCTTAATATAATTCAAAGTAGTTCATATACAAGTTTATTTTGAACTAGTTTTTTAATTAGTTGTTCTTAAAAACAAGTTAGTTTGTTCCTATAGGGTACATATATAAACATATATACATATACATGGGCATAGCGAATGTATTGACAGAGGAGGGCAGTTGTCTCCTCTTATATGTAAATGTTCATACGTGTATATGTTAAACATAAATAAGCATATTTACATAAACATGGGTGTAGCGAGAGTAGGGCAGGGGAAGGCAGTCCCCCCTGATATGTATATATATATACATTTGTTTATTATACATATATGCATTTATAAACATATATAGACATACATAGGCGTAGCGAGGGTCGGGAAGGGGAGAGAAGTTGGCCCCCTTATATGTTTATGTATATACATGTATATATTATACATATATAATCATATATACATATACATGGGCGTAGTGACGATAGGGCAGAGGAGCGGTGCGGTGAGTTTTTTACGCTATGTATTTTGCTATATATTGAACACCATAGGGCGCTGTACTACAAAATACAGTAAGGCGTAGTAAAGCGCGAAGTGTGATAAATATCTTCTTTTCCTCTTTATGTGTATTTATATGCAACATTCTTATTTTCGCATATCAGGACAGCTGATGCCAAATTCTGTTGTATTTGAGTTCGCATTAACACATGCGCAAGTCCGTTGCGTCGTAATGGCTTATTCGCAAAAAATTAAAAAAAAGAAATTGTCAAAAACGTGGTAAAAATTGAAGGTACATAAAAATAAGGCATAAAAGAATTCTTGACCATAAAAATACCTGCAAATATGAGCTAAGCTAGCATTGGTTAAGCTAATCTCTAACGAACAGGCTACTACTTACATTTTTCTATTTAATGTATGTTAATATTTAGTACATATTTCCTTTAGTACATATTTATTTTCAAAATTTCGTAAGAGTAATTAATTTAAAAAATTTACCATTAATCACTCATAACATTAATTTCAAAACAATAGAAATTCTTAGTAAAATGAATTTTTGAACTTATCAATGTTACCTACTAAAGTAAATAACATGCACACCAGAGAACTGCAAAACTCACTTTTTGCTTGATTAAAACATACACGGAAATTCTAACTGAACTCAACTCACTCAACAATGTGTAGCCAATGAGTATATATATACCAGAGAATTTTTTTCGCTCTTGAGTTTTAACGTAATCAAATCGTGGTAAACAAATAAAGGGTCACCGCAAAATGTTCGAAAACAGCGCAGTCGGTATTTGTGCGTCGAAAGATTTTATCTTCGAAAACAGCGCTCTCGGTATGTGCGCATGCTCCGCCATTATTGTTGTGCGCTCTCAGAATCTATGAAAGTGGTTTGACTGCTTTTTTCCTTTTATTGAAATAGATTCTGCACAATGTTTACATTTGTGGCTGGACGGACTTGCATGGATTTATTTCAATATGCCGATTGGATATTTGCAAGATTCTGGCATTTGTGTGAACTTATGAAATGATTTTTTTTCAATATTTTTATGTAAATTCCTTTTTTTTAGGTCAAATAGGAAATTTTTCATTCATTTCAAGTCTAATTTAATCGAATTTAATTTGAATAAATTTTTCATTTAATCCAATTTTTATTTTCAAATAAATTGGATTAAATGGAGTTTAATGTTACATTTTTTAGCTTTAGATAAGTTCTTAATTATCTGAATTTAATCGAACTTATTGTAATTTTAAAAAAATTGCAACAAATAAACTTTTTTTACCACATTGCTTGCATGCATTTATTTCTATATGCATATATTGAGTATGAAAATGATTTCTTTCCCAATATTTCTATTTTTTTTAGGTCAAATAGGAATTTCTTTCATTTAATCCAATTTATTTATTTTCATTTATTTTCAAATAAATATTTTCAAATAAATATTATAAATATTTTCAAATAAAATGGATTAAATGAATTTTAATTTTACATTTTTTAGCTGCTTTTGCTTGCATAGATTTTATTTCAACTTGTCAATAAGATATTTGCAACTTTTAAATGTTTTCAATCCACTTACAGGTATTTTAGAAATTATTAAATGTCCTTTTTTTAATATTTGTAATTAAATGTAAGTTAAACAGACAAATTTATAAAAAAAAATGAAAAAAATGCGCCGCCACCGGACTTCGAACCCGGCCACTTTTATTACAAGGCAAAAACGTTAGCCAGTCCGCCAAAATCTAATTTAAGGGTACACGCGGCAAGCATTTCGACGGAAATTACTGTGAAAAAAATTAAAGCCAGAAGTAGATGATAGAAAATTTTGAAAAATAGAAGTAATTAATGTTTTGAAAATAATTTAAAACCAGAAATAGAAGATAGAAAATTTTGAAAATTATAAATAATTGTAACGAGCCCAAAGTTGAAAATGGTTGAAAGTTGAGAAAGAAGTGTACAATGTTGTTTTAAGTGCACTTGTTATATGTTGGAAGTAAAAGTTTTCTTTTTTTCATAAATTTTATCAATCACAAAAAATTATCATAAAAGTTTTGAAAAAATACTCGCTAAAGTGACGAACTAACAATAAAAGATTGATAAAAAAATACTTTTCTTAAAAAAAAATTTTTTCATATTAAAAAGTCGGTTCCGTTATGCATTTGAAATGAATTCCAAAAAAATCAAATGAGCTAATCCCAAAATTTTCCGCAATTCCGTTTCTAAAACGATGCGACTATTTTAAAAATCTCGTTTCGAAAACGTTTAAAAATCTCGTGTTAAATTGTTATACCTTGCAAGTTGAAAATTTATTCCACCACTTTTTAAAAACATGTTTGAAATATTTACAATATATTTTCCACATTTATTCCAATTTATTTCAAAATATAATATGTAAATTGCATTGAGTGAAGTAAAACATATAATATATAATAAATTGAATTAAATGCAACATTTTCCATTAATTTTTTCATACTTCAATTTGTCAATTAAATACCTGCAAGTGGATTGAAAAGCTTTGAAGTTGATGAATTCCTACCTTACCATAAGGTAGCAACAGCAAGCAGACAAGCAGAATATAAAAAAATGCATGCAAATTTCTTTCTTCCATTTCAGCTACCCACACACACGCATGCGTACAAAAACAATAACAAACTTATCCAATGAATTTGTCTTTTTTTGTTTGTATCATCGTAGAAAAATATTTTAGTACTTGTAAATAAATAAATAAATAAATTTATAAATTTTCTAATTAGAAATAGAAGCATTTTCTATTTGACTTGAAATAAATATCATATAGGTAAGAAACATTAAAAAAATAACATTTAATATTCCATACTTCAATTTGCCAATTAAATACCTGCAAGTGAATTGAAAACCTTTGAAAGTTGCAAATATCTAATTGGGAAGTTGAAATAAATTTGTATTTTATACATGCCACGAATATAAATGAAATGTTTTCCATACAACACGTTCTTTTCAGCGTATATAAATTTGTTAAAGAAAATATTGATTTCATTTCATCGAACTTGCTGTTATTTGTTATTAAGAAAACAACCCTTAAATTAGATTTTGGCGGACTGGCTAACGTTTTTGCCTTGTAATAAAAGTGGCCGGGTTCGAAGTCCGGTGGCGGCGCATTTTTTTCTTTTTTTTTTATAAATTTGCCTGTTTAACTTAGATTTAATTACAAATATTAAAGAAAGGACATTTAATAATTTCTAAAATACCTGTAAGTGGATTGAAAACATTTAAAAGTTGCAAATATCTTATTGACAAGTTGAAATAAAATCTATGCAAGCAAAAGCAGCTAAAAAATGTAAAATTAAAATTCATTTAATCCATTTTATTTGAAAATATTTATAATATTTATTTGAAAATATTTATTTGAAAATAAATGAAAATAAAAAAATTGGATTAAATGAAAGAAATTCCTATTTGACCTAAAAAAAATAGAAATATTGGGAAAGAAATCATTTTCATACTCAATATATTCATATAGAAATAAATGCATGCAAGCAATGTGGTAAAAAAAGTTTATTTGTTGCAATTTTTTTAAAATTACAATAATTTCGATTAAATTCAGATAATTAAGAACTTATCTAAAGCTAAAAAATGTAACATTAAACTCCATTTAATCCAATTTATTTGAAAATAAAAATTGGATTAAATGAAAAATTTATTCAAATTAAATTCGATTAAATTAGACTTGAAATGAATGAAAAATTTCCTATTTGACCTAAAAAAAAGGAATTTACATAAAAATATTGAAAAAAAATCATTTCATAAGTTCACACAAATGCCAGAATCTTGCAAATATCCAATCGGCATATTGAAATAAATCCATGCAAGTCCGTCCAGCCAAAAATGTAAACATTGTGCAGAATCTATTTCAATAAAAGGAAAAAAGCAGTCAAACCACTTTCATAGATTCTGAGAGCGCACAACAATAACGGAGCATGCGCACATACCGAGAGCGCTGTTTTCGAAGATAAAATCTTTCGACGCACAAATACCGACTGCGCTGTTTTCGAACATTTTGCGGTGACCCTTTATTTGTTAACCACGATTTGATTACGTTAAAACTCAAGAGCGAAAAAAATTCTCTGGTATATATATACTCATTGCACAAATACCGACTGCGCTGTTTTCGAACATTTTGCGGTGACCCTTTATTTGTTAACCACGATTTGATTACGTTAAAACTCAAGAGCGAAAAAAATTCTCTGGTATATATATACTCATTGGTGTAGCGTTGTTGATCGTCTGATCGAACTTACATGTTTGAGCGAACAAGTGCTGGCGTTGAATAAAATGAAATGATGCTGCTGAAGGCGTCGTTCGTGTGAGTTGGTTGAATTCAAATGTTTGAGTTCATTCAAATAGTTTTTCGTAAATGAGGAATTAAAGAAATAGTTTAATTTAGTTGTTTGCAGTCAATTGTTACAAGGACTTCACCCTTTAAAAAGAATGTTAGACGACGAAGCTATTGTGCTAGAACGAATTTCAAAATGTGTTTACTCATTGTCGCCACGATGCAAGGGGGAAGTGTAATATGGAGCATATTATCTGAAATAATTAAGGAAGACGGAGTTATATTGGAGGGATATTTATACCGTCGCACATGTTTTAATCTTCTAAAATATTCTCCAAAGCATTCATCAAATTTAAGTCGTCATAAGTGCTGTCAATTACTTAAGGCGACGAATTGTGTAAGAAGTGTTTCATCAGAAGACAAAAAATCATCCATCGACACATGTGTAACATGGATTACTGAGGATTGCCAACCATTTTCAGCCATCATTAGTTCTGGATTCGTAAAGTTCTCAAAGTTGCTCATTTATACGGGAGCAAAATATGGTGAAAATGTTGATATTGAAGACCTGCTTCCTGATGCAACAACGCTTTCCCGCACAGTGCAGAAGCTTCCTGATGAGAAGAAAAACGAAATCAAAGACGAAATAACTCACATTGTGCGCAGCGGAGGGGATCTGCTACAATTGACTAATGGACGGACAATTAAGTTCATAGAAACTTTTTGGGAGTCACATTCCACTACCAAAAAAATTTGAAATTATACGATATCGTTTTGGGAATGAAATCCATGAATTTTGAGCGTTCAACTGATGCTAACATTTTGAGCAAGTTTATTTTGTGAGTTTGGAATAAATAATATGGAGAAAATTAAGTTCGTAACAGACAGAGGATCTAATGTTGTGAAAGCATTGGAGAATAACATTCGTTTAAATTGCAGCAGTCATTTGTTTGCAAACGTTTTGGAACACAGATTTAATGAAACCACAGAGCTGACAGAGCTTGTAGGGGCGTGCAAAAAAATTGTGAAATACTTCAAAAAAGCCAACTTGCAGCACCAGTTACCAACTTCTTTAAAAAATTAATGTCCCACTCGCTGGAATCCCAACTTCACTATGTTTAAGTCAATAGTAGACAATTGGTTTAAAATTAACGAGATACTGAGAGAGAAAGAAGAAAGCCAAGGATTATTATTAATAAGTATTTCAACACTTAAAGAGCTAGTTAACTTATGTAGTGATTTCGAAATTATTTTAAAAAAATTGCAACTTTGCAGCTCTCCCTCTTTGTGCTTCGTCATACCATCAATTCAAAAAATTAAACACCTGTGTGTGCCTAAAGATACAGATGTAGCTGCGATACTGTCACTAAAAGAAAAAATTATTAATAACATTGATAAAACTTGGGCCGCAAATCTGTCAAAAAAACCGCTCTCTTTTTGTATCCACCAGCTTTTAATATGCTACCAACCAATCGAAGTGATATCAAAGATTTTTGCATTTCCCTAATGGACAATTTAGATGAAATTACTTTTACTTCACCATCATCCCATAATATTACATCCAGTCCAAGTACACCTAATTCTGATTCCGTTTCCCAATTTTCATTCACTAAAAGCAGTATTCCAAAAGATCCCGAACCTGCAAATCAGTCGACATTTAAAAAGGATCTTAACTTTTTTTTCCCAGACTTGTTAAAAAACCAAACATTAAGCATAATAAAATCACCTACTGATGAGATAGAAAGATATTGTAAGGAAAATTTTGAAATAACTGATGACTTTGATGTTCTGAAATGGTGGAAGTTAAATGAAAAGTGTTATCCACGTTTATCTAAACTTGCGTTGCAAGTTCATTTAATTCCTGCAAGTAGTGCAGCCGCTGAACTAGCGTTTTCCTTGGCTGGTAACGTAATAACTGAAAAAAGAAACCGACTTGGGCCAAAAGCTGTAGACAGCTTATTATTTTTGCACTCGTACTTCAAAAATATATCGAAGTAAAAACGTATCAACATGTATTTATCTTTTACTATTATTAAATATGAATTTAAACATTTTCTTTATTTATGTTATTTTTGTTGAATACAATTTATTTATGTTATTTATGATTTAATTCTTTATTTTACTTTTATTTTATTGAATATTAAATATGAAAATATATATAGTTTTTTGCAATGAAAATATTTTGTTATCGCTTCTATTTGGTTCCTGTTCTCTGAAAGACTTTCTCTCTCTGCCTGCACACGAATAAACTCATACGCGTTGAGTTTTGCATTTTGCGTTTCATTCCTGATGAAAATAATCATTGTTGAGCCCAACGAACAAGTATCCGAAATATGTCGGTATGAAGACGACGTAAACTCGAAGTGTTGGTATGAAGACGATCGTTGATTTAAATCACAGAGGCTGCACGAAACACATGGTTTTATTGAATTAAACTCAACAGCGAATGTGTGCATTCGAGCAAGTTTGATCGCTTGAACGCAGAGGCGTGATTTTTACAGAGTTGATTACGTATGAATATTTTTATGTGAGTTTTGCAGTTCTCTAATGCACACAACATTCCTTCAATAGTTTGTGAAAAGTTTTTTCAAATCGACGAATGAATTCAAAAATTATTTATATCAACTCCCGAGTAAAGCCGGGTATTCAGCTAGTATATATATAAAATTGTAAACAAAAAACTCTAAACATGAAATATTTTTTTTAAATTCCTTTTGCGATGGACATTTTGAATGACGCTGAGTCCGAAAATCGCATTTTTAAAATTTTTGTCTGTCTGTCAGTATGCCTGTCTGTCTGTACGTTAAAGCATCACGCGAAAATCCCTGGATGGATTTAAATGAAACTTGACATTGATGTTCCTTAAATCCCAGGTCAACATATAGGCTACTTTTTATCCAGGAAAAAAGGTTGGACCCGGTAGGGGGCGCTGCGATCGGGTTCCAGGCATTCGTTTTTTCAGCTTATCTCCGAAACTTTTCATCCGATTTGCATGAAAATTTGTATGTAGAGGTTCTCGGACACGCTGAGTTTTTTGTGACTTATCTACACTGTTCTATCTTGAACACCAAAGGGCGCTGTAGTACAAATATTTTGAATAACCTCGAAGAACTCCAAAACCGTGCATCCGATTTACATGAAAATTGGTATATAGAAGTTTTCGGATACGGTAGATTTTCATGTCTTATCTACTCTGTTCTATCTGGAACACTAGAGGGCGCTGTAGTACAATTATTTTAAAAAACGTCGAAAAACTACTAAGTCGCTTATACGATTTACATGAAAGTTGGTATATAGAGGTTTTCGGAAACGGTGAGTTTTTATGACGTATAAACTAGGTTCTATCTTGAACACCAGAGGGCGGTGTAGTACAAATATTTTTAAAAAGTCGAAAAAGCACAAAACCGTTCATCCAATTTGCATGAAATTTTGTAAGTAGAGGTTCTCGGACACGCTGAGTTTTTTGACGTATCTACTCTTTTCTCTCTCGAACACCCGAGGGCGCTGTAGAACAAATATTTTGAAAAACGTCAATAAACTCCTAAGCCGTGCATCCGAATTGCATGCAAATTGGAAAATAGGGGTTTTCTGTTACGGTGAGTATTTTGGACTTATCTTTTTTGTGCTATCTTGAAAACCAGAGGGCTCTTTAGTGCAAATATGAGGAAATCGTGAAGAACTCCAAAGCTGCTCATCCGATTTGGAAGAAAATTTGTAAATAGCGATTTTCGATTACGGCAAGGGTTCTGGTGCTATCTTTTTTGCTCTTTCTCGAAACTAGAGGCCGCTGTTATCCAATATGTACGTGTGTATGTTATTTAACTGTTCCTTAACGCCTGAAATTAACGTTAAGGATAAAAAGAATAAAAAAATAACGCCAAAGTCCTTTCCATACTCGATATAAAATCCTATATATCCGATATACAAATTTGTATCTAAATCGGGTGAGCGGTTTTTGAGTGTTTTACGATTTCTTACGTAATTTGTACTACAGCACCATCTGGTGTTTAGGTTGCGCAGAAAAAAAGTCCAAGATACCCACCGTATCCGAAAACTCCAATGTAAAAATTTTCACGCAAATCGGATGTACAGCTAGGAGTTTTTCGACATTTTTAAAACATTTGTACTGCAGTGCCCTCTGGTTTACAATATAGAACAAAATAGATAAGTCATAAAAACTATCATTCCCGAAAACCCCTAAATACAAATCTTCATGTTAAACGGATGAATGGTTTCGGAGATAAACTATAATAACAAAATTCGTGAAACCCGATCGCAGCGCCACCTACCAGGTCCAATTGCGAATCTGAACCATCCAGGGATCCACTTAAACATACACAAAAAATTTCATCAAAATCGGTGCAGCCGTTTAGGAACAGTTTAATAACACACACACGTACAAATTGTACAAAAACGCACTCTACTTTTCGAGACAGAGCCAAAAAGAGAACGCCAAAACTGTTGCCATACACGAAAATCCTTTAATAAAATTTGTCATCCAAATCGGATGAGCGCATTTCTACTTTTTCACGATTTCTTAAGAGATTTGGAGTACAGCGCCCTTTGGTGTTCAAGATAGAACAGTGTATATAAGTCAAAAAAATGCAGCGTGTCCGAGAACCTCTACACACAAATTTTCATGCAAGTCGGATGAACGGTTTCGGAGATAAGCTGAAAAAACGAATGCCTGGAACACGATCGCAGCGCCCCCTACCGGGTCCAACCTTTTTTACTGGATAAAAAGTAGCCTATGTCTTGACCGTGTATATAAGGAACCTAGATGTCAAGTTTCATTTAAATTCATCCAGTGGTTTTTTGTGATGCTTTAGCATACAGGCAGACAGACAGACAGACAGACAAAAATTTTAAAATGCGATTTTCGGACTCCTAGTCATTCAAAATGTCCAACGCAAAGAGTATTTTATAAAAATATTTCGGTCACAGATTTTTTTTTTTTTACAATTTTATATACAGCCGTGGACACATAAATAGCACAAAAATACATGTAGGGTGTTTCACATAAATTTAAATAAAATACAAAGAAGATAACAAGAATTTATTTCATGGGGTTTGAGTTTAAACATTATAAACTTAAAAACAGTAGTAACTTTGTAACTACGAATTAAAAATTAGAAAATTAATGAAAAATCTGAAATTGTTCCTTAGCTGAAGTGGACGTATAAATAGCACAAGTTGGATTCTGAAAAGAAGACATAGTGATTTATTTTTATTTTACAATGAGCTTACGAATATGTTTACTAGTACTTGGTACTGTATCCCGAATTGTTCAAAACAGCCCGACTTCTTCGTCCCATACTCTTCACAAGCTTCCTGACCCAATCCTTCGGAATAGAGTACCAAGCCTTCTCAATCCCACTCCATAACTCATCTTAATTTTGAAATTTTGGTTGCTTTTGCTGACCTTCACATCATTCCATAAATTTTCTATGGGATTGAGGTCTGGGCTTTGAGCCGGCCAATTCAAAATATTTATTTTTTCCTTTTTTAGCCAATCAATCACAACCTTTGCTGTGTGTTTTGGATCATTAGAGTGCATAAAAATTCACCTAATAGGCATGTTCTCAAATGCAAATGGTTCCATCTGGTTTCTTAATAACCTATCTAAATACATATTTTTGTCCATTATTCCTGGTATACGAAAAATTGGCCCAACGCCGTGCCAGGAAAAAGATCCCCAAGTCATTAAATTCCCTCATCCATGCTTTAAGGATTTTTTTGTATACTTCAGATTCAACTCTTGGCGTTTGGGGCGCCGAACAAAAGTTTTTCCATCTGGTTCAACCCTATTAAATTTAGTTTTGTCAGTCCAGAGCACGTTCTTACAAAATTGGTCTTCTTTATTCACATGGGCCCTTGCAAACGCTATCCGATCCTTTAATTTTTTTTTTGGTTAAGAGCGGCTTTCTTTGGCTAATGCGCCTATAAAGATTAGCTTCATGTAGTCTCCTAGATACTAGTTTTCTTGCAACATTAAGGTTATTTTCTTCATTTATTTCCCTCATAATTTGCTTTGCTGTCTTGAAAGGATCAGCTTTACTTTTGCGAACTAAAGTCATTCAGAACAATAAATCAGTGGAAGCGCTGGTTTTACGTCTAGGATTGCGCGGCTTAATCTCGAAATTATTTTAACCATTTGATGTAACCAGCTTAAGTGCATTATAGACCATTTTTGGCGAAATTTTGCGAATATCCGCGATTTCAGATGGTTTTTTTGCTTATTCACTTAGTTCGTCAATTATAGAGCTTTTTCCGGAGTGCAATGTTTGCCACGACCCATTTTATTTAGAATCGGCGAAATAAACCGAATAAAACTCTACAATTTTTACAAACACCCGATATTTTTATCTTTTATTCACCATCTTACATGTGTGCTATTTATATGACCACAGCAGATCGTACATGCCTATACAGAAAGAGATGACCTGAGCAAATAAAAGTAAGTAACCGTACATCTCTTTCGGAGTTTTAAACAACGTCACACTGGAGTCTCAAAAAATAATAACTACAGTTAATATATGCATTATTAGGTTCAAACGAAACGTTTAAAAAATAAGTTGACATTTGTGCTATTTATGTGTCCATGGCTGTATATATATAAAGGATCCGCCAAATAACTTTTTTTTTTCTGAAAATGCAAAAAGAAAAACTACTGAATATTTTCTGAAATTTCTTTTTTTATTTGAGTGTACAATCTTTCCGGTTAATAATGGAAAATAATTTCATTCAAATGGCTGCCTCGGCTGGCCATGCAGTAGCCTACACGATCGGTCCAATTTTTAAGCACATTATGGATTGTGTGCAGCTGTACCAATGGCTTCACGAATATTGTCCTTTAAAGCGTCAATTAATTGTCACAAATAACGGTGTCAAATCGCAGCTCCGAGGTAGCCAAACGACATCAGCTCTGCGGCTGATAATGCGATCTTCAAAAACAGGGCGCAAAAAATCGAGCTTCGGCTGTGTGGCACGTAGCGCCGTCGTGTTGAAACCAAATGTTGCCAATATCCTCCTCTTAAATTTTTGTGAACAAAAATTCGTTCAACATGGCCCGATAACGATGGCCATTGACTGCAACGGCCACTCCTTGCTCATTTTCGAAGAAAAATGGCCCAATTATGCCTCTGGACCAAAATCCGCACCAAACAGTGACTCGTTTTGGGCGCATCGGCTTTTCAATGTATGCGTGCGGGTTTTCTGTGCCCCAAATGCGACAATTTTGCTTGTTTACATACCCGCCAAGATCAAAATGAGCTTCATCTGAAAAGATGATTTTTTTGGCAAAATCGGCATCTTCTGTAAGTCGATCGCAGGCCCACTCAGAGAAGCGAAAACGCATTGGAAGGTCAGCTGGCTTCAACTCTTTATGCAAAATTCGTCTCAATGATGTCTTGTAACGGCACACTAAGTGGTGGGTTCTGGCTTTCATTTTTGAAGGTGGCTTTGACTGTGAAGTTGAATCCACATTCGAACATGCAGGTCAGGATTCGCCATGGCTGTGTCGTATGCAAACATGAGTAACATACTGCTTATGCCACGGCGGACGCGTTCGAGGTGTGACAGCTGACAGATGACGTTGACAGCTGACACTTTGACATTGACAGCTGACATTTTGACTTTTACAGTCAACACATTAAGTGACAGCTGACGTTTTACTTTGACAGCTGACCCTTTGCACTTTGACCGTTACCATTTTGTTTTGACATCTGACCTACGTGCTCAAGGTATATTTAACAAGGTAGTGTCGTCTCGGAGCGGCGGGTACCGCAGCTATCAAACACATACAATATTATAATTTGCAAATTTTGTTATTTGTTCTGCTTTAATTCGTAAAAACGTGGTTTTGACAGGTGCGGTACCCACCACAAGAGAGAAATTTAACTACTAACTACTAACTACTAACACTACCTTGTCTCATTATTCCATGTACGTGCTAATGTGACATCTGACAGTTCGTGTATTTCAAAACGGACGGTGTACCATTTTTACTTCATGTAATTCTGACATGACATTTCTTAAAAATTTTGACTTTTCTTTCCCTCTAAATTTGACTTTTCTTACAGAAGTATTTGACAGTTAACACTTTTCTTTTGACGGCTGACACTTTGATTTTGACAGCTGACCGACTTGTTTAATGTGACATTTGACAGTTTGTATTCTAATACTGACAGTTTATTATTCTTATTTCTGACGTTTTTACTTCTGACAAATTCCTTTTACTTAACTATGACATTTTTTTTACAGTTTTTATTTAACTCAGACAGCTGTCACAGGTCCTGTTCAGTTTTCGCACTTCGAACGCGTGATCCTTGTTATCCATACGCAAGTGTGTCACACATGTAAAGTTCTAAGACCACTTCTCAGCAAATGTTCTCAAGTTTAAGCGCCCCCTTAGCATTTTTCTCAAGTTTCTGAACGCTCCATGTCGACATGTTTGACAAATGGCAAATCTGGATCTTGACCCAGCGTGGGAGCAGCATCACCAACAGCAGCAGCAAAAACTACCACTACCATACAAAACACACGGAAACAACCGCAGCAGAAACAACTACAATCAACCAGAAAATGTTTTAACGCTAACAACGGAAGCGATACCATGCAGCACCGGCATTCTTTGGCGTTGCTCTAAGGATTTCCTGGACATTGGATTCTGCCGCTGCCTGTGGTGATGATGACTGTGTCGTTAACTTCGTCATTGTTCCAAATTTATTATTCTGAATGAACACCAATCAATGGTCTCATTCTAAGCCACAACCCCCACAGCCAGCTATAACAGCAACACCCACGAATCGACGGCAACAACAACAGCTACAGCAGTAACAGCAGCGGCGCACACCCCAGCAGCCACCTGCAATATCAGCGACGTGGTACTCGCAGGCTAGGGACAGCCTCAGCAGCGGCGCACACACAAAATCCCAAAAATTGCATGGGTAAAGGTCATCTTGTTTCTCATATGCGTTCACAGTCAGGAGCGAAGTCACATTCCTGTACCTTGTGTAGCAAGGCATTTGTTGAGCATGGAAATTTGAAGCGTCATATGAAACTGAATCATCCTGATGCCGTTATGCCATCACCTCCAGTACCACATCCACAAATTCCAGCGGAATATTGACATGAAGTAAACAGGAAATAAATCCTATTCTAATTCCTCATCAAGCGTCAACGATGCATAACATTCAACAAATCACAGCAGGGCTTCTGGAGCTGGGCTCCTAATAACATTCAATTAGCACCTGGAGTTGTGCCTCTTGTTACAACAACAACAGCACCAACACGCACTGCAGTCAACGCAACCCCAACGGCACCAGGCAACCAAGGCAAAGCATCGGCAAAGCGCCAATGACAACATCAATTGCACCAGCAGTAGCGGCAACAGCTCCGGACAACATGTTTTTCTAGATAAGTTGTATATAATTTTACTTCAAGTGTGTCGACTGATTTAAGTTCGTATTTTTTATTACACTGCAGTCATTAAGATCAAATGTCAATATTTATCCAAGTTTTGACTTTAGATAATTTCAGTTTTTCATGACTATTTCAGTTTATATTTTTTTTATTACTAGATTTAATATCTAGCTTTATGAAAACTTAAAAACTTAGACTTAAAATATGAAAACTTAAAACTTTAACTATGAAAACTTAAAAAAAAAAAAGAAACATAATATTAGGAAAACATAATATATGAAAACTTAAAACCTTAAACATAATATAAACAATTAATTTAAATAAAAACTTTTATTTAAAACTTAACATAATATGATAAACTAAACTTAACATAATACAATGAATTTAAAACTAAACCTAAATAAAAATAAAATTTTTGGAGAAAATATAAATAAAAATTTTTATTTAAAACTAAACATAAATAAAAATACAAAAATTTTATTTAAAACTAAACTTAACTAAAAATACAAAAATTTTATTTAAAACTAAACTTAAATAAAAATACAAAACTTTTATTTAAAACTAAACTTAAATAAAAATACAAAGTTTTATTTAAAACTAAACTTAAATAAAAATACCAAATATTTTATTTAAAACTAAACTTAAATATATATAAAAAACTTTTATTTAAAAGTAAACTTAAATATAAATAAAAACTTTTATTTAAAACTAAACTTAAATAAAAATACAAAAATTTATTTAAAACTAAACTTAAATAAAAATACCAAAAATTTTATTTAAAACTAAACTTAAATAAAAATACAAAAATTTTATTTAAAACTTAACTTAAATATAAATAAAAACTTTTATTTGAAACTTAATTTAAATAAAAATAAAAATTTTTATTTAAAACGAGGCTTAAACATAATAAAATAAAAATTTTGTTTTCAAAACTAGAAATAAATAACACAAAAAAAAATATTGCATTTATAATAAAAACTTAAATTGAAGGAAGTCTTATGTAAAAAAAAAAAAAAAACAAGAGAAAAATGTTAACATAGGTTTGAGATTGTGGTTTTTATCTAAAAGGGCATTAACATTTATAACGATAAAATGAAGCATTAAGTTTTTTCGAGGTCGAGGAGTGAATGATTGCTTGTGGGGAGGACTAAGTACTTCGCCCCGGGGTCCTCCATGGTAGGGAGGGATGTGTGGGCCGAGCCTTGCGATCTGGCTCGAGTGTTGGTTGACAGATGGGTGAGCCAGGGGCTCCCAACCTTTTCCAGTTTCTTTTATTTAATTTTCTTTTCAGCTCCGGAAGTTTTATTTTTGTTGGTCCGAATCCCGACGCGATATTTTTTTTTAGCACGTGAAACATTTGTACGGCCAAGGTACGCGGGGTTGGCCACCACGAACCCCCCCCCCCATCACTCCCGAACTGCTAGCACATAGGCTAACCAGCACGTGCAGTCGTGGTCAACCTCGGGTCCGCGGGTCACCTGACCAGGGGCGGTGGCGTCGGCCAGGGTAAGCAGGCGCCCTGACTATTTTTTTTATTTTTCTCTGTGCTGAGGTCACAGGGGCGCATTCACCGTGCGCCCTCAAAAGGTGCAAGTCAGGGCTGCTGCTTCCATGGTCTGCCTCAGCGCTCAGCATTGCCAGACGCATTCGTTTTTTCTTTAATTCGGTCGTGGCTCATTTCAGCTCCGCTACATTCTCCGAAATGTTCAATTGTTGAGAACGACGGTGAATTGATGTTGATGCTGCTTCACGCACACTTTCTGCCACACCAGCAATATTCTCGGGTGTACGCACTGTTTTTGGCTTTTCACGCTTTGGTTTATCGATGAGGATGCCAGTTTCTTTCACTTTTTTGACAATATAAGGAACATACGGAGCTGACGATACTTCTGCTCTTCCAAAATCCGTACGCAATTTTCGCACACATTCTGCAACATTACCATGATTTTCAAAGTAATGTCGCAATATTTCCCAGCGTTGTTCAAGCGTATACACAACCATATTCGTTCATCGGAAGGATAAAACTAATTATCTGTCAAATCAGACATGTGCTAAGTGTTACCATTCACGAAATAAGCACTAGTTGAAAAAAAAACGTTAGATGGCGGGCCCTTTAGAAGATTACAATAATATTCGTACAATAAACGAATTGCACTGTTTATTGTACAAATAATAATATGAGGAGCATGCGTAAATGTAACGATATTATTCTTACAGTATACGAATGTTTTTTTACGAATACGAATAAAATATTCGTAATATGTTCCAATATGCGTTCATCCTATTCGCGACTGAAAATCACGAATAAAATTCATGGAATGGACGCAGTTATTAGTAATATTTACACACGAAAGTTTTTGAGTGTAAAGCTCAGTATGCTGTAAAAATGAAAACAAAATTCCCAGAAGAAGTACATTGACTTTTTTGACAGAGAACAGGCAGCGGAACTTGTTTGTGCTAGGTAGTACGCTGTAGAAGGAAAACATTTGTTCAGTGTAGCCAAGCTCACAACCATTGGAGAGTTAAAATGTTAAAATTTCGCTGGCATTTATATGCCCGTACATTTAATTGCCGAGGAAATTTGACATTCAACAATTAAAAAAATTGGCAGTAAGTATGTGTTGATGTTTAATTTGTTATTAAACAAATTTGTTTACCTTATTCATGTGTAGTTTGACTTTTATAGGATATTAAATTGCAGCAATAAGAATATGAATCTGTCAACCAGTGTTTGAATTGCTGGCTTCAAAATAGCAATAGCACAAAAATTTGTGCTTTGCTGACATATTTTTCAGTAATATACAAAACTTCGTTTGCAAACATTTACTCAAAAAGTCGTAAGCAACCATGCAAAAGCAAAGCAAAAATACGAAAAACAAATAAAATATCATTTTGCTTCGACTAACTGCGCAGAATGTTTTGCTTACGAAGTTAGCCGAATGAATTGCTTCGAATTGAATTTCAGCAACTGGCAACAATTAGCTGTTGTTTTCATTTTCGTTGCTTTGGCTTGACCTTTTTGTCGCTCTAGTTTTTTCAGTGGAAATCAAAAATGTTTGCTACTCAGTCAGTTACTCTTTATAAGCTTTTATTTAAATTGCTTCGTTCGTTCGTATGTATGTAACCGATTAAGATGAAATTTAGCATACATATGTAAGTCCGCTGACAATGCAATATTATAACATTGTTTTTGAAGCGAAGCTTTTTACTCCTTGCTCTGTGATTTGCTTGGAGTGAAATAGTTACAATACACCCTGTAACATTACCCATGGATAATAATTTAACGCATGGTAAAGTGTTCTTAATATAATTCCAAGAACATTTTACCATATATTAGTATAAAACCCATGTTTGCTTTTTATGACCCACTTATGGTGTCGCAAACATGTCACATACTTTTTAGTCACAACTTGTGTGGCAATATCAAATTCAAAAATAATAAATTAACTTAAATTAAACATTTCAAAGATTGCGTAAACAAATTCTTCGAATCCACTTGAACAACCCAAAAACTAATAGCGGTCGCCAAGTGCATTCGAAAGAACATGCATTTCCACGGAAAGTCAAGTGAGCGCAAGCGAAATTGTGTAAACAATCCCACGCTCACTTACTGACCTAAAAGAAAGCAACACAATGAACCATTGCGCAAGCGAGTCAGTCGTTCACTTATTTACCTAGTTCGCTTCTTAAGAAATAAGCGCAGGCAAATTATGCAAGCAAAGCAATTGCTTACTGACCTAGTCCGCTAAGTGCAGGTAAATTGTATAAGCGAACATACGCAGACCAATCATCGAGTCACAACGAAAGAAATAATTAAGGGGGTCCTCTGGTAATCTATGCCAAATTTTAGCCTTTTTTCAAAATATTGTGGAAAGAGAACGAGTAAAGATATTTTAGTTCCGTTTTTTTATTTGGGTAGCTTAATTTATTGAAAAAAATACAAAATTTTGAAAAAGTGAATTTATGGACCGTTCAGAAAGTTCTCGGCCTGGTAACGAGGTTCTCCGGAAAAAAGGTGGGTCCAAATTGCGCACGATTCCAAGTGTAAACATCGTCTGAAAAAAAAAAAAAAAAATATTCAGTTACTTAGAATGAATGTCCCTATAGCCCCTACCTCGGAAACAAAAATCGAAATTTTTTTAGGGGGGGAGCCGCCACTTTGAAAATGAAAAATCGAATTTCGACCTTTTTCTTTGTAGTCTAGTGTAGAAAAAAAATAGTAAACATTATGTTTTCGGCAAGTTTGAGGTAGGGGCTATAGCGGCGTAAATTCTGCGTCGTTTCATGCCTCATATATCAAAATCGGTCAAAAACTGTTTGAGTTATCGTGCGCAAAGTTTTGAAAAACATGGTTTCGAGAAAAACGCGTTTAAAATTTTGACTTCAATTTTGAGGCACACAAATGACATTAGCACATATTTTTTTAATACAATACTTACGAATATTAATCGGCAATTCCAGCCCCATAAAGTGTGCCTTCCTCCATCTCATAAAACGAGTTTTCCATGGCTTTTTGGGCTCTGCGGGCTGTGCGACCCTCTTTCGATGATGCGTACGTTTTTAGCTCTGAGCGTTGAAGTCGTTTTCCGTCGCGAGATTCAGCATACATCTCGGCTTGTGGGCCGATGACAATACCCATTGCTGACATTATTTTTAAAATACTTGTGAAGCCTTCGTTGAAAATGCAGGTTGCCAGAAAATTTGCGATTTCGACTGTGGTAGCACCACAGTGGATATGTTTCGGCGCAAAGGTCCACAAAAGCGAGTTGAACGATTCGTTACAATTTTGCGTTTCACCTCCAGTGCATCGGTTGAGTAGATCGTCGGATGATAACGCTTCGTATATGGGCTTCATTACTTGCAGAACCTTTCCATCAAGTGGGGCTTACGTGTGGTACCAGCTGGACTCACCAGGTGGGCAATACATATGTTGTGGATTACTATCACTTGAACTTTTGTGATAATATGTTGACCATATTTCTTTTCTCATGTTTTCCACAGAGTCCTTATTACGTCGAATAGCAAGTCCATAGTAAGTAGTCAGCTCGCTTATGACTTTGTCTGTCAGTTTGCCAGTGCCTTTTCCACCGATGCCTTTGTTTTCTTTTTTGGCCTTGCGCAGCCGTGTGCCCATGCGTTTTTGCACGTGAGCGATGCACTCCTTTTTTGTGACAACGGGGTCGCCGTTATACGGATCAAGGTCTATAATGGCCTTGAAGGTTTTGCTGTCGCCATCGCCAATATATTTTTCATATTTTATGCCATATTTTTCGATCGATGAGGCAAACATTTCCTTCACGGCATCTACCTCCATCTTGCCCGCACTCCCACTGTGGTTGTTTGTGCATGTTTTCTGGTGCGATTCGTACCATTCTTCGAAGTCTGCAGAGTCATTTTTTTTTCCCCACAGTTTGCATGCCTGGCAAAGGCTTGATTTGACAACGGAGTCAACCACTTTTTTGGTATGTTTACCGACGAGCGTAGTGACACCAAAAAGAGACGAGAATCCCCGTTTTTTCCAGGTGCCATCCCCTGAAACGGTCAGCAATGAGGAGTCACAGTCAGGATTTTCTTTTTCTTTCTGCTGTTCCTGCTCTTCTTTAACCGCATTCAACAGGCATTGCTTGTAAACTGCTTTAGCAGACACATGCATGTTTTTCAAGGTGCCATAGTACGCATCAAGGCACAATCCTTGGCATATGTCCATTAATCCGCAGAACATATAAATACCTTCTCTCCCTATTCCAAGCAATCTCATGGCAAATATCAACCGGCGACTTACAACAAAAGATTTACCGACCACCGGCGAAGAATTAATATACTGTGTAGCTTTACATTGGCACTGCAGACTCACTTTGAAGCCGACTCCACGCATACATGTTTTTCCAAATCGAATTTTTTGTTTACATTGGGCGCAGATAACCAGAGCAGCAAGCGTTTGGAAAAATGAAAAAAATTCCAAGAAACAGAACTGGAGGTTGTTTTCGATGATGACTTCATTGTCTTGCGTTTTCTTCAATTTTTTGGCCGATGTGCTGGCAAAGTCGGTGTCCTCTACTTGGGAGTGCTGGTTTCCACGGAAATGCCTCTTTTTTGTTCGATACGCGTACTTACGCGGCGCGTTTGGGTGGCTTTTTTTATCCATAGCAAAAAAAAAAACACAAAACGATTTTTCTTTTATTTTACAACAGCAGTTATCGCGCACGCGTGGCTTTCAGCGTTCGAAAATAAACTGAATCTCGTTCGTTTGCTTCTTTCATGTGAACACCTGGGCTCAAAATCATTTCAACCCCTAAATCAAAACATGCATGTATACATACTGCATGTATACATACTGTGTGTGTATATTTTGTAATATCAATACATATTTTGGAAGAATTCCACAGAATTTTCGACTAATGACTGTAGGCAAATAAACAACTTTGCTGATGCGTTATTTTGACGAAAACATACCTACACAAAAATGCCTGTATCTCCTAAACTATTTCGAATTTTGAAAAATCCTTTTGGGAAAATGTTTTTGAGTATCTGAGCAATAGAAATAAATCGAAAAATCGTGTTATACAAATTTTGCGTCACTTTCTTTCCTACCCAAAAGACTGCCGAAAGAGCACACGAAGTTATTTTGAGACTCCCTCGTAGAACAAATAAGTTTTATTTAAATACCGATGTTAGAATTATAAGTATTCAGTCTTAAGATAGATTCGGTTTTGTAATAAAACAAAAATTCTAAAAATTAACAAGAGTTTTATTCAAAGTGAAAATTAGAGTTTTTTTTTCAAAGTGAAAATTAGAGTTTTATTCAAAGTGAAAATTGGCGCAGTCGGTAGGATATCCGAAAAGAATACAAACTCTTTAAAGATAAAGAACATTATTCTTTTGCATCTTAATGCTTTATCGGAAAATCCGCAGCACCAGGAAGTAAAGGATTACTCCTAAAAAACCTTGAAAGATCAAGGCTACCACCGTTCAACAAGATCATTCAACGATAGCTGCCTGGAGTTATTCACATCAACACAATAAGAAGCAACATTGCGATCATTCAACGATAGCTGCCTGAATTTATTCATATTAATACAATAAGAAGCAACTTTGCGATCATTCAACGATAGTTGCCTGAATTTATCCACATCAACACAATAAGAAGCAACTTTGCGATCATTCAACGATAGCTGCCTGAATATATTCATGTCAACACAACAGATATACAGCACTAAAAACTTATACGGGGACGACGAAGATACCATCGACTTCACGCCTATCTACGAGGAAATCCTGCGGAAGAGAGCTGAACGACAACAGGGAAAGGAGATATTGAAGCCAGTCGCCGTGGTAAAACCAACCACTAGAAAACCAGAGTAAGATATTTTTTTTTTTTTTTTTTTTTTTTTTGTGTCACTATTATAAAATTTTTTTTTCTGTCCGTTAAATAAGTATATAATTTCACACAAACACATTTTTATAAGTATACAATTTTAAACAAATACATTTTTCTTCTGTAAGAGAAAATGGCAGTGAACTTAAATTTTGAACCCATTAAATATCTGGGATCTCTTCCTGAATTTCATGGAGACCCTAGGGACTTACCAACGTTTTTGAGTCTAGTGGACAGAATACATCCCATACTTTTAACCTTTGACCCCATGTCACAAGGCTTGTTTTCCGACCTCATAAAAAGTAGACTGAGAGGTAGAGCAAGAGAGGTCATAGAAATTAATTGCCAAGCCACGTTGTGGTCCGATATAAAGGAAGTTCTAAATAATAATTTTGGTGACCGCAAAAGCACAGACGAACTTTTCGACGAACTAAGAGCGACAACTTTTAAGACAACGACGATAGATTTCTATAACGAAATTAAAACCAAACTGAGAAGACTAAACAATAAAGCCAAACTCGTGTTAGGAGAAGGGGATGCGATAAAAGCCGTGTCAGAAAATAACATCCGTTCAGCACTGAACATATTTAAAGCAAAGATATCCGAACCCATGAAAACAATCTTAGCTTGTAGGAATCCACAAACTTTAGAAAGTGCCATGAACATTCTTTACGAAACAGGACATGCCCAGACTACCATAAGCAAGGAACGATTTTTTCAACCACAAGAACGACAGACACACCGAACGAACTATAACAACCGTAGTGAGCGTAACAACACAAACAGCAATTCTAACAACTACAGGCAAAACTACAACAGAAATGAAACAAATCTTAATAACACATATGGACGCAACGAATATAGGCCCAACAGTAATAATAACGACAGACAAAACAATAGGAACGAAACAAATCAAAACAACACATATCGACGCAACGATTATAGAACCAATAATAATGGATATAGTAACGAAAGATATAACAGCAGGTACGATACCAGACGCAATGAACAACACTCGTACAATAACAGAAATAACCAACAGCACAATAGACAAAATTACAACCCCAACGCAAATTACAACCAACAACCAATCCCTGAACCAATGGATATAAACAATCATGAAACTATCAATAACCACGTCACATCCGAAAATTTTCATTACAAAGCCTCGGAAGAAAACTACCATATATAAGAGTCAAAACTAAATTAGGATATATCAAATTAATAATTGACACAGGTGCCACTAATTCACTTCTTAACCCTAACGTTTGCCATCCAAAATGGATACGAAAAACTATCCCCACCTCCGTTAAAACTTTACAACATACAATTTATTTAAATGAAGTAGCAAAAATTCCAACCTTTGAAGAGTTCGGTACAGAGCTCGACGTAATCGAGTTTTATATCACAAAATTCCATGACTTTTACGATGGATTAATAGGCAACGATTTGTTAAGACCTTTAAAAACCAAAATTAATTATCAAAATAATACAATTCAATTTGGACAACGTACATTACAATTTTTTTTCAAAGGAGAAGATGACCTTGAAAAGGAAGTACACAAATCCTTAGATATTGAAGTAAACTACTTAAAAGAATTACGAGAAAGCAACGTTTTTAACATTGAAAATAATAAATTTGAATTAAATTTTACAATTGAAGATGTAGGAAATAGATCTATTAAAGACCAAATCCGAGTTGACCACCTTAATATTGAAGAAAAAACTCAGCTAACAACTATTATAAACAAGTACAGAGAGATTTTTTATCAAGAAAATAGACCACTTACTTTTACATCTGCTATGAAACATAGGAGTAGAACAACTGACAACGTCCCCATATATACCAAATCCTATAGGTACCCGTATATACACAAAAAAGAGGTTGAAGACCAAATCAAGGAAATGTTACAGAATAATATAATCAGACATAGCAGTTCTCCATACTCCGCACCCATTTGGATTGTGCCTAAGAAGGCCGATGCTAGTGGAAAAACTAAATGGAGACTCGTCGTCGATTATCGTAAGCTTAACGAAGTTACAATAGATGACAAGTACCCTATACCGAATATCGACGAGATCCTAGATAAGCTGGGAAGATGCCAGTACTTTTATACACTCGATTTGGCGAAAGGATTTCACCAAATAGAAATCGAAGAAAACGATATTCATAAAACTGCTTTCAGTGTTGAAGGAGGACACTATGAATTTTTGCGAATGCCGTTTGGATTAAAGACAGCCCCAGCGACATTCCAAAGATTAATGAACAACATTTTGAAAGACTACATAAATAAAATCTGTCTAGTCTACTTGGATGACATAATCATCTTCTCAACTTCCTTACAGGAACACATTAATTCCATTAATCTGATTTTTAACTGTTTACAAAACGCAAATTTAAAAATCCAACTGGATAAGTCAGAATTCTTAAAAAAGGAAACAGAATTCTTAGGACACATAGTGACATCCAACGGTATAAAACCTAACCCGAAAAAGATAGAATGCGTCCAAAATTTTCCCATCCCTAAAACACCAAAACAAATCAAACAATTCTTAGGCTTAACCGGATACTACAGAAAATTTATCAAGGACTACTCATCAATCGCAAAACCAATGACAGTATACTTGAAAAAAGATGCAAAAATAAACATCTCTGACCCACGATATCAAGATAGTTTTAACACTCTGAAAAGAATGTTAACAAATGACCCAATTCTTGTTTATCCTGACTTTACGAAGAAGTTTACTCTGACAACAGATGCAAGTAATTATGCACTAGGTGCAATTCTCTCCCAAGATAACCACCCAGTATGCTATGCCAGTCGCACGCTTAACGAACATGAAATAAACTATAGTACGATAGAGAAGGAACTGTTGGCCATTATATGGGCTACGAAATATTACAGACCCTACCTGTTCGGAAGGAAATTTCTAATTGAAACCGACCACAAACCCTTAACATGGCTTTTTTCGATCAAAGAACCGAACTCTAAGCTAGTTAGGTGGAGGCTTAGATTATCAGAATTCGATTACGAAATCAAGTACAAAAAAGGAACAAAGAATGGCAATGCCGATGCACTATCAAGAATCGAGCCTGTTATTATAAACGCACTAGAATTAAATTCTCCAACGCTAAAAGAATTTTCAGGAACCAAATAATCATAAAGAAAATAACATCCGGCTCAATGAAAATAAGAAATAAGACAATATTCAAAAATACGAGAAAAACTATCGAAATCAAACAGCTGGACAGAGACTCGACAATAGTCATTTTAAAAAATCACTTTAAATCTACTCACCTTAATGCATTTCTAATAGATGACGACTTTTTCCCAACGTTTAAAACTATTTATGAAGAACTTTTCACGAGCCTAAAGGTAATAAGATGTCTCCAGAAAATAGAAGACATAGAAGATGAAAACAAACTTACCGAAATTATTAAGGGAGAACACTTATCTAAAAACCATAGAGGTATACAAGAAGTCTTCGAAGAATTGAAAACCCAGATTTATAACCCCAAACTGAAGTTGAGAATTACACAATTCATAAAAAATTGCGAAATATGCGCCCTCGAAAAGTACGAAAGAAACCCTGCAAAAATTCCCTTTAAAATTACTGAGACACCATCCAGACCGCGAGAAATCATACACATCGATGTCTTCTACACTTTAGACAAACAACTATTTATGACAACAATAGATAAATTTACGAAATTTGCAGCAGCATTTAAAATTTATAGCAGGAACAATGGACAGCGACGACGAACTAGAAATTACTAATTCACTTAAATCACTTAGGGCCAGTAGAGAAAGTATGATAGGAAAAATTGATAAATTGACATACTTGAACAACTTCTTATCCCACCAAATCCAAAATATCACAACACACATTAATTACCAACAAGCTCGCATCGGACTTTACCTTAATAGTTTTAGAGACGTGTTACAAAACAAAATTGCAAGCTTAGAGGATGAAATTACTTTCATGGGACAGGTATACCAATTAAATAACGACATTTCGCTTTTACAAGACCACATAAACGACGTAGGACAGATTATTTTTTCTAGCAAACTTGGAATTATTCCTACGGACATACTAACCAAAACAGAACTCGACCTTATTACGGATTTCAACAGCTACACCAATATCAAAGTATCCATAGCGCTTGAAAACGATATTATAAATATAATACTCCTTATACCCAATTACCCTAAAGACCCTCTGTCTAAAGTCACATTCGAACCGATCCCTAATACATACAACAAGTCAATTTTATTGACTGATTACAATGTCCTGATCGATTCAGAGAATAATGTCTATGAAACCTACATTAAAGACAATCTCAAGAAAAACCTAGTACGCATTCACGACGTATGCCTAAATAATATTTTTAAGTTCAAAGAGGCGCAATGCGAAATGCAAACATTAAACAAAGAAAACGTAACTGAAATCCTCCCAGGCGTACTAATTTTCAAAAATTTCTTTTCACTGCCAATTTCTCATAATTGTAGTAAAATACAAATAAAAATAAACGGAACCTTCCTAATAAAATTCGAAAATTGCGAAATAACTGTACTTAATAAAACCTACTCAAATATCAAACTTAAAGTATTTGATAATTTTATATTGCCAAATGCAATTACAAAACTTAAAGGAAGCCCCAATAATACCTTACTTTCTGATATCAAATTAGAATCATTATATTTAAAACAAATTGAACATGATCAAACTTTGAACCAAATTATATTCAAAAATGAAAAAACACAAATTCTAAATACAAGCACAAATATAGTAATAATCATTGTAATTCTAATTTTAATTATCTTTATATCATACAAAAAAAGAACACAAACAATTCAAATTTCGTCGGAGCCTCAAGCTAACGGTGGGGGAGTTACAATACACCCTGTAACATTACCCATGGATAATAATTTAACGCATGGTAAAGTGTTCTTAATATAATTCCAAGAACATTTTACCATATATTAGTTTAAAACCCATGTTTGCTTTTTATGACCCACTTATGGTGTCGCAAACATGTCACATACTTTTTAGTCACAACTTGTGTGGCAATATCAAATTCAAAAATAATAAATTAACTTAAATTAAACATTTCAAAGATTGCGTAAACAAATTCTTCGAATCCACTTGACCAACCCAAAAACTAATAGCGGTCGCCAAGTGCATTCGAAAGAACATGCATTTCCACGGAAAGTCAAGTGAGCGCAAGCGAAATTGTGTAAACAATCCCACGCTCACTTACTGACCTAAAAGAAAGCAACACAATGAACCATTGCGCAAGCGAGTCAGCCGTTCACTTATTTACCTAGTTCGCTTCTTAAGAAATAAGCGCAGGCAAATTATGCAAGCAAAGCAATTGCTTACTGACCTAGTCCGCTAAGTGCAGGTAAATTGTATAAGCGAACATACGCAGACCAATCATCGAGTCACAACGAAAGAAATAATTAAGAACCAATAAAAATTGAAAGAAAGTGTTATACAAATTTTGCGTCACTTTCTTTCCTACCCAAAAGACTCTGCCGAAAGAGCACACGAAGTTATTTTGAGACTCCCTCGTAGAACAAATAAGTTTTATTTAAATACCGATGTTAGAATTATAAGTATTCAGTCTTAAGATAGATTCGGTTTTGTAATAAAACAAAAATTCTAAAAATTAACAAGAGTTTTATTCAAAGTGAAAATTAGAGTTTTTTTTTCAAAGTGAAAATTAGAGTTTTATTCAAAGTGAAAATTTGAAATCTGAAAAATTTTCGACAGATTTTTTCTTAGACTTTTATAGTTTCTTATTGCTTGCACGTATTACAACAAGAAAATTAAATACTTTAATTTTAAAAATAATTCTTTCTTCGTCTGCAAGAACTAGAGCGACAAAAAACTAGAGTCAAAGCAAGGAAAACGAGAACTACAGCTAGTTGCTGGCAGTTGCTGAAATTCGTTTCGAAGCATTTCATTCGGCTAACTTCGTAAGCACAACTTTCTGTGCAGTCAACTGAAGCAAAATAATCTTGTATTTCTTTTTGCATTTGCTTGTTGCTTGTGCTGATTCCTTTTTCGTAGTCACAGCAAAGCAAACACATATGCATTGAAAATAAATAAGCAATTTCAAACACTGCTGTCAACCAAAACAGCTTGTGCTTTTTCTTCACACAAAAAATTTTTACTCTACACCAAAATTTTACGTGTAGAATTATCTGACCAAAAATTTTTGTTCCTATAGTACACTAAGCTTAAGCTAAAAATATTTGCAATGAAATGGGCTACTAAAGACGAAAAGGTGGTATCGGCTGTTGCCGAAATTCGACCATATCTAAATCAATTCTTCTTTTGATTTTTACTGAACTCAACAACACAATTTTTTTTTTTTTAAAAATGAATAATGTTAGTGGATTTATTTCATATACATATTATAGTTTGACTTCTTAAGTATATTTTGAAAAAAAAAAAAAATGTTCGATAAATAAATCCGTGGCAGTGAATCTCAGGAGGAGCCTTGAAAAAAAGTTGTTTTGCGGTGAACACGATGCCGCAAAATCTACTTGACCGATAATTTTACACTATTTCTATACATAAATAAACAGGTAATGCCGAAGCGTTTTTTGTTTCTTCTTTTTTTTCCTATTTTATAATAATAAAAAAACCTCAATTCTTCAGCGAAAATCGCGTTTTAGACTTCAAAACGCTACCAAAAAATAAGAAAAAAAAACATTTAAAAAAAACTTTTCGGTATTACCTCGGATAACATATTATCTTTTAAACTAGTTTTGAATTTTTTCAGATGGTCCGCTAACCTCTGATCGTGTTCACCGCAAAACAACTTTTTTTCGAGGAGCCTCCGGAGAATCGCTGCCACGGATTTATTACCGATAATTTTTAATTTTTTTTTCAAAAATACTTAAGAAGTCAAACCAAAACATGTATATTAAATGAATACACCAACATTTTTCATGTCTCAAAAAAAAAAAAGAAAACATGAAAACATGCCTTTTTTTCGGGCCTAAAACTGTATCATCCCCTTAACGGAATGAACGTCAGTGGCCAGCGCCGTTCTCTGCCTCAACGTCAGCTCGAAATAAAACCACTACCGTCCGTCACATTTCCGTTTGCATGCATTGGTGCATGCTCCATTATCGACACCGACAAAATTTGTTGTTGTTTTCGCGGGAAAAATATAAAACTTTAATTAAAGTGAGCTTCTGTTCCATCCAAAATCTTCCAAGCAACCGATAAATTAAGTTTACATAATTTAAAACATTGCAAAAGCCTCTTAATAGTTTGAGAAAGGAAAAATAAATGCAATCTGTGGATAGAGTTTCTGGATAGAGTGACTTATCCAGAAAATAACGTTTCTTACGACATGGAACCAGATGCCGATTTATTTGAAGAATTTCTAGCCTATCATTCTGAAAAGAGGAAGAACAAAATGCAGAAGCCACATCCACGTGTAACAATATGTAACCGAATGCAGATACGTGCATAATGTGTTTTGGCTGTGTGCAATTGTAAGCCAAATATTGCCCTTATACGTATACTGTGTAAACACTTGCAGATTTGCTATGAGTGCAATTTGAGATTATAAGCACAAAGTTGTGCAAAAGGTTACACTTCATATTCCTGCCACATGTGGCGCCAAAAAGTAGAAGTGAATTGAGTTATTTTGAATTTTTAGATTTTCAAAAGAATATTTATTTTCCTTTTCCCTTTCTTATGTTTTGTGTTCACAAATTAATTTTTGTGCTGATTGTTATTATACCATCTTGAGCTATTATTGTTTTTCATCTGAATAATATTATGATAAATTGAAAAATACGCGTTTCTGTAATAAAATCATAATTTATAAACAACGTGCTCGTTTCTTACACCCACAGTTATATTTCAACAAAGATTTCGGGCGATAGTTCTGATAACTTTTGGGCAATCTTTCCTAATGAAATATCACTCAAAATACAATTTTCAGCAATCGTTACTTTTACTTTTTGTGCGATAATTTTTTCGTTTTTAAACGTTAGGGTTTTGGGAGATCATTCGCACAGCCGATAAGAATATCGCACAAAGATTTAGTTTCAAAATTTTTTATTGCTAATGGAATTTCGTGTGCCGGATCCCTGAAGATGTTACAGAAGGCTTACAGTGCATATTACAGGTACAGTGCATCCAAAAGCGGTAAAGATATGGTGGAAGATTTGTCTCACTTTAGTCGGCCATCAACGTCCTCAAATAAAGTGAACATCAATGAATTTAAGGAAATGGCAAACCATCATTTAAGTTTGAGACATAGCCGCTGAAATTTCTGTATCTCATGAATCAATTCGTATCATTGTAGATGATTATTTTGGTACGAAACGCGTTACCGCTTCACTGGTTCCGAAAGACATGAATTTTCTTCTCATAAGGCTATCATTGTGAACTAATTTCTGGCCAAAAATTAGGCAAATGTCATCGAAAAACCACCGTATTCACCTAATATGTCTCTGGCTGATTTTCAGACGATAGAAGTCATAAAAGAGAATTCATTATTGAATAACAGTTTGTACACTATTAACTGGACATAAAGTACTGCCTTTTCAGTAAGTTATTTTAAAGTCAAACAGCATGTCACATTACCCTACCAACGTATATTACATTATCCTTCTTGCTTACAAAATGTTTTTCGAGTATAGCCACTTACCGCATGTTTATGTATTCCGAAATCAGCGCTCTCGCTCGTATGGGAAAAAATAAGCAATATATTTTGTCATATCAAAAATTATTGTATTGCCCGTTTCTTTTACAAACGAGAGTGCTCATTTCGGAATACATAAAAAACGGTTAGTTTTAATTTGTTTTATTTATAATTTACCCGATTAAAAAATGTATAGAGAATATGATAGGAAATACTCCAGATATCGAATTAGATGTCTTTGAAATGAGAGCACCCACGAGATATATGGAATGTGCCTTTTTCTGATTTTCTTCGCTACCCGTTCATTTCTCGTTAGATTGAAGCTAAAAAAAAGGATTTGCAAAAAAAAAACTGGACTTCGGTAGTGCAAAAACCAGGCCCCCTGTGCCTTTAGACCAAAAAACGATAAAAAAAATGATACATGGCTTAATTACTCTATAACTCATTATTTTACAGTTTAACGCCATTATATTTCTAAACCTTTTTTGTGCACAAGATAAAGACACATTTTTTCCCATAAACAATTTTGAGCTTGGAATGACCCTTGATGGCGTTTTAATCACAATTTGGAGATAACTGCTTTTTTGAACGACCCTCGTAAATTTTAAGAGTGCCATATTTCTGTACAATTAACATCATGTCATGAAGTATAAAATAAAGTTTATTTCAAAGCTTACCATTTTTGGATATAATAATTTTTAGAGGCGTAAGAGCGTTTTAAAGTTCCATTCAAGTCTGATTTTCTTCATTCTAAGCAGATTTTTAAACAGATTGAAGAAAAATTGTAATATTTTCGGAAAATGTTAATGTCGTTAGTGAAAAAACACAATGCCCAGTATTTTTAAGGCCTAGAGGAATGAATTGAATTTGCTACTGCTAGAGATCAATGTACCTACCACTGAACTTTATATTGCTAGCGTATGAAAACACAGAACTCTTAAAAACAGAATTAAAGAAAGAAACACCATGTTACAGTGTTATAAGTAATTTAATATAACAAAATTTTTGAAGTTTTGATTTTTATGGACGTGAGATTATTTGAAATTCCACTTGTATAGATCGAAATGGAGATCTGGTTACAGATACGCACTGTGCGCTGAGATTGTGGAGACAGCTTTTCTCCAATTTTCATACTGGTGACGATTACACCAATGTCGCCCATGGAGAGTGCAGTTCAGTGCCACCAATCAACGATGACGGAGTATAAGTACCACCACCAACGACTCAAAAACAATAAAACAGCAGGTGCTGACGGCAAGTCAGCTGAATTGTTTAAAACCGGCGGCGGTGAAATGATAAGGCGCATGCATCAGCTCATCAGCAAAATATGGTTAGCGGAAAGCATCACTGACGATCGGAAACCAGCGTAATTTGCCCTATACATAAGAAAAGAGACCCACCAATCTGCGCCAACTATCGAGGTATCAGTCTTATTTCCATCGCATATAAGGTTTTCTTAAGCGTACTGTGTGAAAGATTAAAGCCGATTACAAAAACACTGATTGGACCTGAAGTAGTCAAAGAGTATGTATACCTTAGCACCGCCATTAATAACAACAACGAAGTCAGCCTGCAGATAAAACGAAGTACAATAATTACTAATAGGTGCTACTACGGGCTCAGTAAGCAACAAAGTTCCAGAGCCCTCTCTCGATCGACAAAATTAACACTCTTTAAGGCGCTCGTTCTACCTGTGCTGCTTTATGGCGCTGAGGCATGGGTAGTTTCGCAAACTAGCGCAGCCGCTCTGGGGGTGTTCGAGAGAAATGTTCTTCGCAAAATCTTCGGTCCTGTTCGAGTTGGCGATGACTATCGCATCCGAATGAACTACGAGCTGTATGAGCTCTACGAAGACATTGATGTAGTTCGGCGTATAACTGTGCAGCGACTACGCTGGCTGGGTCATGTCCACCTTATGGACGACGAAGCTGCAGCGGAAAAGGTGCTCGAGGCGAGGGCCGCTGGTCAACGACGACGAGGGAGACCATGCCTACGATGGATAGACCAGGTCGAGGAAGCCCTAACCCCCACTTGGTGTATCCGATTGGAGAAGGCGCGCGCAAAGCAGAGACGCCTGGCAAGAGCTGATGAGGTCGGCCGAAACCCGAACACGGGTTGTTACCCACCACCTAAGTAAGCAAGTAAGAGATTATTTGAAATATTTAAATAATTTTGATTTTTAAAAACTGTTTGATAAGAGACCTAAGAAATGCTGCTCCACTTATGCAGGATGAAGTATTTTGCTCCTCCTGTGCATTTAGACAGCTTTCGTGTTATAAGCGCAATTTCACGTTCTGTTATTTGATTATAGCACAGCTAATAACTTTGTAACAATTGCTTTTAAAGCAAAAAAGCCGAATTTTCCTCCCAAGTAGTCGCATCTGTCATAAAAAAATTTTTAAATCCGATTGTCATTTTTTCATTCAAAAACTTTCAAATATATAAATAAACTAACTTATACCCGGCACGCTTCGCTGCGCTCAGCGCTTATCCCCTAAAAAAGGACGTAGCTTTAGTGAAGCCATGCTTTTAAAGTAAGTTTGTACCGAGTTCCATTGATGTGTGACTAATTTCGAAAGCTATATCGAAAATTTGGGGTTCTGAAAAAGTACCACGACCCTCGTCCAATGCCCATATAATGTTACTAGTGGAACGGCATGTGTAAATTGAGGTCGAATGCTGAATTCCGAGGCTGTGCGACCTATAATTCCAAAACTGTTCGATATCGAAAATTTGAAGCGTATTTAAGGTGCCTTTTACGATCGGCACCAGACTTCACAGGAACACTCTCAAGGCTTTGGTATAAAAATTGGCTTAGCTGTTTCGGACTCCTTACGTAATATACACATATACCCACATACGTATATACATTAAGTGGCCTCACGCTCTTTAGAAAAAGAAAGATGGTTAGTCCGATTCTTCAAAATAATCCATGGCTTATATTATGATGACCCCTAAAATATTTCTACTAAAAATATTGCCTGGTATGGTAGCTTAAAAAAAAAAAACAAAAAATCAGAAATAAGAGTAATGAAAAAGTTATTTTCATTAAAAAAATCTTAAATTTTTTCCATTGGACCAAAGATAATACGGATTTTTCTGGATTGTTTTAACTTTTTTCATATTCTTTTCACTAAAATTCACATGAATTTTTTTCCATACTACTTTTAGTCAAATAAATTATTAAATGCAAAAAATCACTTAACACTTAATCACTCAACACTATATTTCATCATCAATAGATAATAAAAATAACTAAAAGTAACATAACAAAACCAAAACAAACAAATTTAATTTGAATTTTAGTGAAAATAATATAGAAAAAGTTAAAAATAAATGAAATTCCGCATTACCTCTGGTCCGACTCTGGTCCGACTTACCTGTGGTCCGAAAAATTTAAAATTTATTGGTGCAGATTGGAAGAACTTTTTCATTACTATTATTTCTGACCGTTTGTAATTTTTAACTACAACACCAGTAAATATTTTTACAAAAAACTCGATTTTTAGAGCATATTTCAAACCATTCCGTGGAATACTGGTTGAGAAACGTGGCTTGTATGCCATAGAACCCAGGTTTGAATCCCATCTGTCAAAGAAAGTTTTTTCAATTGAATTAATTTTTCTGTTCGGCCGTCATCTCAATGCAGACAATGGCAAACCTCAGAGTTTAATCAAAAATTACAAAAATTCATTTAGATTCAGAAGCCATAGAAGCATTCAAAAAAATAAAAAACTCATTTGTCTCAGATGACGTTATTTTAGCTTATCCCGACTTTAGTAAAGAATTTCACCTAACAACAGACGCATCCAACTACGCAATAGGCGCAGTATTGGAACAAGATCAAAAGCCAATAACCTTCATATCACGAACACTAAACAAAACAGAGGAAAGTTACGCAGCTAACGAGAAAGAACTCTTAGCTATAATCTGGACACTCAAATGTTTTAGAAATTACCTTTACGGTACTGCTAAAGTAAAAATTTTCACAGATCACCAACCACTAATTTATGCCTTAAGCAACAAAAATTATAATACAAAAATGAAACGATGGAAGGCAATATTAGACGAATACAACCATGAACTCATTTACAAACCAGGATCCATTAATAAAATAGCAGATGCATTATCCAGGCCCCCACAAATTAATTCACTCTCGATAAGTCAACATAGCGATGAAAGTTCATCACATGGACTTATCCCTATTGTTGAATCACCCATTAATGTTTTTAAAAACCAGTTATGGATTCAAATAGGCAACGAAAATTCTTACCAATTTAAAATTCCCTTTCCAACGTACCATAGGCATATAATAATTCAACCAGATTACACAGAAGAAAATTTAATTTCCGTACTAAAAAGATACCTTAACCCATCTGTAAAAAACGGACTTTTCACTACAGAAACCATAATGGGTAAAATACAAAATTTTTATCTTAACCATTTCAGAAATTATAAAATTAGATTTACCCAGACAAAAGTTACCATCTTAGACTCAGAAATAGAACAAAATGAACAAATTCTTCTAGAACACAATAAATCTCATTATAATGGACGAGAAAATAAAATCCAGATACTACAAAAATTTTATTTTCCAAGCATGACAGCCAAGATAGAAAGATTAGTGAAACAATGTAATACTTGTAAACAATACAAATATGACAGACACCCCAACAACCCCCAAATTAGCGAAACACCGATTCCAGAATATCCTGGTCAAATTTTACATATCGATATTTATATTACTGAAAAAAATCTAGTGTTGACTGCACTGGACAAATTCTCAAAATACGCGCAGGCCAAATTAATTAAGTCAAGAGCGATTGAAGACGTCAAAGAACCTTTAAGACAATTACTTTTTTTATTTGGCGTTCCCCAAACAATTGTAGTGGATAATGAGAAATCTTTTAATTCAAGATCTATTTTATTTATGTTACAAGATCAGTTAGGTATTACAGTTTTTACAACACCACCAAATAGCAGCTTCGTAAACGGACAAGCAGAAAGAGTTCACTCTACTTTGTCAGAAATACTAAGATGCCTTAAACAAGACGACATTCACGATTCTTTTGAGGAATTATTGGACAGAAGCATTTACGAGTACAATTATTCTGTACACTCCACCACAAATAAAAGACCAATTGAAGTATTTTTCGGTAGAAGAGTACGGACTAATCCAGAAATGTACGAACAAGCAAGACGAGACAATATACAAAAATTAAAAGATAAACAAACCAAAGACATAGAAACACATAACAAAAATAGAAGCAAATTAAAGATTACAACGAAGGTGACATAATATACGTTAAAATAAATAGGCGACATGGTACAAAATTGACAAAACGATACAAAAAAGAAGTACTACAATTTTGACGCAATTAGGAAGAACGATATAAAAGACAAACATTAAAAGTTAAATTTTTCCTTTTAGGACTTTCATTTACGTTGCCGCAGCTGAAATACAAATATTAGACTATACATCTACGCACATAATAACCTTAACAAACGGACAAGCGAAAATTCAAAATGGAACTTTTCAACTCATACATATTATCAACGTTCAAAAATATAGTGACTTTCTTGAAGAAATACAAAATTATACGAACAAAAACATACAAAAAAATAATATATATTTCACACTCCTAACCCACGAAATCCAGCAATCAATCCAAATCCTCGAATCCCTTTCACCAATAAAAAATACGAAAACTAAAAGATCAATAAATGTGATAGGTCCTGCCTGGAAATACATTGCCGGTAGTTCGGATCACGACGATTTCGAATTAATTAATAAAAACATAAACGAACTAAATAATAATAACAATAAACAAGTCATAATAAATCAAGCTCTAAATGAAAGATTAAATAATGTTACAAAAATAATAAATGACATACATAACGTTATAAGGAAAGATGAAAATATAATTAACGGAATAGCTTTAAGCATTCAATAAAGGTTAAGACTTGTAAAAGAAGAATTGATTAATATAAGATACGCCATAGAATGGGCGAAAAATGGAATGGTAAATTCAATGTTGTTAAATAAAAATGAAATTAAAATTGCAATTAATAAGTTAATAGAAGAAAATATGCTTTAATATATTTATATGTAATCAAAATACCTTTAATTTTGAAAGAATCTTTAAATAATTTAATTATAAAACCAGTAAAAAAGAATAATGCAATGGTTTTAATTAAATAAAATGAATTGTTAAAATATAAAAATAAATTTTATGGAATCAAAGAAAACTGTCAAAAATATAATTATATTAAAATATGTAAGAGAAATGAGCTTATAGATTTAAGTAATGATACTTGTATTCCAAATTTAATAAATAGTTTAAATTCATCCTGCACATTCGTCAATGGACACCATATACCTACAGTAGAAGAAATCCAACCAGGAATTCTGCTGATTAACGATTTTGATGGAATAATAGAAACGGGAACATCTAAACAAAGTTTGAATGGGACCTACCTTATTAAATTTTCAAATACCACAATAAGGATAAATAAGGAAAAATATAGCAACTTAGAAGAAACAATCTTAGAACATCGCCAGCCATAATGCAACCCACAGCTGCCGAAAAAAGTAGAATAAATTTACTATCACTAGAAGCCCTTAAGGATCTTCACATCAAAAACACTAAATTCATATCATCTCTGCAGAACGACAACAACTTCAACAGAATATCATTAGCCGTGTTAACCAGCATCTGTATTACTATAATCATCTTACTGAAATTTTGGAAGAATTCATCTGAAAGAATTATAGTAAAAGAAATTCAGATTTCACCGGCCCCAATAATTGAGAAAAAAACGCGCCCCGAATTGTGGCGAGAAATACCAAAAAGTTTAAGCATCAATGACCTTCCATATTTCTGAGTGATTGAGGGCAATCACACTTAAGGAGGGAGGAGTTAACGACACTTATGCTGAAAATTGTGAAATACTTAAATTCGCTATTTTAAACATAAATGCAACATACGATTTGGCAACATCCGTTCCCATATTTTTCGCCGACGCTATGTCTAGCGCATTTCATAGGAATAACCAACGTGCAGGTAAATCGACAACAACAATAACAACAGCAGCAGCGGCAGTGCAGCGCAGCTTTAGGTGATAAGCAAATTTATGTTTAAGTTTTAAGTCAGTCTCTGTTTATAGTTTTAAGCAATCAGTTTTAAATAAAGTTTGGCTTCAGCCTTAAATAAAAAATATTTTTTTTAATCATTTCTAATACAAAAAATAATTAATTTACATATTTTATGTGTATGTGTGTTGTTGTTTTCATCTGATAAAATGTTCTCGAAGCTTCTCGAAGCTCTGTGTGTGTATGTTTTTTTTGAAGCGAAGCTTTTTACTCCTCGTTCTGTGATTTGCTTAGAGTGAAATCTAAAAATTTTCGACAGATTTTTTTCTTGGAAATTTGTTGCTAGTGCTTATTACAACAAGAAAATTTAATACTTTATTAAATACTAAAAATATTTTTGGCCCACCGTGGGGATCGAACCCGCGTTCTATTAAATGAGAGTCTAACACACTATCCACTATGCCACAAAGACTTGATATGAGCTGTTGTTTATTCAATATTAATTATAACAGAAGCTATGCTGCAGTAGATCGTCACCATCTATCAATAGATAGAGGATTGTGTATTTGCTATGCTACAACTAACAAAAATTTGCCACAAGGTGGCTCCAGCATCGGTGTGTTTGTATTGTGAATGCGTTTGTGGTGTTGTTGATACGAAGAAAGTTAGCGTTTATAGTGCGAAAATAGTGCGTTTTTAAATGTAAAAAATAGATGATATCAATAAATATGGACTTAACAAACACATGCATGACATCGGCAAGGTATCTATAATGTTTGTTAAATTTTAATTCGTGTGCGTTCTTTAATATATATTTAATATATATTTTTATCCTCGTTCTGTGATTTGCTTGGATTAAAATCTGAACAATTTTCGACACATTTTTTCGCTAGGTAGTATTCTGTTGAAGGAAAAAATTTGTTCAGTGCAGCCAAGTTCACAACCATGTGTGGAGAGTTAAAATGGAGAGTCGCTTACATTATATGCCCGTATATATAATTGACGTGGAAATTTGACATTCAACAATAAAAAATAAGCAGTAAATATGTTTTCTGTGTATATGTAATTTATTTTATGTTATTTTAAATTTTTGTGTTTAAAAGTTAAATTATTAAAAAGAAAAAAAATTATTAAACTTTCAAATCTATGTAACTGAAAAAAGCTACGCTTCTCTCGTGTGTCCAACGACGCACCTGTGTTTTTTTTTTTTGTTATTTTCGACTTCTAAAATGTTCGCGGAGCTTCTTTGTGTATTGTTATTGTTTAAGCAAGTGGACGTACATATATTGTATATATGCATGTGTTTAAGCAAGGGGATCTGCATATTTGTGTGTGTGTTATAATTTTTTACAGAAGTGGACGTGCATATTTTGTGTATATGAATGTATTTGTTAGTTGTTAAGCAAGTTCACATACATATACATACATATATACGTAAAACTTATCAAAGTTAATCCAGCGGCGGAGATTTAGGGGTATTATAAACTTGAGCTAGTATGCTTTAGTAGTGGGACTAGTAACCCAGATGGCCCCCTACTGACACTTTCATCCTAATTCAAATAATTGTTTACATTATCACTCGGTGGGTGTTTTTATAAAAATGATGATGTTGCAGTTTTTTTTTTTTTTTTAGATATTCTTAAAGCAGAACTCTAAGCTTAGCTAAGATAAGATGATAAACATGCATACATTTATAGATCTTATCAGCGTTAAGCAAGCATAGAAGCATGACCAACATATGGTTTAATTTTGTTAAGCAAGTTCACAAACATAAATAAATAAATATAGTATATGCTTAACATGTTTGCATGCATTTGTTTCTGAACCCTCAAATGCCTAGCAACAATTCATCAAATTCTAGTTGACGACTTTGTCTTTGACAATATGAGTGTTTCAATACGATAATCTATATTTAGTATTATTATATCAAACTAGGTACGGTGAAGGTCTAAGGGTTAGAATATATTTTTTTTATAAACTTCATCGGAAGTGTGCTGGCAAAATCAAAAGTTGTAATTACTGTGTCGGTGTGTAGAAATTGTAGGCACTATATAATGAGTCAAAATAATAAAGGAGTATGATTTATTCTAGAATATTTGATGATAAAGTTTTTATTAAATTTTATGAATTTCTAGACCTAATCAGCGTCTACTCACTAAATCTTATGATTTTATTGTATATGGCGATAAGATTTTGGTCAGATAAATTTTTAAAATATTTTTCTTTAGCCTCTCATATCTTGACAAAATCAAATCTTTTAAGCTGTAGATGTTTAGACATTATTCCTATATGTTGATGATTCATCGTTTATCTAGGAACTTTAATTTTTAATATTTTTCTTAGCGTAGTGACTGTAGTGCAAGGTTGAGGTGTAGAATAGAAGGATGGATGGATGAAGGGGGATGATGTGAGATAAAAAGGTTGTGGGGGACTGGGGAAGTGGATGAGGAATAGGATCGGTGAATAATAGAAGACGAGTATTAGTACGAATGTTATAATGAAGTCGTAGAATAAACAAATCAAAATACTATAAACATATGACTTGTTCTACAATATATGATGATGTTATTTTTTATTAGATTTATTTATTAATCAGGTGTAGAAGAAACAGATTTTGTATATATTGTAAGCATACAAATGAATTTTATGATTTTACTACATATATTGCTAAGCCTTTAGTGAGACATAACGCTGAATCTGATAAAGGATTTATTTTAGAAGTAGATTTAGATTTACGTAGATTAGATTAGATTTAGAAGAAGAATGATTTACCTTTTTTTCCGGAAGACAAAAAAGTCCCGCAGGAAAACACCAAAAACTAATTACAGATTTAACTAATAAAAGAAACTACGTTATACATTTTGTTTACTTAAAAACAATGTTTGAGAAATGGCCTCAAGCTTAATAAAGAACATAGAATATTGAAATTCAAACAATCTCCCTGGATCAAGAAATACATCGATTTAAATACATTTCATAGAACCCACGCTAAAAACGATTTCCAAAAGAATTTTTTTAAATTACTAAACAATGCTGTCTATGGTAAAACTATGGAAAATGTATAGAAAAGGAAAGATGTAAAAATTGTATGCCAGTGGGAAAGTGTTGGAAAACGATCGAAAACCGAATTTTTATAGCTGTACAAGGTTTACCGATAATATGACAGTTATCCAACTGGATAGAGTACATATCGAGTTTAATAAACCTATAGCTGTAGGGTTTGCACTTCTCGACTTGTCAAAGAAAAAAATGTACGATTCTTATTATGAATATATGGTCCCAAAATATAAAGAAAACTTGAGTTTGTGCTATATGGATATCGATTCATTCATCTATTCAATTAATACCGAAGATTTTTATAAATATATAATACCCGATATTAATTTAATATTTAATACATCTGATTATATAGAAAATAATCCATATGGCATAGAACGGAAAAATAAAAAGGTTTTGGGATTAATTAAAGATGAAAATAACGGAAAGATAATGCGGGAATTCATTGGACTTAGATCTAAAATGTATTCTATTAATGCTGCCGGAGATAACGATATAAAAAAAGCCAAAGGAGTAAAAAAAACCCATTAGCTAACCTTAGTATTGTTGACTATAGAAGGTGTTTACTAAAAAAAAAAAATATATTCATACAAAATGTATACATTTAGATCTAAAATTCATCAAATATATACTAGAGAAATTTATAAAATAGTGTTAAGCTATTTAGATGATGACAGATACGAAAAAACTTGTGAAAATTGTTATTAAGGTATATATTTTAAATAAATATTAAAAAATAACCAATATGTATATATAAAATAGAATACAAATGAGTTTTTTTTTTATTATTTTTTCTTTTCGGGCTGACTTTTTTTAATTAGGAATTTCAAACATAAATGTCCACAATTTAATAATTATAACTAATGTTTTTTCCCAGATATTTTCTTAGTTGTTTTGGTAGTTGCAAGTTTCCAAAGTTATCAAAATATTCAATTTGATTGTTAGTGTTTTTCCAGTATGCTACCCAATGTGTGCCAGAACCCTTTGAAGTATCCAGATTAACTATTCCACATTCTCTTTTAAACGGCTTACTTGGAAGAGTGTCACACATAAACACATCTCTAAAATTTGGAATATGTTTTGAATATTTTCTCAAGTCAACATCTGAAAGGGCTCTTTTAGGTAGCTTCATTAAAAATGTTGATGGTGTTGATGTCGTTGATGGTGCGGTTTAAAATATAATCCAAATCCTTTTTTATAGGGTTTTAAAAACATTCCTTTTCCCATAGCAATAGATTCCATTTTACTATTATGTCGCTTTGCTTCAGTCAACTGATCCTTTCCATTTTTAACTGCATTAATTGCTTTAGTAATGCCAGATACTCCGCCAGCTAGACCACCAAATGCACCTAGTGCTGCGAAGATAGGTGCAAGTGGAAGAAAACCTGCAGGTTTAGGTAGTGGTATTACTCGAGGTGTTTTTATTTGAGATTTTTTCCCTTTAAAAAACTTGTGTACAACTTTTCGTGAAATCTTTATAGCATCATTCAAGTTTTTAGTTTTCTTAATATTCTTTCTTGCACTTTTCAATGTCTGTCTAAATAGTCGATATCCATTTATTTCAGGTGTTCTCTTAGTTTGTTTACTATTAACGTTACCCATACCGAACTTTGTTTTCACTTTCATTGCTGAATAAATTTGTAACGGGGGGGGGGGGGGGGGGATATTCGAACTAAATAAATAAAAAACACGGATTCAAAAAAACAACTTTCGTTGGCCGATGTCAATTTTATTGTGATAAACTTAAAACTACCAAAGTTTAATACTAGGCAGCGAGAAGTGCTGCCCAAAACTAAAGAGAAGAAAAGTGTAAATTAAGAGCGGCAGCTTGACTCTGCTACGGCAGCTTAATAAGCACAGGGTGCTTAATTGTGAGCTCAACATGCCGCCCGCCTTGCAGGAATGCAAGACGCTACGGGCCAACGGCATGCTAAAACCCATCGGCAGGCTACCGGGCTGCATTTGCCGGGACTATACATCGACTCCCAACAGGAGTCGAACTGGTGCTTGCTTGTAGAAGAGCGGATCAGCCAAAATGATATTTGGGTTCAAGCTGATCCGCTCGTCGATATCTTTCGGCGGTGTGACAACTTCCAAATGCCGCTCGACCCTTGCTGTCGTTTCCAGGTGGACACTGGATCCGTGCCGACCCCGTAGCATCAGGGTGCACACCTCGTGCCCATCAACAAAAGAAGTAGGTAACTTCCATCGGCGTACCAACTGGCTGGCGATCCGCGACTGGGGAAGGCACGGATCCAGGATGGCACGTTCCTTTACCAGACCACCCGTTGCCCACGTACTCACCACAGCAGTTGGGAGCAGCGACACGACTCGTTGGAGGCTTGTCGCAGATAGTCTTTCGGGGGGAGACCGCTTCGGGAAAAGGTCCCTAGCCGAAGACGCTGGCGGTGCATTCGACCGCTTTGGGACCGCTTCGGGAAATGGTCCCTGGCCAACGATGCAGATGGTAACGTCGACTATGGTCCTTTCAAAGACGGACGTCTTGGCTCCGAACCCCCTGGCCTCGTTGCGGGTGCAGCTGCAGCTGCAGGCTGCTTCTTCATCTTTAGTGCCCGAGAACGTCTGCTTCTTGGTCTTTTCACGCAAGAGTGCAGCAGACTGTGATGATCATCACCGCAATGAAGGCATCTGCCATTGCTCCGACAGTCCCTTCGCATATGAACCGCGGAGAGGCAATTGGAGCAGTAGTAATACATTAATACAGCTCTCAACCGCTCCTGCAGGATCATATCAAGGAACCGCCGGCACGATGCCAGGTTATGCTTTTTTTGACATTCTGAAACGATTGTTGACATTCTGAAACGAGAAGAAAAGAAACAAAAAGAAAAAAAAGAAAATGGGTTAGGCGAGAAAATAGTGACCGAGTTAGTTTGTCGGAATGGCTACGAGCTTCACAATTGGACTCGTAACGCAACCTTTTTCAGTGCGAACATCAGCTACGCGGACTTTATTATCGTTTTTTATCGACTTTATTATCGTTAATATTCGACCTAATCGCCATTCATTCGCGGGTAAATTGTCTTCTTTGATAACGACTAAGTCGTTAACCTTGAAATCTAACTGAGGAGTTTTCCCCTTTGCACGCCTATGCATCTCTTTCAAGTATTCATTTTTCCATCGGTGGCAAAAGTGCTGATGCATAGCCTTGACTTTTTGCCAACGGTTGATGATAGTCAGAGGCTGATCAGTTATTTCTGACTGCACTGGCGCTAGCAGTGGACTGCCGACCAAGAAATGACCTGAAGTAAGAGATTGAAAATCAGAGGGATTTTCGGACATGGCGGGAAGTTTGCCTCGAGTTAAGACACGATTCGATTCGATTAAGTAAAGTTGTAAATTCTTCGAAAGTATACTTCATACTTCCGGCCATCTTTTTAAAATGCGTCTTAAAGCTTTTGACTCCAGCTTCCCATAATCCTCCCATATGGGGAGCACCAGCTGGAATGAAATGCCATGAGATTTCATAATGCGCGTACTGCGTTAGTATGGCATCATGTGACGCACTTAGAAAGGTTTCAAAATCCTTTTTTAAGACATTTGAGGCTCCGACAAGGTTTGTACCATTGTCAGAGTACACATTTGATGGGCAGCCACGCCTAGAAACAAATCGAGAGAAAGCTGCTAGAAAAGTAGCGGTTGATAAATCGCTAGAGGCTTCGAGATGAATTGCCTTAGTTGAGAAGCACACAAATAAACAAACATAGCCCTTACTTATTCGGCACGATCTACATATGTAGCTTTTGATCTCGAAAGGGCCAGCGAAGTCGATGCCAGTGGACGCAAATGGTCGTGAAATAACCGTTCGCTCAGCTGGCAGAGCAGCCATTATTTGTGTTCTCTCGCGTTTCATGTGAACGACACAAATTTTGCAATTGTGTAAAGTGGTTTTGATAACGTAGTTGACGTAGGATCCAATATTGCATTCGAATAAGTCGAAGCACTAACTGGTTCCCTCCATGAAGTGAAATCTCATGAACTAAGCGTACTAAAAAACGTGAAAAATGGCAATTATATGGCAATATAATTGGATGCTTTTCATCGTATGATAAAATTGGGGAAGAGGCTAGTCGTCCCCCAACCCGTAGTAAATTGTCGGTGTGCAGAAACGGATTAAGAGCAAGAAGTGAACTCTTAGATCCATTCATTAGATTTGTTTCCAAATAATGATATTCGTTTGGAAAAACTGATTTTTGGCATAGTAGAACTAATCGAGTTTTCACGAAATCAATTTCTGCACTTTGAAGACAGGTTGATTTTTTTGAGAACGTCGCACGCAAATGTGGATGCGAGGTGCGACAGCAAGATGTCTACCATATCCGAGAGAAGGGCGGCACCACATAATTCAAGCCGAGGGAGTGAGATCGTCTTGACTGGAGTCACTTTGCTTTTTGCGTAAAGTAAATGACTGACAATACAATCATTCTGTTTCACACGAATGTATATCGACGCAGCATATGCTTTTTCAGAAGCATCGCAAAAGGCATGAAACTCTACGTCGGAATCAGGTGAGAACCCAACAAACCGTGGTATACGAATATTATTTATATGTTCGTAATCTAGCAAGAAAGTTTGCCAAGATTAAAAAATGTGAGATGGGAGATTTTCATACCACTCAATTTCATCCAACCAGATACGCTGCATGAGAATTTTCGGTGTCACCACTATAGGTGCCAGCCAACCAGCAGGATCGAATAGTTGAGCGATCATTGATAGCACTTCACGTTTTGTATAAGATGATTTAATCTCAAGACGCTCAGCAGTAAAAAAGAACAAATCAGAAGTTGCATTCCATCGAATTCCTAAAGTTTTGGCGCAGCTTGCATCTTCTAACTTTAAAAAGTCTTCATGCAAAAGATGTTCTGTAGGTAGGTCTGCTAAAATGCTTGAAGCATTTGCAGTCCATTTCCGCATAGTAAAACCTGCAGAGTCTAAGGCAGCGATAAGCTCATTTCTAGCTTTTATTGCGCTTTTCACGTCGTGAGCTCCCGCAAGAGCATCGTAGACATAGGTGAAATGTCGCAAAATTTGTGCAGCAAGAGGATATTGCTGCTGAACATCATGTGCTAATTGCAGCATGGTTTTAATGGCTAGGTATGGAGCACAGTTTAGGCCAAAGGTTACTGTTTTAAGCTCATAATCCTAGAGCAAAGATAGATGAAGATTGCATCCCAATTATTTATATCAATGTTGTACATTTTTAGAGCAAAAATGCAACCATTGATATCTCGTTGAAGTTTTTTAAGTTCTGTGCCAGATTATTTTGGCATATGGGGTAGATTGCATAAAATCTTAAGCTGGCTGTTGACCATGATACATTTATTCTCGTAACGGCCAGACAAATCTTGCCAAGCTCGAGCAAAACCATCATTGGTTAACGGAGATTTCCGAACAATCTCCTTTGCTTCACCACGTGTTTTATTATTTAAGTGGAAAAGTTTTTCCACTGCAGTTAGCCGCGAGTTTTTAATATATATGGCCGTAAACATGTCCCTGAAGGACGGACATGAGAGGTAATCACCACTGAAAACCTCAGTATCGCATGGCGGCACAGGCATACTGTGGCCCATTGTAGCCGCCGGCTCTGAAGCAATTGTTTGCTTTGAGGGCTTATTCTGAGACAGTTCAGAAATTTTTCCTGCTACCCGTATATATGACTGGTAGCAGCTGCGATACTTCTTTTTTATTGATTCGAGGTCTGAATCCTCGTCATTGGCCATTCTATCCAAACAGGCATCATAAGCAGCCTTTACTTTTTTCCACTGGGCTCTCAACTCTTCGCTTTGAGCTTTCAGGAAGAAAACGTCGTGATATTCGGCGGCATTAAAGTCCGCTTCGAATTCGACGAGAGCATCGGACAAACGTATAAATATCTTTAAATGCAACATTTTATTTTCCCTTGTTAAAATTTTTTCCTTTTTTTTTAATTAAAAAAAAAATATTTTGTCGCTTTTCAAAAATCTATAAAAATTTGTAGGACTAAAAAATATCACTAAAATCCAGCAAAACAACACGGCAGAAAATTTAATTTAAAAATAAAAAAGTTTTTTTTTTCGTATATAATTTTTTTTTTAATATGTAATATATATTTTGCCAAAAATAATATATTAATTAATAAAGAAAAATAATTTTTTTTTATTTGTTTTTTAAACTTTATTTTCCGACTCCAAGTAAATTTTGATGGCAAATTTACGACTTAGTCCCACTGTGAGGCTTATTTGCTCTCTCACTGCAATTATATGCAGTCGGCTGAAGAGCTGTTCAACAAGCGCAATTGGCACGAGATGCAGTCTCAGCTTCGAACACACACAAAGGAAATGAGTGTGCGAGAGAGCTTAATGTAATAAGCACAAAGTTGGGGTTGCTTTTTACCAGCAGAAAGCATGGTTTCGGCTTCGATTAGTGCGTATAACGCACAAAGCAGAATGCAAAAAATTTTAGACAAGAGTGCAGAAATGCTGCTTAGACTCTTGATTACTAAAATGCTTGCAAGTTTCAGCTCAAAAATATCAATACAGCCCAGTGTACTGATACTTTTGTTTTTTTTTTTTTTTGGAATTTTTATTAAAAACAAAAAACGTTAAAGATCTCTGTGTTAGAGATCGAACCAGAGCTGGAACTTTTAACTCTTTACCGAATAATAAAAAAAATAATGTACTGCAAATGACAAGTTCAAGAACCTTTTTTATATAAAGTTATATATATATATATATAATTTGTTTTACCGCCAAAACAATTTTTGCTGGTAAAATATATAAATGCAAGACTTGAGATATTAATAAAAACTGTCGCTAGGTATAAAAAGACTTTATTTTGAAGATAAAATAATTACAAGAATAATTATTACCGAATCGAACCGCGTGAATGAGGCGAATTTAAAACAACGAGTCACTTTTTCTCTCATTAATTTAAATATAATCTTATATTTTTTATTTTAATTTGGTTTTAATCATAAGCAATACAATTTATTAGAATAAAAAAACTCACCTGAATCAAGACTTTGTTGAATCTGATGATGTTGTTGTTGTTGTTGTTGTTGTAGATGCTGATGTTGATGTTCATGTTGATGCTGATGCTGCTGCTGTTGCTGCTACACGAAACGTTCAGCTTTGAAGCCTTTGTTAGCACTCGCGGCGTGTTTTTTTTCTTTTTTTTATAAATATATATAAAATATATATAAAAAAGCACAAAATTTTTTCTTAAACTTCCACAAAACTGATAGCCAGGCAAATGAAGTTCAAACGGAAGTTTGTTGATTATTTTATTCTATTATTAATACCTTTTCCAATGAAGGATTGATGACGACTGACTATCTTTTTCTTTTTATAAATAATAGGCATAGCTATTTATACTTCTTCGGTTACAGGATGAAAGTAAACTGACTGAAACAAATAAAAGGATCCGTTTTATATGTTATGCTGTCAGTAGTTGGCATAATGCGCTTTTTGAAACAACAAAAGAATTGACGTAAAGAATATTGACTGCAAGATAAATTCGACAGCAGCATCAAATAGAATTTGCCACAGTTGATTGCTACCAAACTCTATTCGAGCTCTTATTGTGGGGCCTTCAAATTGTGGAAAAAACAAATGTGATGATCGGTCTTATTGAGAGTCCTAATGGACTTAAATTTTAAAATATTTATCTATACTCAAAGTCAGGACAGCAGCCGAAAATAAGTACTTAGAGCGCCTAATTAAACCTATTAAAGAGATAAATTTTTAACATTTTCAAATAACGATGATGTTATTTCACCGGAAAACGTACAACCAAACTCAGTATTTATATTCGATGATGTAGCTTGCGAGAAACAAAATCATATTCGCTCTTACTTTTGCATGAGTCGTCACAAAGACGTAGATACCCTATAGGAACAAACAAACTTGTTTTTAAAAACAACTAATTAAAAAAATAATTTAAAATAAACTAGTATATGATCTACTTTCAATTATATTAAGGTGGCATCCATTCAATTCTAAATAGTTTTTATTGCATTATACATGAAGTAATTGAAATACTACTTTAATTTCGTTAAAGACTGAAAGCTTGCAAGACTTTTTTTATTTAATTTTTTAATATGCCTTATGCATTCACGTAATGAATCTATGTACTTTTTTTTCAAAACAGTCAAATAAATGATCTCTTTGATGTATAGAAATTTAAAATTTTTATGCTTTTAAATTCATCTTTAATAAGTGGAATATTAACTAATTTTCAATTGGTTATTTTAAGACAATTCAAAAATTAGTTTAAATATAACTAATTTCACAAGTAGCTAAAAATATATGCAGACGAAAGTCAATTGACTTATTTAGCGGATATCACCATACAAAATATGTTAGTTCGTTCTATGGAAAAAAGTCAGAATTTCAACTAGTTGTGGTTGACAAAAAACTACTTTTAAAGTAGTTGAACTTTTTGAGTAGTTGCTGATATGTCTTCCAAAACCTTTCATGAGCTATGTTCCAAGTATTGGAGGGAAAAATATGGCTTTCTAGTTATCAACAAAGATGATCCCATAAATAATGGTCGCTATAGAAAAGGACTTGACGTATTTATGAGACTATAAAAGAAATTAGTAAAGATAATTTAAAATCAGTGTAACAACATCAACTGAACTGATTACATCACAGCTATTATAGGTTAAACTGATGCCACTAAACAGATAACTACTAAACTGAACGGTATTGTTAAACAGCTTACTGCTAAACTGATCTGTACTGTTAAACAGATAACTGCTAAATTGGTCTGTAATGTTAAACAGATAACTGCTAAACTGGTCTGTACCGCTAAACAGCTATTTGCTGAACTGGTCTGTTTTAGACTATCAATATGAATGAAAATCTGTTTAATAATCTTATTAAAACTCGAAATATTTTAAAAAAGAAATATAAAAGTATTCAGCTCTGAAGTGACGCCAATGATGAGTTCTTAGAGAAGACTTTTAAGCCAATATCAAAACCCTTGAAAGAAATAATTCAATCAACTAATAATAATAACAAACAGAAGTTAAAATTTAAAAAGTATTCTGATGGGTATTTTGATGATATCGATAAGGATAATAAAGTTGCTACGAGTACACCGTTTAAAAAGAGTAAGCTTGATTATAAAACATTTTTTCCTAGCTTTGAAAGCAAGAAAATCGAGAAGAGTTCGTCTGCGTTTAAGTCATTTGATATCGCTAATGATGATGATGATGATGATGATTATGATAACTATGTCACCAATAATAATGCTGATGATTATAATGGTACTGATATGGAAAATGATGAAAATGATACCCCCATTGCATTATCTATAGATCAAGGTATTCAATATGATTTATCGAAGGTGGATTTAAATAAATTTGATAAAACCTACGGACCACATAAGGATGAAAAACAGATATGTAGAATGGGTAATTAACCCATTACTCTTAATACATCCCATATTTCTATAGGCACTTCAAAGTGGCCTTTTACATCGGGTTTATACAACCTAATAGTTTACAAGAATCCAAACAGATACAATAAAACAGATTTAAATAGTTATAAACAAATATTGGAGATGACTAATATATATTAACGAAATAAAAACATTAATGGACAAATTAAAGGAAATTGTTCTAAAAAATATACAACGATTATTGGAAAACTTTTCAAAGAAAGAGGAGAACATCGGGGAAAAGGTTTAATGAAGTTGAACTTGAAAAAAACCTAATTATTTATACTGGATTCCTAACGAACTGGTTAATAAATTACGTCTTTTGATTTCATCATCATCAGCGGGTCATTCAAATCATAACAATGAAATAGTTTCAATTATTGAAGAATTGAGAGAAGCAAAGATTATTCTATAAATAGCCTATAAAATATAAGATAATACTTATTCATAGCATGCCTCTCAATAAGTTTGGACATTATATTGATAAGACTAACAGCAGCAACAACAGAAAGCGTCAAAAAGAAAACACTGGATTTCATTTAGACAGCGATCACCATATCAACTTTAACTTGCGTAGAATAAAAAAATCTTGATAATCCTGTATTTGAAAACGATGCTGTATATAAAAACTATTTGAATAGCTATTCTAAAGAAATAAAGAAGCAATTGAACATATATATGACGGAAAAAATTAACGAGTCTGAAGTTCATTTTAACAAATCAATTCATCATCAAAGTTATTGTTTGAAGAAAAACTTATAGAGTTAGAAACACGTCTAAGTAAGCTGATACAAGATCAAAGTGTCTTGAATCACTAAAATCGGCAAAATTCCTGCTTATTTATAAAATTAATTCAACCGAACAACGTCTTTATAAAACTCTAAAACAACATTATGATTTCTTTGATTCAGCAACAGAAGCCCTTAAAGGAATTCAAGCTAAGGTAGACACAAGAGATGGATCGACAAGCAGTGGTGTATGAGCTCCATAAGAAGAAAAATACGAAGAAATTTCATTCGACGTCGAGTAGTGACCAAGGGTATAGACGATTTTTGGCAAGCAGATGTTGAAATTTACTCAAAATACAACAAAGGATATCGGTTTATTTTAACTGTAATAGATACATTTTCAAAGTTTGCATGGGCTGTTCCCGTAAAATCAAAGGGAGCTGAAGATATAACTAATGCAATGAAATCTATTTTTATACTAAAGAGAAAACCAAAAAATTTACAAACAGATGATGGAAAAGAATTTTATAACAAAACATTTCAAAATCTTATGAAGAGATATACCATACATCATTATTCGACATATAGCATCATGAAGGCTTCTATTGTGGAACGATTTAATAGAACTTTAAAAGAAATGAGTTGAAGAAAGTTTAGTTTGCAAGGAAATTTTTAATGGATAAATATATATAAAGACTTTGAATGATGAAGGCTGTTAATATAAGAAATGAACGTTCCCTACTTAAACACGCTTATAATCATCAAAGTTTTTAAATATGCCAAACTAAAAGTTGGAGACCACGTTCGAATTAGTAAATATAAACATATTTTTGCAAAAGGCTATACTCCAAATTGGACAACAGAAGTTTTCAAAATTCGCGCTGTACAAAACTCTAATCCTGTTACTTATTTATTATAACACTATCAAGAAAACCCGATTATTGGCGGATTCTATGAATATGAAGTATTGAAGACTCATTTTCCCGATACATATTTAATTGAAAAAATTCTTAAAACCGAGGGGCAAAAAGTTTTTGTCAAATTAGGATTAGGATTTTAAGGATAGGATTTTTTAGGTTAGGATTTTCAAATCAACATAATTCCTGGATTAATAAAGATAACTAACAATATATTATACTTGAATACTTATCTTGCATTGTAATATTTATAGAATATTCTTAATAAAGAAAAAACATGTAATTTTTATTGATTTTTGTTTTATTTTATTTTTAATGTTAGGTACTATTATTATTTCACAAAATTTGTGAAGTTCTTTAAAATTTGAATGGTTTGGTTTCTACATAGCATTCTTTTTCTTCTTCTTCAATACGTTCATTCAAATTGTTGCTGTTGTTGTTGGTATTGTTGAATATGTCCATATTTTTCTTCTTCTTATTTTTTAAAGGTAATCCATTCTGATCTTTTACTTTCATTAATATGTGTAGAGTTCCATTTAAATAGCCCATCTGATTCTTTGTGATTATTACAAATCTCTTTGGTAAGTAAATAAAATATTCGTTATTTATAAGGCATCGTATAATTTCTCCATATTTTGTTTCTACTCGCTCTACTTGTTTGTTTTCTCTCATATCCTTAAACGGCAAGTATTTAAGATTTGAATTTTCGAATAGATTTTTTAAACTTGTTTTCATCATTTTTGCTTTAATTTTTAAGATCGACTTTTCTCGGCAACACAAACTGTTAGACTGATTCTAAATATTCAATCATTGCTCGTTTAAGCCTTTATTCTATTCAGGTATTTATTTTTTTTTCAAGTATACAAGAATTTATATATATTTGAGTGTATATGTATGTGTTGTGAAATTCCTGGGGTTACAATCCACCTCAACACAAAAAAAAAAGGAATCATGTTTGAACATGTACGATAAAATTCCTGGAAAAATTATGAGTCATCGAAATTCCTGGAATTATAATCCCCTCAACACAAAAACAAAACATGATTGAGCATGTACGATAAAAATTCCTGGAAAAAAGGATGAGTCTTTTAAATTTCTGGAAATATAGCACAAACTCAAGTTTTCTTTATATTTTGGGACCATATATTCATAATGAAAATCGTAAATTTTTTTCTTTGACAAGTCGAGAACTGCAAACCCTACAGATATAGGTTTATTAAACTCGATATGTACTCTATCCAGTTGGATAACTGTAATATTATTGGTAAGCTTTGTAGAGCTATGAAAATTCGGTCTGGCTATAAGACTTCTAGCTCCCAATCTTTTTCCAACACCTTCCCACTGGCATACAATTTTTACATCTTTCCTTTTCTCTACATTTTCCATGGTTTTACCATAGACAGCATTGTTTAGTAATTTAAAAAAATTCTTTTGGAAATCGTTTTTAGCGTGGGTTCTATGGAATGTATTTAAATCGATGTATTTCTTGATCCAGGGAGATTGTTTGAATTTCAATATTCTATGTTCTTTATTAAGCTTGAGGCCATTTCTCAAACATTGTTTTTAAGTAAACAAAATGTATAACGTAGTTTCTTTTATTAGTTAAATCTGTAATTAGTTTTTGGTGTTTTCCTGCGGGACTTTTTTGTCTTCCGGAAAAAAAGGTAAATCATTCTTCTTCTAAATCTATTCTAATCTACGTAAATCTAAATCTACTTCTAAAATAAATCCTTTATCAGATTCAGCGTTATGTCTCACTAAAGGCTTAGCAATATATGTAGTAAAATCATAAAATTCATTTGTATGCTTACAATATATACAAAATCTGTTTCTTCTACACCTGATTAATAAATAAATCTAATAAAAAATAACATCATCATATATTGTAGAACAAGTCATATGTTTATAGTATTTTGATTTGTTTATTCTACGACTTCATTATAACATTCGTACTAATACTCGTCTTCTATTATTCACCGATCCTATTCCTCATCCACTTCCCCAGTCCCCCACAACCTTTTTATCTCACATCATCCCCCTTCATCCATCCATCCTTCTATTCTACACCTCAACCTTGCACTACAGTCACTACGCTAAGAAAAATATTAAAAATTAAAGTTCCTAGATAAACGATGAATCATCAACATATAGGAATAATGTCTAAACATCTACAGCTTAAAAGATTTGATTTTGTCAAGATATGAGAAGCTAAAGAAAAATATTTTAAAAATTTATCTGACAAATATCTTATCGCCATATACAATAAAATCATAAAATTTAGTGAGTAAACGCTGATTAGGTCTAGAAAATCATAAAATTTAATGAAAACTTTAACATCAAATATTCTAGAATAAATCATACTCCTTTATTATTTTGACTCATTATATCGTACCTACAATTTCTACCCACCGACACAGTAATTACAGCTTTTGATTTTGCTAGCACACATCCGAGGAAGTTTATAAAAAAAATATATTCTATTAATATATACCTTCACCGTACCTAGTTTGATATAATAATACTAAATATAGATTATCGTATTGAAACACTATATTGTCAAAGTCAAAGTCGTCAAGTAGAATTTGATGAATTGTTGCTAGGCATTCGAGGGTTAAAAATCAAATTATAAACGCTAATAAGCTCTATGAATGTATTCATATATATTATATTAGCTTAGAGTTCTGCTTTAAGAATATCTAAACAAAAAAATTGCAACATCATCAGCTTATAGATATACATACCGAGTGATAATGTAAATAATTATTTAAATTATAGTGGAAGCTTCAAATGGGGGCCGTCTGGGCTATTAGTTCCCTACTAAATCATACTAGCTCCCTGTCGCTGGATTAACATTGATACGTTTTATGCACATCAAAAAAATTAGAATAAGAAAATTGCGAATAAGAAATACGAAATACGAACTGGAACTATTTATAGAATATATAAATGCTTGGTACATAGTAAAACCATTAGCACTGTTTTCAAAAAAAAAAAATTTTTTGAATTCGTATACTTTATACGTTTGTATTCTACAAAAGTACGTTTCTATATACATTCTATAACATCTAAATAGGTGAAACGTACCTATGTCATTTCCAAAGTTTCAGTAGCAGTGTTTATATATTTGTATAATATATTTTATTTTTCAATAATATATACAATTTTTCTTTCGTATTCTGTATTAATTTAATAATTTATAATTTGCTACGTATAAAGCCCTTCGAAGGCTGAAAAGAACATACAATTTTGAAATGTAATAAATATTCCGTTCATAATACAAAGTAATTTTTTTTTTTTTGAGTGTATGTATATGTATGTGCACTTGTTTATATGATAAAATATAAACATAAATTATGTACGTATACTTGCTTAAATAATAACAACATACAAGGCAACGAAGTCACCCGAATAAGAACCGAACACTTATAAACAAATACGAACCGGAACATCCATAAGGTTCAATAAAAAATTTATTTACTTAATTTATATATGTTTCTGATTAAAATGTTTGTTTTTGGAACTCTATACTCAGCAACTATAAAAAAACTTCATTCATTCATTCATCTTTCTATATCTCATCATCAACTTCGGACTACATTCACGACGTTAACGTCAATATGCATCAACAACAACAATAATAAACATATGTTTAAGAGACTTCTACGCTTGCTTAACGTCGCTGAGCTCTATGTATGCATGTATATTAGCTTAGCTTAGCTTAGCTTAGAGTTCTGCTTTAAGAATATCTAAACGAAAACTGCAACATCAGCAACTTATGGATATACACACCGAGTGATGATATAAATAATTATCTAAATTAGAGTGGAAGGGTCAGTTGGGGGATCGTCTGGGGTATTAGTCCCCCTAATAAACATTCTAGTTCAAGTTAATAGCACCCAGCTAAATCTCCGCCTCTGGATTAACTTTACTGGTAGGCCTAATTTTTTTAATAAAAGAAACATCTAGTTAATTTTAGTGTAAAACTGAGACAACTTTTGCTGTCGATTGTAATGTTATATGAAAGGCAGCAAAAATGCTATTACTACACTCAAACCTGTTCATATATTCTAACCCTTAAACCTTCACCGTACCTAAATTGATATAGCCATCATAAATATAGATTTTCGTATTGAAACACTCATATTGTCAAAGTCAAAGTCGTCAAGTAGAATTTGATGAATTGTTGCTAGGCATTTGAGGGTTAAAAAACAAATGCATGCAACATGTTAAGCATATACTTTATTTATTTATTTATGTTTGAGAACTTGCTTAACAAAATCAAACCATATGTTGATCATGCTTCTATGCTTGCCTAACGCTGAGAAGATCTACATATGTATGCATGTATATCATCTTATCTTAGCTAAGCTTAGAGTTCTGCTTTAAGAATATCTAAACAAAAAAAAACAAAAAAAACTGCAACATCATCATTTTTATAGATACACACACCGAGTGATAATGAAAACAATTATTTGAATTAGGATGAAAGTGTCAGTAGGGGACCATCTGGGTTACTAGTCCCCCTACTAAATCATACTAGCTCAAGTTAATAAAACCCCCTAAATCTTCGCCGCTGGATAAACTTTGATAAGTTTTACGTATACATGTATGTATATGTAGTGAACTTGCTTAACAACTAACATATACATTCATATACAAAAAATATGCACGTCCACTGCTGTAAACAATAATAACACATATACAAAATATGCCCGTGCAATTACCCTATAGGAACAAACTAACTTGTTTTTAAAAACAACTAATTAAAAAACTAATTTAAAATAAACTAGTATATGAACTACTTTGAATTATATTGAGGCGGCATCCACTTCAATTCTAAATAGTTTTTATTGCATTATATATGGAGTAATATAAATACTACTTTAAAAAAGTGGTTGATAAACTACTTTGAATTATATTAAGGCGGCAACTACTCTGATTTTGACATGTTTTAATTGCAAATTTTTATTGGACTACATGTTTGTATATATTTAACCATGTTATTTCATCAAATATTATTAACTTTAGGCTTCACTAACATTTTGTTTTAAAAAGACATATTTTTTATTTACGACATAGAGCTGCAAGACAGACGGGTAAACACACTATAAAACTGATAGACTGCCTCAAAACCCTGTGAAACGATTAAAAATTCTTTATTATTTAAGATTTTCAAATTACAAACTGGCAGTGTTTAGCAAACATTGGACAATTTGGACTCTGTACGGAAATTGATGCATTGCTTAACCATTCAGTAAACACCTCATCACTTCAGTAGTAAAGACGCTCGGCTTTCCCTACGTAGCGTCGAGTCTGATCCATCACTTCATTGCGATTGACACTTAAAATAAGCACTAAGCAAAATATCGGTGTGCCATCGACCAAGATAGATGGTTGCAAAGCGTGGAAAATCCCGCCGACACGCTTGTTTAGCTCATATTTTGAAATGAAGCATCAAAAAGCTGGCTCGTGTTAAATAACAGGCGCAGTATCCACACAATACCGATCAATTGGATCGGCACCTTCGCTCCTGTACCCAGGCGGTAGCGTGCCCGTTTTTGGAAACTGCTTTCGTAAACTGCATTCACGTAATGAATTTATGTATATATTTTTAATATATACACAGCCAAATAAGTGATCTCTTTGATGTATTTTTATGCTTTTATATTCATCTTCAGTAAGTGGAATATTAAATAGTTTTCAATTGATTTATTTTAAAGTAGTTAAAAAATAATTAAAATTTAACTAATTTAACAAGTAGTTGAAAATATATGCAGACGAAAGTCAATTGTCTTATTTAGCGGACATCACCATATAAAATATGTTAGTTCGTTCTATGGAAAAAAGTCAGAATTTCAACTAGTTGTGGTTGACAAAAACTACTTTTTCAACTACTTTTAAATTAGTTGATTCTCCTACAGGGTACTTAAACACACAAACATATATATAAAATATGTACGTCCACTTCCCTAAACAATACCAATACACAAAGACGCTTCGAGAACATTTTAGAAGTCGAAAATGACAAAAAAAAAACACACACACACAGCTTCGAGACCATTTTATCAGCCGAAAACAACAACAACACATACAACATAAATAAAATATGTGCATCCACTTGCTTAAACACACTTATAGCTTTATTCTAACAAAGTCACAAAATCCACCTCTGTATCAATTGATACAGAAGTCACAATTGATACAAATTCCTATTCTAAGCATTTTGAAAAAGCTCTTTCTGTATCAATAGTGATCGAAATAGTGACAAACAGTGAAGCACATCACAATTCAAAAATTTATATAAATAAAATTCTATAAACAACAAAAACATCGTTTTCGAAATGGAGGAGGAACTTCTACTTATGTACGCCGCAGAACAAATCAAAAGAAGAGAACGTCTTGAGAGAAGACGACTTCTAAGGCAGCTGCGGGATAGCAATGACCCATTCAAGCAACCCGACAACACTTTTATGAATACTTTTCGACTGCCGAAGTCAGTGTGCTGGGATTTAATTCAGGAGCTCCAACCACACGATGAGCAAAGGTCATCCATACCATTCGCCTTGAGATTGTTGGCAACGCTTTATTTTTATGGTAATGGGTCGTACCAAAAATGTGTCGGCAATAATTTTTCAGCTTCGATGAGTCAATCATCGGTATCGCGGGCAATTCAGTACATCTCGCAGATTATCGTGTCACAAAAAAGTTCCGAAATTTATTTTCCAGTGACAATTGAGGAGCAAGTTCATATAAAAAGGGGGTGAGTACAAGTTTTTGAAAGAAAAAATCAGTTTCAAACATAAAAGCTTTTCTTAAACAGTTTCCACCAGTACTTCGGAATCAAAGGAACAATCGGAGCTATTGACTGCACCCACGTTGGCATAGTTGCACCACCAGCAAATGACACCGTAAATCCGCTTAGCCTCTACATGAACCGGAAGGGATACTATAGCATTAACGTCGAAGCTGTAAGTTGCATGTATAAAATTTTTTTACTTTAATGCATTTTTTTTATAAGGTATGTGACCACCGTCTTAAATTCACTTCCACAAATGCAAAATTTCCCGGTTCTTGTCACGACTCTGGAATATGGACTACATCGGCGTTACGTATTCAGTTAATACGAAATTATAACAGCCAACAAAACACTTGGCTATTGGGTGATCAGGGATATCCCCTAGAACCATGGCTTTTCACACCAATTGTTGAGCCGTCCAATGTAAAGGAAGTCACTTTCAATAAATTGCACTGCAAAGCACGGAACACCATAGAGAGAGCGTTTGGAGTTTTAAAATCCAGGTTTCGGTGTCTCTCCAAGCATCGAATCCTTCACTATGGGCACAAGAATGCAGCGAACATAATTTATGCATGTTCAATACTGCACAACATACTTGTTGACCGTGGAGCTTCTGAGATAATCCAAGAATGACTTTAAATAATAGTATTATTAAAGTAATGACTTTATAATAATAGTATTTGGTAAGAAGAATATAAATACTTTTAGCACACAAATTTGTATATCTATTTACTTGTTTTACAGCGCTTCAAAAATGGATGAGCAAAAGCATGAACAAAAGAATTTAATGATTACAGTATTAATATACATACTTGTTTATATATAAACCAATATATCACTTAAAACCAATAAAAATCCACAATAAGTAAACAAATCATTTAAATTATGTTTATTTGTATAATAGTTAAAAGTACAATCACGCAAGAGTTGTAGAATGAGATCATTACAAAGTTGGCATTTGATCTTGGCACTGAGAGTTTTCCAGTGCGAGTTTCAACTCTAGTTAAGTTAAACCGAGTTTAACTCACCAAAATTGGTGGTTTAAACTCGGTTAAACTATTCGTTAATATAACTCCAAAGAATGCTAAAATATCTAGTTAAATTCGGCTTAACTTGACTTAAGTTTAAACTCGCACTGAAAAACTGGCCCACAGTCTTATAAAGCAAGCAAGAGATATTAAAGTTTATCAAGTTTTTCACTGAATTTCGAAAGCATATTACTTATTCCAAGCAAACTTTGATTCAATTCTTTCAACACTGCTGTTGTTTGCTTTTGGATTTCTATTGCTTGCTCTTCACGCTCGTTTCTCGACTTGATGGTGGCCATCATTGTAGTATATATTGGATCTTGCTTCTTATTTCTGGTTGAAGAAATAGAGTTTGAAGTCTGTGGCATGGATGTGTTCGTGGAATCTTGATCTATTATTTCTGCTACTATCACTTCGTTTGTTGACGATTGAGTGAGTGGTGCTTCAAGTGAAGAAGAAGTCGAAGGATAAAAGTCAAAAATCACATCGTTCTCAGTTTGTTCCAGTCCAGCGTTAGTCGAATCCTTCAATTCAATAAATGAAAACTCAGCTTTGTTAATATCTTTTATTTTACCTGTGCACCCAAAACTGGAATGCCTGGTAAGCCATCTATTGCCGCATTACCAAATGTTTGCAATGCTTGCAGCTCGAACTCACCAACGTCTGGAGTAAAGGGACCTCCACCAGTGATCTTAAGTCCTGTTTTAGCCTTGCGAGCACGGTGCTCGTCTATTCAATTGATTTATTATTGCAAATATAAAAATAACTCAAAATACTTACTGCATTGCTGAACAAAAAGAGTTGAAATTTGTTTTCCATTGAAATGTCAAAATTATCTGTCAAAAAAAGAGTGGCATATTCAAAAAGCTTTTCAACATGATGTGGTGAATTTTTAAAGCTTTTTGCTTGTGACAGTTCAGCCTGAATACGAATCAATAGAGACCGAATCAAAATTATCACAAATTTTCAGTATCAATTGATTGTGACGATTATGCCAGAATAGGGCTGTTAGCTTAACTTAGGGTTCTGCTTTAAGAATATCTAAACAAAAAAAAACTGCAACATCAGCATTTTTTATAGATTCACACACCGAGTAATAATGTAAGCAATTATTTGAATTACGATGAAAGTGTCAGTAGGGGGCCATCTGGATTATTAGTCCCCCTACTAAATCATACTAGATCAAGTTAATAATAGCCCCTAAATCTCCGCCTTTGGATTAACTTTGATAAGTTTTACGTATATATGTATGTATATGTATGTGAACTTGCCCTGTAGGAAAATCAATAAAGCTTTATTACGTTTTAGAGTAGTCAAAAAAAAAAAAAAAAAAAACGATTGGCGATTTCAGCCCTTGAAAAGACTTTGACCGAGCTTCTTATGAACATTTGTGTTGTGTGTGTTGCGAAATGTTTGAAAACAAATGATCGAGAACTGGACCTACCAGCTTTATGCCGACTCCGAACGGCTTGTGTTCTCAAGAAGCTTTTCATGGCAGTGAGTTTAACAATTCTCGTGCTTTTACTTTTTCTGTGCTACTAAAAAAATGGTAATGGTGTAATGGATATGGATTTTGTGAATCGATGGCTTTATAAAGGGTGGTTACATTTTAAGAGCCGATGTAGATTTTCAATAAAACACAATTTATTTATTAAATTATTGTCATTTCGTTTATTTTGATAATATTGGTATGGTTCAATTATGTATGGAACAAAATATCGTCCAAATGGCCGCCGCGACCTCGGCGGCACACCTCCATCCGATGGTCCAAATTTTCGATGACGCTGAGGCATAAGTGAGGTTCTATGCCGTTAATGTGCCGAATTATATCATCCTTTTGCTCTTGAATTGTTGCTGGCTTATCGACGTATACCTTTTCTTTCAAATAACCCCAAAGAAAGAAGTCCAACGGTGGCAAATCACATGATCTTGGCGGCCAATTGACATCGCCCCCACGTGAGATAACACGGCCTTCGAATTTGTTGCGCAAAAGAGCCATTGTTTCGTTAGCTGTGTGGCAAGTGGCAACATCCTGTTAAAACGACATATCGTTCACATCCATATCTTCCAATTCGAGCCATAAAAAGTTCGTTATCATCTCACGATAGCGAACACCATTCACAGTAACTGCCTGACCGGCCTCATTTTGGAAAAAATACTGCCCGATGATGCCGCCTGCCCATAAACTGCACCAAACAGTCACGCTTTGTGGGTGCAGTGGTTTTTCGACAATCCCTCTTGGATTATCATTCGCCCAAATGCGGCAATTCTGCTTATTGACGAATCCACTGAGGTGAAAATGTGCCTCATCACTGAAGATGATTTTCTTCGAAAATTGATCATTCACTGTTGCCATTTCTTGCCACCATTCTGACCATTGACGACGCTTGAAATGGTCAAGAGGCTTTCGTTCTTGAGTCAATTGCACCTTGTAAGCTGTGTGCAAGTTTTTATGCATAATGTTCATCAACGACGAGCGTGAGAGGTGCAATTGTTGGGCACGACGACGAGTTGTGGTGGACGGCTCTTCAGCCACACTATCGCGAACAGCAGCAATATTTTCTGCAGTACGAGCTGTACGAGCATGCAGAGTCGCCAGGTGAAATTACCACCAAAATTCTCTTTTTCTCACAATTCATTCTCATAAATTACCACACTCGCAAAATACCTCAAAATACCACAAAACTTCCTCAAAATACCACAATCGGATGAAAACCATGCCTACCTCCCATACAAAGTGACTTTATTTTAACCGTAACATCTCTTCAAAATCCACAAACATTAATGAAATGCCTTGAAATTTTGCATATAATCTTCCTGACAATGAAATTTGGAAAAATCTGTTCAAATTGCCGAAATGTCTTGGAACTTTGCACATAGACTTTTATATATAATATAGACTATCACTATGATATTTATCAAAATCGGATGAAAACCACGCCTACCTCCCATACAAAGTCGCTTTATTTAAAACGTTAAATCGCTTAAAAATTACAGAAATGTCTTGAAATTTTGCATACAAACTTTGATATATAACATAAGCCACTCTTTGATATTTGGCAAAATCGGATGAAAACCACGCCTACCTTCAATACAAAATGGCGTCATCAAAATTTCGTAAATATACAGGGTGTCCCGCAATTGAGTGCAACTATTCACGGAGGTGAAAGGTTATGTCGAGCTGAGCAAAAAATCGTATGAGAGAAGGGGGCCTATTATCACATTCTTAGGAGCTACAGGGTTAATTAATATTTCACGACTTTGGTTAACGTTATTGTTTCTAGCAGAAAAACTAACTTATATAAAACTTATTTTAATAGCTCATTATAAAGGCAATAAAATCACCTTTCTAACTGCATATCAACAAACCCCACCAACTTAACCGTTACCGAGCTGTGCTCGTGTGAAGATGAAATCAATCGATTGAAACTACAAATTTTAATTTTGAGTGAAAATTTCTCAGAATTTCGCGTAATGAGTGAAATTTTTTTTAGGATCAATTTTGTAATTTATTCAATTTTCTTTTCAATAACACCAGAGTAGTTTTAGAGTAGCCTGATCAATCTCCAGACCTGAACCCGATTGGAAATCTATGGGGTGAAGTGAAGAATGCAGTTTTTAGCAAAAACCCGTCAAATTTTCCGGGTCTATGGGCTACGGTAAAGACAGAAAGATATTACTATTTTTTGCACAGCAAGTTTTTGGTAAAGTGAAGTTTTTGAAATTTAAATTTTGTTTCTAAAATTATTCGAATAAAAAAAAATTGTATGTTTTATGTCACTGGTATTTGCCAAAATTAATCTGCAAATAAAAAAATTACAATAGCTAACAGAAACAATTTGTATTGATATTTCAAACATCTGGTCTGTATCATTACTATTATTTTGCACACAGCTGTATTACATACATTTCAGTTGAACCATGTGTTTTGAAAAATTCTTAAACGATTAAGGCAAACTACATCGTTCAACTGAAATGTATGTATTACATTATACGAAAAAAAAGTATTTAAATCTAGTCAACGTAGTTGAGTTGTAATTTATAATAGGGGCCTTGAGCTGCTTGAAAACAGGAACTGTTAGATGTTCGTATTCGGCATAAAATTTGAAGTCCTTTCAATGGCTGAAATGGTCAAAGGTTTTTTTTTTTCATTTCTGGTAGTGGTCTGTCAAAAACTCGATAAAAAAGCAATGTATTTATACTTAAAATAATTAATATTTTACATTTTCTATTGTATAGTACGCCATCTTTGAGCCTGGTACACGTAATACCGGCACTGCTATTGCTGGTAAAAACATTGCCAATCCCGTGGCCATGATCAATGCCAGCGTTGATATGTTAAATCATTTGGGGCATAAGGAACATGCCAGGGTTATACATGAATCCACCTACCAAACAATAATCGATGATTGCATTCGTACACCAGGTTTCTGCATTTTTTTTTTATGAATTATTTAATCGTTTTATTTTGCTTTTGTCGTTTACAGATGTTGGTGGCACCAATAGCAGCACCGATGTCGTCAATAATATCTTGAAAATTCTTTCAACCAAACGTGTCAATTGGTAAAACTTTTTTACAGCATTTTCTAAACATTAGAAGTTGTTTTCCGTTCTTTATTTTTTCTACACACACACACACACCACCACCACCCTCACTTGTCACAAACACACTCTATATAAACATTAGTTTACGATTTCTGAGGCATGTTACTTCTTTCACTGTTACTGTTACTTTTAGTTTTAATTTTATTTTTATCACTTAAAAACCATTGTTTAAATTCCCAAAAATTATATTCTTTAGTGTTTTTGTCCATTTTGTAAAAAAAGTAGTCAAAGTGTACTGTTTATAAATTTATACTTTATTGTGTTTTCAGTTTTTTCTTTATGATACTGTAAGTGAATATTTTTTCTTATATTTTCTACCAAATTCTATTGTTACAATTTATATAGATATATTTTTCCTGCTGAAATAATTAAGTGAAATATTTTAAGTTTTATTATTTCGATACTAACAAAAACTTTAATGTTTTAATTTTTATCATAACCCTGTAGGAAAATCAACTAATTTAAAAGTAGTTGATAAAGTCGTTTTTTGTCAACCACAACTAGTTGAAATTCTGACTTTTTTCCATAGAACGAACTAACATATTTTGTATGGTGATGTCCGCTTAATAAGTCAATTGACTTTCGTTTGCATATATTTTCAACTACTTCTTAAATTAGTTATATTTAAATTATTTACTTTAAAATAACCAATTTAAAACTATTACTGATGGCCTAAAGCTAATAATATTTGATAAAATAACATGGGTAAATATATATAACCTTGTAATCTAATAAAAATTTGCAATTAAAACATGTCAAAATTAGAGTAGTTGCTGCCTTAATATAATTCAAAGTAGTTTATATATTGGTATATTTTAAACTAGTTTTTTAATTAGTTGTTTTTAAAAACAAGTTAGTTTGTTCCTATAGGGTAGTTTGTTCCTATAGGGTATCTACGCTTGCTTAAACACACATACATACACACAAAACGTATATGTACACGTGCTGACGTCATCAATCTCCTCGCTTCCTGGTCCAGAACTCCCATATCGTACCTACTTATTCATTTAAATATAAATTAATTAATAAATATATAATTGTAAAAAAATTTATTAATCTATTGTAAAACACTTTAAAGTAACACGTATGATAATAATGATAAGCATACAATCTGTAATTCTATAGGAATTAGTGACGAAATGTAGGCATAAAAATAGAAATTAAACAAAGTCTTAAAAAATATGAGTATTCTGAATGTGAATTTAAATTAAAATAATATCTGTTTTAAAATTTGTGGGGTCAAATAAAAGAAAAATTTATCTTTGGAATATAATAATTTAAGAAGGGGGCGGGGGGGGGGGGAGAAATATATATATAAATATAATAAAAAACAGAAAGGATAGATTTGCAAAATATTGAAAAATTTCACTAGCTGAATCAAGTGTATCTGTGTGAATTTTAATACATTATATTCAGAAGTGTGTTAAGGTAGGATAATGAAAAAAGCCACAACTTCACCCTTTTGAGAAACATAGATTTATTACGAATACATCTAATTTCGTTTGGTAAACATTTAAACAGTCTTGGAGCTATGGATGAGTAAAAAAGCAGGAAGTGTTGCCAGTTGTGAGACATACCCCATATTAAGGAGATTAACTCTTAAATTGTAGCTTGAGTAACATCTATTTATCAAATATCCTGATCTTATTAAAAACGTTTTTAAAACTTTATAAAAGAATAAGGGTTTAACGGGAAGAATATTACTTACTTACTTATTTAGTTGGTCGTACCAACCCGTGTCCGGGTTTCAGCCGACCTCATCAGCTCTCGCCAGGCGCCTCTGCTTTGCGCGCGCCTTCTCCAATCGGATACACCAAGTGCGGTTAGGGCTTCCTCAGCCTGGTCCATCCATCGGAGGCATGGTCTCCCTCGTCGTCGTTGACCAGCGACCCTCGCCTCGAGCACCTTTTTCGCTGGAGCTTCGTCGTCCATACGATGGACATGACCCAGCCAGCGTAGTCGCTGCACAGTTATACGCCGAACTACGTCAATGTCATCGTAGAGCTCATACAGCTTGTGGTTCATTCGGATGCGATAGTCATCGCCGACTCGAACAGGACCGAAGATTTTGCGAAGAACTTTTCTCTCGAACACCCCCAGAGCGGCTGCGTCAGTTTGCGAAACTACCCATGCCTCAGCGCCATAAAGCAGTACAGGTAGAACGAGCGTCTTGTAGAGTGTTAGTTTTGTCGATCGAGAGAGGGCTCTGGAACTTAGTTAATTACTGAGCCCGTAGTAGCACCTATTAGCAATTATTGTTTTTCGCTTTATCTCCAGGCTGATTTCGTTTTTGGTATTAATGGCGGTGCCAAGGTAAACGAACTCCTTGACTACTTCAAAGTTATAGATGCCGGATGAAACGTGGGAGTCTAAACACCGCGCTCCCTTGTTTGTAGACAGCATATACTTTGTCTTGCCCTCATTTATCGTCAAACCCACTTTGGCTGATTCCTTTTCGATAGCGGCGAAAGCAGCGGTAACATCTCTCTTGGTTCTGCCGACAATATCAATATCATCAGCGTACGCAAGGAGCTGGACGCCTTTGTAGAAAATGGTGCCATTACGATGCACACCGGCCTGTCGTACGATCCCCTCCATGATGATGTTGAAGAGATCGCAAGACAGTGGATCGCCTTGCCTGAAACCTCTTTCGGTATTGAAGGTTTCGGAGAGGTCATTTCCTACCTTGACGGAGCTGCGTGTGTTGCTCAACGTTATTCTGCAAAGTCTGATCAACTTTGCAGGTATACCGAACTCAGACATTGTTGCGTATAGGCAATCCCTTCTCGGGCTATCGAACGCAGCTTTAAAATCAACAAAGAGATGGTGTGTGTCAATTTGATTTTCGTGGGTTTTCTCCAGGATTTGTCGTAGCGGGAAAATCTGGTCTATGGTGGACTTACCAGGTCGAAAGCCACACTAATAAGGTCCAATCAGTGTTTTTGTAATCGGCTTTAATCTTTCACACAGTACGCTTGAGAGAACCTTATATGCGATGGAAATAAGACTGATACCTCTATAACTTGCGCAGATTGTTGGGTCTCCTTTCTTAAGTATAGGGCACAGTACGCTGAGGTTCCAATCGTCGGGCATGCTTTCTGCTAGCCATATTTTGCTGATGAGCTGATGCATGCGCCTTATCAATTCATCGCCGCCAGTTTTAAACAATTCAGCTGACAGGCCGTCAGCACCCGCTGCTTTATTGTTTTTGAGTCGTTGGATAGCAACTCGAACCTCATCATGGCTAGGTGGTGGTACTTCCACTTCGTCATTGTTGATTGGTAGCTCTGAACAGCGCTCTCCATGGGCGGCATTGGTGGAATCGTCGCCAGTAAGTAAATTGGAGAAGTTCCGTCTCCACAATCTCAGCACACACTGCGTATCCGTATTCAGATCTCCATTTTCGTCTCTACAAGTGGATGCTCCGGGCTTGAAACCTTGGGTTAGACGCTTAACCTGTTGATAGAATTTTCGTGCATCCTTCTTGCCCTGGTATACCTCTAGTTCCTCACGCTCACGCTTTTCCTGCTCTCTTTTCTTGCGTCTGAAAAGGCGTCTCTCTTCCTTCCTCTTTTCGCGGTTGTTTTCTCGCACGGCTCGCGTTGCAGCTGACTGCAGCGTTTTTCTATAAGCGGCGTTTTTTACTGCAGTCGCAATGCGACACTCCTGATCATACCATTGGTTCCGAGGTTGCGGGCGCCGGAAACCAATGACTTCTTCAGCGGCAGCGCGCATGGAGTGGGATATATGCGCCCAAAGTCCGCCGGCGTCGTCGGGTCCAGAGGTTGGTTGGTTGAGCTTAACCGAGAGTTGAGCGGAGTAGGCTTCGGCAGTCCGTTGTAATTGTAGCTTAGCGACATCTAGCTTTCGTTGCATTCCTGTGCGTATGTTCTTCGCATTGCATAATCGCATGCGGATCTTGGCTGCAACAAGATAATGGTCGGAGTCAATGTTGACCCCCCAAAATGTACGCACATCTAGAACACTAGAGGCATGCCTTCTGTCGATTACAACATGATCAATTTGGTTTCGCGTTTTTTGATCCGGGGACAGCCAGGTGGCCTTGTGGATGTCGAGGTGCTTAAATCTGGTGCTACTAACTACCATGTTTCGCGCCGCGGCGAAGTCAATCAGTCTTAGACCGTTGTTCGTGGAGGTCTCATGAAGACTAAACTGACCGACAGTGGGGCCAAAGATGCCTTCCCTTCCGACTTTCGCATTAAAATCGCCGAGGACTATTTTCACGTCATGGACCGGAAGGTGGTCGTATACGTCCTCAAGACTAGCGTAGAAAGCGTCTTTGACGGCTTCGTCCTTTTCCTCCGTCGGGGCGTGCGCGCAAATAAGGCTGATGGAGAAAAATTTTGCCTTGATTTTGTGGAAGAAGGCAAAATTGTGATTTTTGACATGTTTTTGAGCAGTTAGCAATGGAGTTAATTTATTGATATGAGTGCCGCACAGTGTAACAAGTGCGGCCATAATTCAAAAATTTTTTTTTCAATATATAGAAAAAAAAGGATGTACGTCGAGAGAGAATACTTGAATTAAGTCTAATCCAAAATATTCATTTAAAATTTGTATTTTTGTAGACACACGACATCATACAACTTCGGGTTTCCAAAGTTAATTTATGCTAGTGAGAAAAGCAGAAATTACATTGTTAAGAATTATTATGAATTTTCTTAATTAATTGCTTATATAACTATATATAAATTGTATATGAGACAAATAAATGGAATTGCTTCCGTCTGAAAAAGTATTTTTTTTTTTGTTTTTTATGTACCGTAATCATGATACCGGTACTTTTATAAAGTGGTCTCTGACTAATAAAATTATTAAAATTTCACCAACTTTGGAAGTGATTAAAAAAAAAACACGACATATTATATGTGTAATTTTTTAATATGATATTTTTATAAGTATAAATAATACTATGTAAAGAAAATTAGCTCAAAATAAGTGCAAATTTGAACAAGAATTGTATTTTTGTAGTGATAACTTTTGAACTTTTCCTTAGGTCCTGCTGTGTTAAAGAAACAACAGCAGTAGTATATTAAAGCGGGTTCTAGCTCAAATGGTGAAAGGAAAAATGGTGTAAGGAAAAATCGCAAAAATGTGCAAGCCATGAATGTTTAGAATTGTGGGGCTGAGGGTTGAGGGGTTGTGGGATTGAGTGGTGGGATGAGGGGTTCTCGCCGTTCTAAGCTTAGTGAAATGGTGCTATCCGTGTGAGCTAAGCTGTGTATGTGTGTGTGCTGATATTGTGCAAAGAAAACTGTGCTGTGTGTGTGTGTGTGGCGCCGTACGGTTTGTGATATGTGTCTTGGAGGGGTGGTGAGGGAGCGAGGGGGGTGAGGTACAAGGGGGTGAGGGGACAAAAGGCATGGTGTGAGTGGCAAGTGGCGAGGGGGCGAGGGGATAGAGGCGAGGGGCGTGGGGCGAGGGGCGTGGGGCGAGGGGCGGGGGGTGAGGGGCGTAGGGTGAGGGGCGAGGGGGTTTTGTGAAGTGGCTTGTGAATTGTGACTTGTGAGTCAGCAGTGTGTTTCTTATGGTTCTGAGTTATGTCCGTCCGTTCATGCTTTCATCCGTCCGTTTGCGGTTTTGATAAGCAGTTTTATAAAATATATAAAATATAAAATAATGAACTGTCTTCTGCGGTTTTTTCGATAAGCATTTGTATAAAATATAAAAATTTTTGTTTTTCAATGCTTGAGAAAATAATAAATTGTCTTCTGCGGTTTTTTTCGATAAGCATTTGTATAAAATATAAAAATTTTTGTTTTTCAATGCTTGAGAAAATAATAAATTGTCTTCTGCGGTTTTTTCGATAAGCATTTGTATAAAATATAAAATATAAAATTTTTTGTTTTATCAATGCTTGGGAAAAATAGCAAATTGTCTTCTGCGGTTTTTTTCGATAAGCATTTGTATAAAATATAAAAAACAGTTATAAAATATTTTTTAAATAATTTTTATTAAACATTTAGAATACATGTTACAATACAAGCTTAATGTCTTATCACTAATAGGAAGTCCACCGTGGTTCTTTGAAGATAGCTGCATATAAATTATAGACTTTTCTTGTAGTTTGATATCGTGACCACAAAGTTACACAATTACAAATGTCATACATTTCCTTATCTGAATTTTCAGCATAACAACAGTCTACCCTATGTAAACCATGAATCGAATATTTAAAATGAAGAGATGATCTCATTTCTGTAATCATGTCCTGAAAAGCTTTGACATGATCGGGATCTATTAGTTTTTCATATTTAATTAAGAATTTTTCCAATTCTAGTGATGAAACCATAGTTGTTTGTTTCAAGTGAGAGGTATACTATAAACTAATTTTATTTTTTAAACTGTACTTTATCAAAACCAAAACCGCGATAATGTCAAGATATAAATTTTTAATGTCTTCTCACAGTCGTAATATTTACTAAGATAATATTAAAATTATGTATAAAAGTTGAAGCGTTTTACAGTCTTCTTTCATAATTGTGATCGGTTTTTATAACGAAGTAATAATAAATTAAACTTTAAAAATGGAGAGCAAGAAAAATACCTTGAAATCTTTGAATGAGCTAAAAACAAAAGAAAGCTCAACACTTTTTTGAAGAGTATCCTTCCGATGAGTAATATCCCACTCAACACTAAATTAATTATATTGAAAGCGGAGAGGAAAAACACTAAATATGGATGGAAGATCATGCTGGAACTGGAGGAAAACGTTATGTTTCTACCACAATGTTACAATGAAATGAGTGATGAAACTCTGGAGAGCTTAAACTCTGGAGATTTCTATATCGAGAGAATGTCTACAAATTCTAAAAATCCAAATTATTTTGAATTTAATTTTTCTTATAAGAAAAAATAAAATTAAAAAAATGTACCTATGTTTCAACATTATACCTTTAAATAAAAATCAAAAGTAAAGCAAAAAATGTTGTTTTATTTATATATTTTTGTTTCATATATAACATATTGGCGTGTAAAACTAAAAAGTGTTTTATTTCAAATGTATAATATTTGTACACTTATAAATATGAAATTGATTATCAATATATCGTACAAATCCAAACATTGATTTCTTACTACATATAACATTCTTGAGAGTGTCTACTTTTTCATATTTATAAATAATTCCCATTAATTGTTTTAAGAATTTATCTTCAAAAAACCATTCGATATCAATATTTATTTTCGAGGGAGTTATGTTCATTAATTCAACAGTTTTATCATTCATTACTTCATTAGTACACCATTGTTGAATTATGTCTTTTAATCTAGTCACTTCTACATTATTTCATGTTTAAAAGCTGCGTGATAAAAAAAATTTTATTGTTAGATATATAATAAAATTATAATGTTTTAAACTCAAAAATTTTGCTTTTCATTTTATTTACTTAACGTACAAATTTTACAGCGGTTTAGGTTATATATAATAAATTTATAATTTTTACAGTGCAAAATTGTGTTTTTCATTTTATTTACTTAATTTACAATTTTTACAGCGATTTAGGTTATATATATTTGTGTAAAGCTGAATAATTTTGTTCGCTTCATCTTCCATGCGAGCAAATGATGAACATCCACAAGTTAGAAAATTATAAATGTCTTTAATTATGAACATTTTTTTATTAAATTACTGTATTGTCATATGTAGAGTTTGATAATAAGCATCATCATCAATGATTGTTGGTTTTATAGCATAATTCTTTCATATAATTCTTGTCTAGTTTCATTATCATTTTGATTTATTGCGTCATTATATTCAAAGCAATAGATATTAAGTCTACGTAATTCATAATTGCTATAGTAGGAACATTGAAGTCGTATTTCAAATGTTTGATATTTTAAATTAAAGTGACGATGAAAAACTCCTGAACTTTCATAAATTCCACCAATTTGCATTTCTTTCTCTATAAGATTTCTCCTGAAAGCCTCAATTGCATCTTCAATAGAAAATGTATTTTCTGGATTTGGACTATTTCTATGATAACGTTCTACATTTTGTTGATAGAGTGAGTCATGATAAGAAGGCTCTCTGTATGGATATCTCAATGTTGTAGTCGGTGATGAGGTGATCGTATTAATATTATCATATTTAACATTTTCCAATTGAAGGGTTATGTTTACTTTTATCTGAAGAGAAGTATTCGGGATCTGTATGACAAAACTAACCTGTTTTCCATATTCAATATTGTAAAAAGTAGTAGTATTTTCATTTCGTTCATGTAAATTATTTCTAGTTTGATAGCATTCAATATGACGTATTTGTAATATTACGTAAGCAATAAATATAAACAATAAAAGGTTTCTTAAGCTCATGTTTCTGTGTTGAATCTTTCCTGGGCTGCAACTATTTAAGTAATAACCATGTGTAAAGTCTGTATATAGTCTTTTACATCAATTATTCCCACATTTAATGGTTTATAATTTGGATCTTGAATTCTAACTTTCTCAATTTCACCACTACTTAGAATGATTTCTGTTTCAGTTTCCCGATATTCAAAACAATTAATGGTCAGTCTTTTCTCTTCAAATCTACTATCATAAGTACAACGGATTGGAATATCTATATTTTCATATTCAAGTTTAAAATGTCGATAAAATACTTCCTTAGAATCAATAATTCCACCAATATCACTTTCTTTAATAATTAAATCCTTACGGAAGGCTTCTATGGCTTCATCAACAGTAAAAAGTCTTGAAGGTACACCTTGAGTTGTACTCTCAAATTCTATGGTTGTTGTAGGCAATTCTGTTCCTATTTCAGTACTTGATAGTTCATTTAAATGTAACGGTTCAGTTTCTTTCAACAATAAAAATGATACATTAATTTTCAAGACATTATTATCGGGTAGAGTTAAATTAAATTCAATACTTTTAGAGTTTTGATTAATAAAAGGTATAGTAGTATTTTCCAATTTCCAAAATGGTACACTGTACACATTTCTTAAAAAGAACAATAATGTTAAAAATATAATAAATTTCATCTTGTGTTTTATTCTTAGAGATATACACGCTGCTAAATTTCAATATAAAATGATAAGAATATATAGTCTAGGATGTTTTATATAGCAAGTTTTTATTATGTTTCATTTATTTATCATACGTATTAATATGTAACATATATTCAAATAAAATTAATGCTGATTTCAAAGCACATCGTATTTGCCGTTGTTTCCTTGTTTTATTGTTGTTGTGTTTGTTGTTGTTGAAGTGGTATTGACATTGACATGTTCCTGAATACATATTATATAATATTGATAAGTTAATTTCATCACATTGTGGAATATCTTCAATATTGAAAACAGGTTGTTGTAGAAATTCTTCAATCCACTTTTGTTTCTCCATCCCCTTTACGTACACTTTTTTATTCTTTAATAGAGATTTTAAATATCTTTGGGTGTTTTTAAATGAGTCGCTTCCATAATTCCATGCTAAATTGTGATGATATAATTTTAACCAATTTGATTGTCGTTGATCATCTTCACATAAATCCTTGAATTCGAATGGAGCCTTTACGTGGAAACAGTGGAATTCATCTTCGCTTAAAACAACGGCGACCTCCTTAAAAACAAAGCGATTATCATAGATTTTAAAACCTTGAACATCAACAGTTGCAAACATTGTGTTAAATAAATAGCAGCAGTCGTCAGAATTCTTATTTATATAGAACGTATGTATACATATTTTCTTATTAACTTATTTTTTTAATAACGTTTGTGAGCGGTACATATTCATACATTTTATCATGAATAAGCATGCAATAAGCTGATGTACTTGGAGATACATTCTCTCGAAATTTTAATTCAATCCTAATATCTATTGGACCACCTTTTACACTCTCATTTTGATGAGAGACATCTAAAACAATTATTGGTGCAATATCAACAAAATTTTCTGGTGATAAAAGTGGTTGTGGAAAACGTCCATAGTACCCTTGTTGAAATTTTTGATACATATCATATAGTAAAGCGTAACGATTATGATCAAATCTAATGTTGAGGTCGTCATAGGGATATACATCAGAGTTAAGATGAACTTTTACATCCGATAAGTTACAATGTATAAACTTATTGCCTTTTTTAAATCCTAAAAGTATATAACGAGGCCTTTCATTTGCACCTGCTAGTTTGACATTCCATAAAATATTTGTACTTTCTACAAGAGAAGGATTATGATAAACATCCCAGCTTCTAAACGATATATTAAGTGGTTGTTTACTATTTATTGTTTTTAGCATTTTCAATCGGTAATCATCTGAAAGTTGAATGTGCGGTACTTTCCATGTGATATTCAAGAGCTTTAATATAAGCTTGTCAGTGGTAGTAGTTGAACTCATAACGTTCTTATCATCTTTAGACCGCATCAAAATCAATTCATGCTTACAATTCACAATTAATTTGTCAAAGTCTTCAGCGAATCCAAGTAAATTCTTAAGCGGTACACAAAAATTAAAATGACCCGTTTTAAGTATATTATTATCTTCTTCAAATGGACACCATCCAGCGTCTCGAAGATTTGTACTTTCAAATGTATTAAGCGATACATAATTTTTCATATCTGATGCAATTCCCAATTGTCTTGTACGATCAATTTCTACTCCATTCATCTCATAACGAATTTCATCAAATAAATATGCTATACAGTTGTTTAAGAGTTTAACAGTTTTTGAAATAGAATTATCGCTGTTGGATACAAATCCCTCAATATACAAAAGACTCTCACTTAGTAATACATACAAGTCCTGGTTTTGGATTGGTATACGTATTTCATCATTATTTTTTAATGATTGTAAATATGATGTATAGCTGTGGTATTCTTTTTTAACTATACTATCGTCGAAAAATGGTTTATACAGAACATTTATTACGTCACTCATATTGCTTTTTTAATTTTAATCCAATACTTTCTAAAAACTCTTTGTTCGATTTAGTTAGATAAATTCTATGTGTTGACCTTTTAATAGTAGGTTTTTTACTTGGATTTGATACTTCTTTTGTTGTCAGTGGACTTGTGAATGGGTTGTTGTGTAATTGGTTTTTATTGAAAACAATCATTCTTTATATTGGCTTTAAATGTAGTGTTATTGATATTTTTTCATCACGAAAATTAATTAGGTTACCACCTTGATCTACGACTTTAAGAACAAGAGTGCTGATTTTTCTTGTGTTAACTGATAAATATATAACATTAACTGGTATTTCCGTAATTTTGTATCCTGGACTAACTAGAAGAGAGAACTGATGAATTTTGTGTACAGATACTTCATTTATATATGACCCATTGATAATATTACATTCAATTGATATTGTATTTATTTTGGAAATGTCTATTGGATTGTCAGAATAATTTATAACATCAGGTTCCAAGATTCTTTTACTGAATCCTAGTAAAGATCCAATTGAATAATTTCTATTGAAGAAAATTGGCTCCTTGCTACTACGAATTTCTGTTTGCAATGTGTTATAGTTTGCTAGTAATCCAATAATAGTAGTCTAGTAATCCAATGTTATATGATTCATATTCATCAACAATTTTCTCAGATATATCCATGAATTCATAGGATCCTATTGGTAACGCAATTGTGTTTTCACCAATATGAAACAAATTGTTTTCTTCATCCACATTTGGAATAGAATGCTAAGAGTCGAAGCTAATCAAACCACAAACATAATCTTGCTTGAGTTCTATAGGTGGAAAATAATTTGCAACAAGTTGCGATGAATTTCCATTTATTGTTAAAGTAAACGACATGTTGTTGATTAATCATTAAGTAGTTAACTAAAATATTTTTCTTAAACATTATTACATTTATATTAAATCATTTACATCAATCCAAGAATTATGATCTGAAGAGAATCCTAACCATTTTACAAAAGCTCTATTATTTCGTCTTCTTAAAATTTTTTCAACTAAATATGTTTGTGGTAATTTGGTTTTCATTAATTCATATTCATAGAAGCCTCCTTTGATTTCATTTCCTTGATAATCTTCAAGTATGTATGTAGTAGGATTTGTATTTTGAATTATTTTGATTTTAAATATTTCAGTTGTCCAATTTGGTGTATAACCTTTTTCAAATGTATGTTTATATTTACTTATTCTAACATTACCATTTAACTTAAATTTCGGTTTATGAAAAATTTTTGGATTGTTATAAGCAGTTTTTAATATAAATTTTTCATTTAAAGAATTTACTTCATTGGGTGTCATCTTAATAGTTGTATGAAATGTGTTATTATATTGATTAACTAGGTTTTTATAGTTATCAATCCATTTGTATGAGCCATTAAAGCTAAACTCTTTCCACATCATCCCCTTTAAAGTTCTATTGAAGCGTTCCACTATCGATGATTTTAATGTTAAAAATGTTGAATAATGATTAACACCATTCAATGTCATTAATTTTTTAAAATGTACATTGTAAAATTCTTTTCCATCATCCGTTTGGAGATGTTTTGGTACACGGTTACTTGTGTTGAAAATATTTTTCATTGCTGTTGTTACATTTTCTCCAGTTTTATTTTTAATAGCCTCCACCCATACCTTCTTTGAAAATGTGTCAATAACAGTAGGAAGGTAACGATAATTCATATTGACATTACTATATGGAATCATTTCCACTAAATCTGCTTGCCATAAGTCATCAATTCCTTTCATAATTACATGCCGTCTTTTGAAATTTTTAATTTTTTAACATCGTCTACATTAGGCTGATTTTTTCCGACTACATATTTAAACAGGAAGTCTTCAATAGTCTTTTAATTATCATTAACTTCTTCAAAGCTTTCCTTGTATGCAGATTTGATTCTATTTTCAATTGCTGTCTCAATTAAATCTATATCATTTTTAATATTATCATTCAGAGCAACGTCCAAATCTCTTATTTTATTTTCTAATCTCTTTGTTATACTGTTTAGATTCTCCATGGTAGTACTTATGTCTGTTAGTTTCTTTTCATAGATGTTTGTTATCTTATTTAGATTTTCAAAGAAAAATATACGTGAAATGGCATAATTATCATCATTTGGTAAACCTAAGTTGATGACTCTTTTCATATGCAAATTCAGGTTTTTATTTTCATCTAAATTCCAACCAATAGTATTACGTAAAATTGCTTTGATATTTGCTCTACTATTACTATTTTTCGATAATGAAAAATGACCAAATTTATCAATATTTGAATACATTTTTATCTATATAATTATATTAGCTTCTTTCAACTCTTCAATGATGGATATTATTTCGTTATTATGAATATTATATCCAGCAGCTGATGATGATATAAGTAATCGTAATCTTTCAACTAACTCATTGGGATCATCCCAATACACATAACTCGATTTATTGTTAATGGATTTTAAAACTTTAAGACCTTGTCCACGTATCAATGTGTTTGGTAAAATGAATATCTTTCTTATTATACGTTGATATTTATAAGATTTGGTACCTTTTATTTGATCATTTGAGTTATAATTACGCTTATGAGCATTTGTAGATTATAGAATATCTTTATAATTTTGCAAATCCTGTTTAGTGAAATGGAGTGGAGTTGTGTGAAAAACTAATTCAAATAGACCAGGTGTCATCTGCCATTTATATTTTCCAACAGAAATTTTGTTTTCATCAGGGATTTTCAAAAGTTCTTTTCCATATCTCCATCTCCCCAAAGAATCTATATTAAATCCATATAATTTATCCAATTTTTTACTATCCTTAAGAATTTGTATGTTTTGTTGTAGAGAATTTTTTTTATTTCGGATATTTTGTAATTGTTTATGATGTTTGTAGTCTGTATTTAATTGGTCCGTAGCCTTACGTTTAAAATGTTTATGCCTTGTCCATAGTTCTCGATCCTTTTCAATGTCTCCTTTTACTCTGTTTTCTTTTTGCACTTCATTTTCTATCAAACTGTTAATTTCATCATTATTATTTTGTAATTGCTTAAGGTGTTTGTTATCTGTGTTTAATTGATCCTTAGCTTTACGTTTAAAATGTTTATATTTTGACCATAGTTCTCCATCATTTTCAATGCCTCTTCTTACTTTGTTTTCTTTTTGTACTTCATTTTCAATCAAATTGTTAATTTTCTTTCTAAAATATTATTGTTATTACTATTTTTTGAGTTGAGAATTTCGTTTGATATAACAGGACGATAAATTTTTTTAATTTTATTTTTTAATTGTTTTTTAAATTTTGAATGTTTTTTATTTTTAATATCTTATCCGTTTTTTCTTTTTTGTTCATGCTATCAATGTTTTTTGTTTTTTCATACCTAACAGGTACTAAATCATTACCAATATCGTGAATGTTGACATTAGTATTGAACTTGGAGATTTTATGAGCATATTTCTCTTGCTGCAACGAACGTTTGTTCTTATTATGAAGATCTCTTAATCGCTGCTTAAAATTTTGTTGCAACCCTTTATTTTTTCGTTTTGTAATAATTTGTTTTTTAACCCTTTGTTTTGGTTCATTTTCAAAGTCAGATTCAGATTCTGACTTCACGTTATAATTGTCATAGTCTTTATTTTCTGCATCAGCATATTCATTCTCATTTTTTAAGTCTTTATTAAAATTTACTGTTTGAATGCCTGGGTGTTTGGTGTTTGAACGTTGATAATATTTTAAAGACTTTTCTAATTCATTTTCAATGTTGTGTTTTCTCTTGATTGTATGCTGATATGGTTTATTAAGTCTTACTTTATTTTTGTTCAATGAACTACGCTTTTTTAAAATTGTTTTATCATTCATTGTTGTGTCAAGTGTTGATAGATATTGTGGGTCCCCATTTAAGTGCATATTTTGAGTGGATTTTTGTGGCAGGTTATCGTCAATAGCATCCCAAAACATTTCATCAATATTTTTCTCTTTATTTTTAACAAGTTGGTTGGCGTATTTTTTTTCTTTGTTGTATTCATCTTTATTAAGCTTTCCAATTATTTCATTCAATGGATTTGAAATGGGTTGAAATGTATTTTCAAGCAAATTAACTCGATCTATTTCACCCAACTTTATTTCCTTTAATTTTTCCTTTAAAATTTTCCGAGTGTTGGCAAGGTTTGTTAAAACATCAAGATTTGTATTTTTCATGATTATTGTTTTCTGTGATCTTACTAAAATCTGAGGCTTATTTGGTATATACCTGTTACTGATCTGGTATATATCTGGTACTGATCTGAGGTATAACAGGTGGTGATGTGATTTTTATATATGTATGAAATTGTCAAAACCTTTTCGATACCGACCATTGTTTAAAGAAACATCTTTATTTATCACAACAAAACCATACTTATCTTTCCAACATGCATTACAAATCTTTATAAACATCCTGAAGTCCATGTCTCCAATAATATGATTATTAAAAATATGCTTTAAATTCATTTCATCTTGTTTGAATATAATAATCATGTTTGCATTATCACGTATTAAATGTTTAGGAATTTTTGTATAGGTTTGACACAAATAAAAACAATCAATTTGTTTATGACGGCCCATACAAAAATATTCTCGTATAGTCCTTTGTTTACCACAAATAACATCATCAAAAATGAAAATTGAATTTGGTTTAGCCTTATCTGGACTTATGACATCTTCGTTTTCTGAGAAAGTGTAGAGATTTATTCCTTTTATCGGCGTAATGAGTTTCTTCAAATATTCATATATTGGTTGATATAAAGATTTTGAATATATGTATATGTTTTTGAACTTTAAACCATTTGGATTTACAATAAGACTAATCATAACGTTAGTTTTACCACAATTTGATGGTCCAACAAGTAAAGCACGTATTGAATTAGGTAAAAGAGGACTGTGAACAATTTTGCTTATTTTATCATCAAATAAGTCCACATTATTAACATTCAGCAGAATAGGTTGTTTAGTTAATTTCATTTTGCATACTATATTAATTGGAATATAAATCAATCATATTTATTCTACAACCATCATTCTCCTTTTATACTCACAACCAAAATGTTAATTTTATTTTGAAAATGGGTATAATATACAAAGATAATATGCATCGTAAACAGTTGAAAAGAGGATATGGTTTCATAAACAACTTAATAAAATCATTACCAGTTGAACTTCATTTACCTGGGTATCAATTTTGTGGACCAGGAACAAAACTTCAAAAACGTTTAGAAAGAGGTGATAGAGGCATTAAACCATTGGATGCGGCTTGTAGAGAACACGATATTGCATATTCACAATCAAAAGATATTATATAAAATACAAAAAAAAACATGGAAATTAACAATATTGAATTGGATGAGGAATTTGATTGTAATCCTGATAATTACATGATTACCACCCTGGAACCTTTTTTCTGGTTGACAACCACAGAATGTCATTTAGGAAATTACGAGCATTTTAAATATATATGGGAACATCCACGATTCAGAGATGTGTTTACATTAGCTCTTCAACCAAATATTGAAGAGCTTTGTGAAGAAAATGTAAGGACTATGGACGATGCAAATGGCATTCAGAGAAGCACAATATCAGAATCAAAAGTAATTTTCATGGACCAATTAAATAAACAAATAGTTACTAAAGTAGATGTAGTAACTATAGATAGTGAATTTAATGTAATTGATTCAACTGTATTTTTTTGTGAATTGTCTTTCAGAAGATTGAGAGTATTTTCAGAAGATATAACATTTTAAATAATAAAAACTCTTTTTAAAAACATGAAATTCTTTTTATTATATTTCTATTTTTTAATTTTCAGCATTTAAAATTTTTATTTCGAAAATATAATATTACATAGTATGTTCACTTATTGCTAATACAAAAATAAAAGTCTTATCTTAATTTTAACATGTGTTTTTTCATTTTATTACTAATATTACAAAATAAGAGTTTTATAATGACCATGAGCGTAAGTATCAATTCGGTTTGGTGTTAAAATTCGTTTATCATCAATATTACTTAACACAACTTTACGGATATTTTGAGTATAAATGTCGTGTAATTTAGATCTAAATATATACATTGAATCATGATGTGTTTTATTTTCTAGAAGACATTTTCTGAAATCATTAACAGTCAATTTTGAAATTACACTCTTTTTTATTCCTTTGATTTTCTTAATTTCATTTTCATCTTGATCAATTCTAAATGAATACATTTTTGCTCTCAAGCCAATGAATTCCTTTATAAGTTTTCCATTACATTCATTCTTCATCATACCTAAAACCTTTTTGTTTAATAATGGAAGATTGAAAATATTTGGTTTTGGATATGCTGAAGTGTCAAAATGAAATGGAATGTCATCTCTAATATCATTATAAAAGTCATCTGTTTTAATATCATAAACAAATGAATCTGTATCCATATAATTGAAATCAATATTACTTTTATATATTTCTTTCATATAATCATAATGAAAGCTATACATTTTTAATTTTGATAAATCTAAAATAGTAAATCCAACATAAATTGGTTTATTGTATAATTTTGATAATTTCTTCGTTTGAATTGCAATTAAATTTTCTGAAAATATGCTTACACTATGAAAATTTGGTCTTGCAATAAGTGTTCTAGCTCCTAATTTTTTTCTTCCTTTATTATTAATACTTGTATTTTCCCAATGTTGTACCAATTTAACATTAACTCTATTATCAACATTTTACATTGTTTTTCCATATACTGCATTATTCAATAATTTGAAAAAATTCTCCTCAAATTTATTTGATGCTAATGTGCGATGGTGATTATTTAAATCAATATATATTTTTAGCCAATTTGATTGATTAAACTTAAGAATTCTATGTACTTTTTTCAAGACGAGTCCATGTTTAAGATACTGTTGAAGATTTCTATAATGTATAATGTAATTTTCTTTATTTTTTAAATCGCCAATAAGCTTTGTTTGTTTCATGTCACCAATTTTTTTATTTTCCACACAAAATGGGAAATCATTATGGTTGTCGTGAATGCTTGGAGGATATTCTAAATCTACTTCTAATATATATCCAACTAATGAATCTTCTGTAACATCTAACACATTAAAATCTTCAATGTTTTCAATCCATTCAAAATTTTTATGTGGAAGGAACTGTGACATGGCCGATCCGTATAAATTATTAACATCTAAATAAACTAAATAATTTGAAGGTTTGCTAGCATCATAATGAGTTAAATATTTATTGTTTGCTATTGAATACCGTTTACAACATTGTACAATACCCCCTCGTATACCTCTCATAATAAATTTGTACATACTTTCATCAGTCAACAATTCTAATTCTATTTTAGTTATTTTCAGCATTGCATCCCAAGATAACCCAGGTGCAGTGTAATATTGACAAGGGTCTAACTGATAAATATCTTTACACAATTTTCGGAAGTTTTCAAAAATATCACTCAGTAATAATACATCCACTTTCAAATACAATAATAAATAATCTAATAAATTGGTACAATTAAAAGTTTCCCAAACAGATTGGGCATGTTCATAATCATTTGTGCTACACGATTCATTACTCATCTTATTAAAGAAAACTGATTGAGGTGGCAATTGTATCTCTTTGAGACGTTCTTCTGAATCTAGGTAGTCATAGCGGAAAATTCCTTTTCGCTTTATTAAATTAAATTCAAAATCATTAGTAAAAAATGATTTAGTTATTTTAAAATCATTATTAGATAAATATTTACCTAAACAATCTATACTTGATGACATAAAACGGAATGAATCTAGAAATCTAATTTCAATTGTATCTTTTTCATTGACAAAAATTTTCTTTGATAATGATATGTAATTTTCCTTATTCAATGGAGTAATATTTATATCGCCCTCAATGGAAGAAAGCTCTTTTATAAATAAATGGCAATCATAGCCAGAAAGATTGTGGAAAAATATTGGAAAAAATTTTGGAACTTGGTATTCTAGATTACATTTATTATGTGCTGGTCCTCTATATTCACCAGATAAGTGGCAATGATCAGCTACCCTATCTTCTAAAGATAATTCATTTTTACAAATACTACAAATTGTTTCCTCCTTCTGTTTTTTAATTTGAATATCTGTAAACGGATGCATTGGAACTATTTTACTTAAATGGTCGTTGTATATATCTAAAACATCGCTAACAAGGGTTTGGAAAAAATGTTTTGCTGAATCTTCCCCGTGGTATATTTAAAAACGATTTAATTTGTCATTATATGAACAATTAATAAAATAACTATAAGCATATGGAAGATGTTGCTGAACAGAATTTATATTCTTAGAATTTTGAATATTCACTGGTTTTAATATACATTCGAAATCAGCGTATATTGTGAATGGTACATCTAATTGTTTTTTGAAACTCTCAAATTTTAATATATTATTTTCAACTGTTGGTAAATATGTTACAATTTTGCTACAATCTTTTTTATGTTGAGTAAGTTTTTCTGCTTTATAAAAATATACTAGACACATATTGCAAATATGTATTTTCTTTTTTCGCTTATTGACTTGATTAACAACTAAGCCACTTAAATTTTTTATCCAAACATAATGACAATTATTATCATCATCGTTCAAAAATAAAAGATTAATGTGATGTGTTTTTTCTTCTTTCGTCTTATAAAATGGGCCTATAATTATATTACCATCTAAGCCAAACACATTTACACTAATCTCTGGATTATTTAATTCAAATATTTCAATATCTTTAAGTTGTAATGGAAAAACTAAATTTTCAAAATTTATAATTTTGCTATTGCTTAAAGTTATAACTACTACATTTATATTTCTAATATTATAACTCGAACATCTATCAGAGTTTTGCTTTACGGGATTCATCGCAGAGATAATGGCCCATTTAAAACATTAAATATCTATGTTTTTAATATTCACACAAGCTTTTTTCCTTTCAATTGCTCTTGGTAATGGTATGTAAGTCGACCCTCTTAGTGCCTCACATTTGTTTATGTTTACTTCAAGTTGTTCAATTTCAGATAACGCCCATCCGCTGTCTCGTTCTTGGAAGGTGCTCATTTTCTCTATTAAAACATCAAATTGCTCTTGAAGCATACATGCTATATTGCTTGAAGCTATGTATGCTTCACACATTTTTGATTGATGAGATATTGTTGTAAAAGTGCTTTCATCTTCAGTTATTTTTACATATTTGCAAATTAAATCTATATTAAACTTTATTGCAATATGCTTTTCCAATGCACACAATAGAAGTGTTGATAGTTCATCATAAATTTTTTCAAAGAAATTTTTCACATTCAAATCACTTTTATCTTGATTCGAAAACATATACATCTTAATTCTATTATTAAATATAGAATTTATACACTTAACATTATTACTTATTAACACTCCACAATTTGCCTTGTGTGTGCTCGTTCTGTTATGATGTATCCATTCCTTCGATGATATTTGAACTTTGCACGCATCACAATAAATAAAATCTGTACATTCTCTAGGATGTTTCACTTTATTATGTTTATTTAAACTCCGCTTTCGCTTATAAACTTTATTACACAAAGCGCAAGGATACATTTTAAATTAATTTTGTATTTTCTCAAAGAACAATAGTTTGTGTTTAGTTCAGTCAAAAAATGTTTTCATAAAATGGTACCTCCACATCTTTTATAATAAGCTATATACAAATGCGTATCGAAAAAACCGCAGAAGACAGTTCATTATTTTCCCAAGCATTGAAAAACAAAAATGTTTATACTTTATAAAACTGCTTATCAAAACCGCAAACGGACCGATGAAAGCATGAACGGACGGACATAACTCAGAACCATAAGAAACACACTGCTGACTCACAAGTCACAATTCACAAGCCACTTCACAAAACCCCCTCGCCCCTCACCCCTCGCCCCTCACCCCACGCCCCTCGCCTCTATCCCCTCGTCCCCTCGCCACTTGCCACTCACACCACGCCTCTTGTCCCCTCACCCCCTTGTACCTCACCCCCCTCGCTCCCTCACCATCCCTCAAAGACACATATCACAAACCGTACGGCGCCACACACACACACACACACCACAGTTTTCTTTGCACAATATCAGCACACACACATACACAGCTTAGCTCACACGGATAGCACCATTTCACTAAGCTTAGAACGGCGAGAACCCCTCATCCCACCACTCAATCCCACAACCCCTCAACCCTCAGCCCCACAATTCTAAACATTCATGGCTTGCACATTTTTGCGATTTTTCCTTACACCATTTTTCCTTTCACCATTTGAGATAGAACCCGCTTTAATATACTACTAACAGCCGTTATTTAAGTCAGTTTTCCAATAACTGAGTAAGAAAATATGTATAAATTTTTTACGTAAAGAAAATACGGAACTAGTGGAAGCCATATACATTCTTTATTATACTTTTTCTTATCACGTTTACCGGTAGTAACGGGATCGGGGTAACTAATTTTCCCAGCCAAAAAGAGACAATTTTCTCTAAATTCGAAAGTGATTTAAAAAAAAAGCAAACTGTCATATCTTCAACTTTTTTATGTAGTCAAATTTTCTGAAGTGGGAACACTAAAAATGAACTTATCGAACTTTGACTTTTTATTGAGGAACTTTGAATTATTGATTAAAATAAGTGTCTTACATTTTTTTAAAAAATTTTAATTTTTTAAGAAGTTATAAGCAAAATAATTTGCGTGTAAGGGTTTGTTTTAAATTGCGATACTTCATTAAACATTGAGTGAAAGTTAATGAAATTTTGGTGGTAGGACTAAAAATAAATCACAATTTAGATGAAGTAAAGTTTACACTCAAATTTTAAAAATTGTTAATAAATAATACACTTTTTAATAAGAGTTAAAAATTTAACCAACTTCTCCACTAGATCGAAATAATTTTTTCTCACTATTGTTCCCTAAAATCTGCATAAAATTTTTCCAAAAAAAATTTCAGAACAATTCATAAACAAAAAAGTTACGACTGTTTTAGTGCCGTAAAATAGGCGCGAGCTGCAGTACAGCGCGAAGCATATAAACACGATCAAGCATGTTAACTTCATTTGTTTATTCATGATTGTTTTTTGTATTGAAACAGCGTGAATCGTTAAAATGTGTGAATCTATTGTTAGACGCATTAGTTAAAATTTGTCAGTTAGTTGTCGTTTTTTATCATGACACCACCACCTAAGTGCTGCAATCCTTTTAAAAGCAAAAAGAAAAAAATAACATTAGTGAAAAAAATGCAGAAGAGTCAGATGTAGAAATAGAGGAAATATTTTCAGACAAAGACGAAAAATTTGTGTGTCCGAGTGTAGATAAAATTATAAAAAAAAAGAAAACTTTGTGACGTCTATAGAAACCACCATAATGGTAATGGCCTCACCAACTTCGTTGATGTGTTTAGGCAAAGTGTTTCGACACCTCGTTCTTAATGTGAGCCGCAAGTTACCTTGCAACTGCACCTCAAAAACAAGAGTGAAACAGTAACTAAGTGTCGAATCACTTTGCCAAGGGGGCTAGAGACGGGTTTCTAGATAAATGGCCACTAAGTCTCAGTCAATGCCCGTTGTTTGATTTTAATTTACTCAGATTGAAAATATTTACTCATTTTCATCTGAGCTTGCAATATAAATCAACTGTCTTCTAAGCCTAAACTCTTTTAAAGAACATATTTAAAGAAACATATTTAAAGAAACTTTTCTCTTAAAGGGCCTAAACTTTCTCTATGAATTCAAAAAATGGTGTTTTCTGTTTCAATTCAAAAAAACATATTAAGATTGTAAATATTTCGTATTATCAATCAAAATGTTCTTATGATTCTTATCGGAAACCATCACGTATATATCACGAAAATACTAACACAATAAACATACATAGAATTACTATGCTGCAGTATGTATGTATGCAGTACAGTGCACCAGAACATAACATAATATAAAACGAAAGAAATTAAACATAGAAGCATGCAAAATAAAACATAAACTACATAAAACTACATAAAAACTTGTAAAATATAACGAAAAACTTTAAATGTGCTACACAATATCATATCATTATAACATGAAATGATATGATGCAACACGAAATAAAAATATAACTTAGCTACATCATGCTGCACCGCGTCATGCTGTTCTAACAGAACACAACGCCACACAAAACGATATAATATATATATATATAAATATAAACTAGTCTAACTAATGATTATAAAAAAAATCTGAAAAATCTAAAAAAATATTAAAAAAAACCTGAAAAAATGTTTCAAAAACTGAAAAAACCTATAAAAATGTGTAAATATTGCTGAAAAACCTGAAAAAAAGTTAAAAGATATTCATCCCGATGTTAAGTAGAAAACGACCTAATACCTAAGCCTTGCCGTGAAGGCACGAGGGCTTCCTTTAAAACGCTTTTTCGCTTACGGCCAAGTAAGCTCATCAGAAGGATTTCTAATTTGAATTTCCTACCACAACCTCTAAAGTGTGAATGCTACGCATTCGAAACAAGGCTAAATCTACTCAAAAAATTTAGAAAACATTCATTCATAAACAATCGCAAGCCTACAATCATTCACTCTTATACAAGACATCTTAATATTTTTCTAGAAACGATAATTGTTGGGAAATCTTAATGATCTAGATGTAGATTTTTTAAACAGATTTCCTGAAGTTAAAATTTCTTTGTCAGTGTTCAGTGCTTTGAGGCCGGAACAGTGTATTTTAGGTGGTCCAAAGAGTACACATAATGTTTGCGTTTGTAAAATACATGGTAATATCCAACGTTCTCCAGCACGTAAATTTTATAGCTTTTTTCTGTATTTATTAATCACGACGCCACAGGAGTCCACTTATACAATTCAAAAATGATAAATTTTTAAAAAATAAATTCGGTGTTCACAACGTGAAAAAATTTTACTATTTCTCTGACTGAGCTGGCTTCCAATATAAAAATAAATTTAATTTTGTAAATTAATTGCACCATGAAGAGGACTTTGGAATAAAAGCAGATTGGCATTTTTTTGCAACGGCGCACGGAAAGGGAGCTTGCGATGGGATTGGTGGATATGTTAAAAGAAAAGCATATTGTGCCAGTTTACAGGATACGCAAATCACCAATACGAGAAAACTCTTTGAATGGGCCCAAGAATCTTTTCGCAAAATTAATTTTGATTTTTCTTCAGCGAATGAATACACTACACACAAAAAATATTGGAATCACGTTTTACTAAACCGAAAACACTAAAAGGGACTAGCCAATTTCACTATTACAAGCCATCTGATACGAATAATTTGAATTGTAAGATTTTTTTTTCTAATGATCAAAACAATGTTGTACAGAAAGTCTGTTTGTAAATAAAATATAAAATAAAAAATCATAAAATTTTTTAACATACTGTGAGCGTCAAAAGTGAGTAGACACATGTTAATTATTTAATGTTATTCTTTTACCAAAAAATTAAAGAGAATTATCAGATTTCCAATAATGCAAAAACAAAGCTTTATTTATTCATAAACAAAAACCATAATATTATTCCAAAACAACAACAACATAATATTTTTTTTATCAAAAATTTTAACAAACCAATTTTTTACGCATCAAAAGTGAGTAGACACAAATCGTACTTTTAAAAATGTTAAAGCTTATTACATAAAATTCAATAGTTTCTAATATTTAGTCTGCCCACCTTTAGCTTTGATAACACTTTCCATTCGTCTAGGCATTGATTCAATAAGTTTTTTTGTATAATCTGGAGAAATATTGTTCCACTCCGTAAGTAAAACATCTTTCAGCATATTTGCATTCTGTATGTGGTGTTGGCGCACTTTTCTGTCGAAATGCTCCCAGAGATGCTCAATAGGGTTTAAATCAGGCGATTGTGGGGGGTGATCCAACTGTTTTGGAGTTCTATAGAGCAACCACTTCCTCACCAAGTATGTCGTGTGTTTTGGGTCATTATCTTGTTGAAAGATATACTCGCTCGGTAGTCTCAATTTGTTAACACTCGGCTCCAAATTATCTTGCAATATCTTCAAGTAATCGTGCTTATTCATAGTGCTATCAATAAAGACAAGATTGCCAACTCCAGATGCTGCCATACACCCCCACACCATCACATGTCCTCCGCCGTGTTTGACCGTACTTGTTATATATTTGTCATTATAGGCTGTATTTTTTTTTCTCCATATTTTTGTGTTTTTCTTACATCCAAATATTTCGAATTTGCTTTCATCTGTAAATAAAATATTGTTCCAGAAGGACTGGTCGCAGTTTTTGTATTTTTTTGCAAACTCTAATCGTTTTTTTTTTATTTTTTATTGAAATATAAGGCTTTTTCCTTGGGACCCTGCCGTGTATTCCTTCGGAATGTAGGCATCGCCTAACTGTGCTGGCACTGACATAATTATTTGAATCGTTTGATATATTTTGGGCTATTTGCACAGCACTTGAACCCGGATTTTCATCTACCTGTCTTACAATGCAGCGGGCCTCTCTTGGCGTAAGTCGCTTAGGTCGTCCAGTTCGTTTGCAATTCTCAAAAATTCCACTTTTTTCATATTTATCCCAAATTTTTTTAATTGTTGCATGACGCTTCTGAACTATTTTTCCAATTTCGCGAAAAGACTTTCCATTTTTTCTTAGTCTATGATTATTTTACGCGTTTCTATTGATGTTTCTGTTCTCATCTTAAATTTGAGTTATTAATGTTATTTTGCGTGACCGAACTCTTTCAAAGAATATTTTCGAGTGACCTAAGCTAATAAAAATGATGCATTTTAATAACAACTTCAAAAATTATAACGGTACTTGTAACCGCACTTATAAAAAAATAATATTTCTTTGCTCTAGCATGTGCATGTCTACTCACTTTTGATGCGTAAAAACTGGTTTGTTGAACTTATTGCTAAAAAAAATATATAATGTTGTTGTTGCTTTGGAAACTTTTTTTTTGTTTTTGTTTATGAATGAATTAAGCTTTGTTTTTGCATTATTAAAAATTAGATAATTCTCTTAAAAATTTTGGTACAAGAGAAAAATTAAACAATGAGATTGTGTCTACTCACTTTTGACGCTCACAGTAGGAGCTGTTAGGTGGTGGTGTCATGATAAAAAACGATGACTAACTGGCAAATTTTAACGAATGCGTACAATAGATTCACACATTTCACCGCTGCAATAAAAAAACAATCATGAATAAACAAATGAAGAAAACATGCTTGATCGTGTTTATGTGCTTCGCGCTGTACAGCAGCTCGCGCCGGCACTAAAACAGTCGTAACTTTTTTGTTTATGAATTGTACTGAAATTTTTTTTGGAAGAAATGTTATGCAGATTTTAGGGAACAACACTGAGAAAAATTTCTTTCTTTCTAGTGGAGAAGTTGGGTAAATTTTTAATTGTTTATTAAAAAGTGTATTATTTATAAACAATTTTTAAAATTTTAATGAAAACTTTATTTCATCTAAATTGTGATTTATTTTTAGCCCTACCACCAAAATTTCGTTAGCTTCCACTCAATGCTTAATGAAATATCGCAATTTTAGTGTAAAAAATCTTACGCGCAAATTCTTTTGCTTATAACTTTTCAAAAAATAAAAATGTATAAAAAAAAAAATGTAAGACACTTATATTAATCAATAATTCTTCAAAGTTCTTCAATAAAAAGTCAAAAATCGATAAGTTCATTTTTAGTGTTCCCACTTCAGAAAATTTGACTCATTATTAAGTATTAAGAAGTATTTAAAACATTTTTGAAAAAAAATAACTGCAAATCTTTAAAAAAGGTGCATTTTTGTAGTAGTACCTTTTGGATACATTTTTGTATGGTTCTGCCAAAAAAGTAACAGCCATAACTTAAAAATGATTGACCTTAATAAATTTAATAAAATACAAAAATTATATATATAAAAATATACAGAATTATTCAAATTCTCCACATCAAAAACCCTATTTGGGTTGCACAAATATCAAACAGAAAGATTTACATACACGGAGATAACTTGGTTCAGAAATTATTCTCTTTGCACATAACTTATTCGCTAATTGCGCATATTTATCGACTGTGAGCAACTGATCATAACATTTGCATTTCTGCTCATAAATCATGCCCAATTAAACAAATAAAAACAAAATAAAATTTTCTGCCCGGTGAAGTATTCGAACCTCGGACCTAGCGATTTATAAATTCGCACTTGAACGCATTCAGCCACGGCCGCCACTAATTGGGTGAGTTAAAGAATCTTATAGTAGGTATGTTATCAATTGGGTTGATCAAACGCTTGTTGAATTTGATAAAATGATTATAACATATGATCAGTGTTTTTCAATGAATTATATCAAAAATTGTGACAATAGCGCATAATAGATGATCAAAACTTATAAATGTTTAAAAAACACATTTTTTTATTTTATGAACAGCTTGATCATAAATCGTGCGAAAACAATTTGGTCCGTGTACTTACACTAGCTTTGATCATCGTCTTGATCTCTGTTGTAATCACTATTCTTTGTTTTGTTTTGTTTGTCTAACTAACAAGGGAAGGTCCCCAGTTGTCACTCAACGATTTGAATAATTTTTGGATATGTGATAGAGGACAAAAATCTAAGGTCGACGTATTTTTTTATATGGGCTCAATCGATAGTTTACGGTTTCAAAATGACGTTTTAAAATCAGCGAAAATTTCGTTTTTTTGCCACAATTTCACTATTTTCCATAAAAATATATACAAATTTGGTATCAAATGAAAGGTATTTTAAGGCCACACATGATGGCATCCATTTTGGAGAAATTAATTTCATTGTAATTTTGTTGTTGCAATTTTTAACAGTATTTAGTCGATATCATAAGGAGCGCATTTTCAAAATTGTTTCATTTTTATTTATATTTGATTTAAGAAAATTCTAAAAGTTACCTTTTTTTTTTGGTTTTTAAATTTTCTTTATTAAAATATGCATTTATTTTCTTAAAAAAAAAATTTTTTTTTAGAGATAAAGACCACAATATGGGTATCAAAAATTTTGTTTTTTCTCCAAATTTCGATATGTGTAAATATTTGATCGAAAAAGTTTTTTTAACAAAACACACAACACAAAATTTTTTTGTGTTATAAAGTTTAATAAAAGTACTTGCCAAAAAATATTTTAACAATATCAATTAATGTGCATTTGTATTTTTAATATTTTTTTTCAAAAAAAGCCCAAAATATTCAATGTTTCCTCAAAAAATTACGTAAAATTTGTTTTTGTTGTAAAAGTAATCTAAATTAAAAATTGCATTTTAAACTCCCTTTCACATAGCATGCCATTTATTAGCAAAAATGGATTCAGCTTTACACAAAAATTTATTAACTATTTCTATCATAAAAAAACAAGGGTATATCCATATCCATGTCAATATCCTTCCCATGCTCATTTTAAGAATAATCATGCTCATTTCGAAAATATTAAAAGAAACAAATATTTTTTATACTTTTCAGTTATAAACCCTTGGCTGCCACACCTCGCTCCAGTAATGTAGCTTCCACCCTATGGTAACTCATTACCCCAACTAGCCAAGGGTTAATAACTGAAAAGTATAAAATATATTTATTTGTTTCTTTTAAAATTTTCAAAATATAGAAACAAAATATAGAAACTTAATATTTACAGGAAAGGAGTTTTGTTAATACAGATCAACGTGTTATGAAAATAGGTTTTTAGTAATAACTTTTGATTGGAAAAGAATATTGGGATATTTTTTTTTTTAAATAAATTATTTTTGAAGCTATAATCTTTTATAAAAATTATAAAAAGAACAGTTTTAAAAAAATTAATTTCATCATAATGAATTTATAATGAATTTTTGCTAATAAATGTCATGCTATGCGAAAGGCAGTTTAAAATGAAATTTTTAATTTAAATTATTTTTACAACAAAAACAAAGTTTACGAAATTTTTTGAGGAAACATTGAATATTTTGGGCTTTTTTTGAAAAAAATATTAAAAATATAAATGTACACTGTTTTGGTATTGGTTATTGGTTATATTGAAACTTAATATTTACAGGAAAGGAGTTTTGTTAATACAGATCAACGTGTTATGAAAATAGGTTTTTAGTAATAACTTTTGATTGGAAAAGAATATTGGGATATTTTTTTTTTTAAATAAATTATTTTTGAAGCTATAATCTTTTATAAAAATTATAAAAAGAACAGTTTTAAAAAAATTAATTTCATCATAATGAATTTATAATGAATTTTTGCTAATAAATGTCATGCTATGCGAAAGGGAGTTTAAAATGAAATTTTTAATTTAAATTATTTTTACAACAAAAACAAAGTTTACGAAATTTTTTGAGGAAACATTGAATATTTTGGGCTTTTTTTGAAAAAAATATTAAAAATATAAATGTACACTGTTTTGGTATTGGTTACATATTTTTTGGCATGTACTTTTATTAAACTTTGTAACAAAAAAAAATTTTTGTGAAATATGTTGAAAGCTAACGGAGATTTTAACATAGAAAGTCATATTTTTAAATTTGCGATGGTTTTTTTCTCATTCCTTCGGGCAAAAAAGTTAAAAGCAGAAAGTTGTATAGAAGCCCTGTTAAATATAAACTTTTCTGATCAAATATTTACACATATCGAAATTTGGAGAAAAAACAAAATTTTTGATACCCATATTGTGGTCTTCATCTCTAAAAAAAAATTTTTTTTTAAGAAAATAAATGCATATTTTAATAAAGAAATTTTTAATACGAGAAGTTAAAAATTTAAAAAACAAAAAAATGGTAGTTTTTAGATTTTTCTTAAATCAAATATAAATGAAAATGAAACAATTTCGAAAATGCGCTCCTTATGATATCGACTAAATACTGTTAAAAATTACAACAACAAAATTACAGTGCAATGAATGGATGCCATCATGTGTGGCTTTAAAATACCTTTCGTTTGATACCAAATGTGTATATATTTCTATGGAAAATAGTGAAATTGTGGCAAAAAAACGAAATTTTCGCTGATTTTAAAACGTCATTTTGAAACCGTAAACTATCGATTGAGCACATATAAAAAAATACGTCGACCTTAGATTTTTGTCCTCTATCACATATCCAAAACTTATTCAAATCGTTGAGTGACACCTGGGGACCTTTCCTTGTAAGTAACTTCTAACTAAGAAGTCAGAGAAAGATGCTTGCATAAAAAATTGCATTTTTGCACAAGACCGGTAACAATAACAATTTGTATAACTGCTCTCCTTTAACTAAAACTAAATTAACCAGTTTTCGTCATCAATTATGTGCATCACTTTTTACCTTTCTTTTGTTTCTTTGTTAAAAATACTTACTTCTGATTTTTATATGAATTTTTACCTTTGTTTTGCTTCTATGTTAAAAATACTTAGTTCTCAACAATTCTAATACATTTGAAGTGAAATATTTTCTATTTGTGAAAGAAACATTTTTGATTTTATTTGGAGACCATTTTGCAGTGTTTTAAAAGAGAAAACAAATATTAAAGTTTTTTTATTGAACTCGTTTTGGACTATTTTTTATTTTGGATTATTCAGAGAAGTATGGAAAAAGGTTAAACAATATTCAATTCCTAAATAATAATGTTTAAAAATTCCTTAGTGGAACCAACTGTAGAAATACGTGAACTTTTTGTGGTTTGGCTGGTATCAGAGAACAAAAGACAAGCAATTATTATCGGATATGATATGAAATGATGATAGCTATTTACTTGAAAAGGAGTTAAATTTTTTATCAGCAAGGTTTCACAAGAATTGGATAGACTGCAGCAGGTCTCGGTTTTGAAAAAAAAATACCACAATTGGCTTAGTTCATGTGTTGATATTGCAAGTTTAAAGGAGATATGCGTGAGTTCATTACATTGACCTGCATTTTACATTATATTATTACATCATATTACAGAAAGCAAGTACTAGCAGAGCCATTTCCACATATGAATCTGATTCTGAAGTATGTAAGTCTTGTAGAATGTTTGATTGTAATAAGTGTTAAAAATAACAATATGTAGAAACCAACTACGAGTAGAGGTCGACCTTAACTTAGCTATGATGGATCAGCTGATAGAAGTAAACGTCGTAAAATTAAAAACTTTATTACTACTACTCCACCAGATGTCATCAAGCGTGCTGCAAAAATAGTTCAAAAACAGGAGGGGATTGCGGATAACAGGTGCCTTTCGGTTTCTAAACCGCTTGGCGTGTATTATGATTTAAAATTATCCGTGCGAAAGTACAACGTCATACGATCTGTAGTAAATGCAATTCACCCGAATTGTTTTCCAAATTACTATGCGCTGAAAACTGGAAGACTTTATTCCTCGCCCAATATCACTCTCAGAAATATCTGCTGAAGTGCCTTTGCAAGCATTGCTCAATAGGACTGCGCATAGCTTATTGCAACTATGCGACATAGATTCCAATATAAGAATACTCTTAGAATGTAAATGGGGATTTGACGGCAGTTCAGGTCACTGCATTTATAAACAAAAATTTTCCAATGAAAATTATACAGACGAGTTTCTTTTCGTAGTTGCATTGGTCTCATTAAAAATGTCTATTTTAGAAAGTCATCACCATATTTGGGTTAATCAACATTCCTCGTCAACACTTCTTTGCCGTCCTATTAAATTTGTTTTTATGAATGAAAATCCTGACCTAATACGTCAAATAGAAAAGGATATGGCAAGCCAAATAGAAAAACTTTCAGAGTACACCGTTCAATTAAAGAATTTTGAAGTCAATGTAACCTTTAAAATGCATTTAACAATGATTGACGGTGCAGTTGCAAGTGTACACTCCAACAACTCTTCTTCTAGCAGTTGCTATCTATGTGGTTCAGTTCCAACTTTAATGAATTCTTTTCATGCAACTGAAAGACCTATTAACGACGAGTTTTTGAGATATGGGTTTCTACTTTACACGCATGGATCAAATTTTTCGAATGCGCATTACATATTTCTTATAGACTTCCCTTGAAATGTTGGTGAGTGTGTGGTGAAAGAAATCGTAAAATATTCAACGGCAACAAGCAAAGAATTTGCAAGTAATTAAAAAAAAAAATGGGTTTAGTAGTTAATGCCGTAAAAACGGGATATGGGAGATCTAACGATGGCAATACTGCAAGACGGTTTTTTTAATAAAATCAACAACAACGAAAATTTAATAAGAAAATTCTCTTTGATTTTGCCACTCTCTCTTTGAAGTTCTCTTTGAATACTTGCCACTGTTCAACCAATTAATACAGACAGTTATGGAACACTATGGCAAGATACTTTTAAAATTTATATGGAAAATTATTCATGGTATTATATGCCTCTTTCCATGCATAAGGTTTTAGTGTATGGGCTACAAATAATTGAATATTATAATATTCCAATTGGAATGCTTTCAGAAGAAGCATTAGATTCAAGGCACAAGGGATTTCAAAAAAAGTCGCTTGCATAATACTCGAAAAATTTCTAGAAAATCTTCAAATAGGGACCTCTTAGTTAATTTATTGCTGTCTACAGAGAAAGCGCCAGCATGAAGAAAGGTAAGTTAACAGAACATGTATGAACAGTACGGGAATAGAGACTGAGTTCTTAAGTGCATTCATGCAAAGCACATTATCTCATCCCACAGAGAAATTCGAAGCCAGAAACAAAGCATAGACCAGGATATCGCCCCTTGTCTTTTGAATATTGAAACGGAAGAAGAATGTGAAGACAGTAATTTAGAAACAGATTTTGCTAATTTAATTGCAAGCGACTCAACGTTGAATAATGAATCGGAAAGCGACAGCGAATATATTTATTTATAAACCTATGTATAAGCTATATTAGTAAAAATAAACTAAAATTGTTGTATTTCATAATAAAAAGATACTTTGAGTCTTAATACTCCTAATATGTAATTTAAAACAAACAAATTTATAAATAATTCTTACTTTTGGTATTAATTAGCAAATAATTATACAATAAAACTTTGCATTTTGGATAAATGTGCACTTGATTTTATTGCTCTGGGTTAATTTACCAGCACCAGTTAAGGGCTAATTCAGGCACTCTTATAATATTAAGCTTTAAAAAAAATTGACTGGGCCACTTTCAAAATCAGATTACCTATCTCAGTAATATCAGAAGTGGTCGTATAAGTTGACCGATTTGGTTCGTTTTCACACCAACTAGTTGCTGCTATTAAAAAACTAGGTGCACAAAATTTTATTGCTCTGGGATCCTTTTTGGGGAAATATATCAGATTACCGATTTCAGTTATATTGGAGGTGGAGTAGTAGTTAACCGATTCGATTCGTTTTCACACCAGTTATTTATAGCTACAAAAACACTATGTGTAGGAAATTTTAATGATCTGAGATCCTTTTTTGAGGAAATATATCAGATGACCTATTTCGGTTATATGGGAGGTGGTCATATTAGTTAACCGATTTGGTTAATTTTCACAACAGCTTTTATACAAAAAAAGTATGTGTATCAATTTTTAATGATCTGGGATAATTTTTTGTGTAAATATACCGGATTACCAATTTCGCTTACATGGGAGGTGGGCGTATTGATCGGCCGATTTGGTTCATTTCACACCAGCTATTTACAGATTCAAGAGAACTATGTGTACCAAATTTTGTTTATCTAGGGTAATTTTTTGGGGATCTATTCCAGATAACCGATTTCGGTTATATCGGAGGTAGGCGTGCCATTGATTCAATATGCTAACATTTTTTTTAAATAATTCTATTATCATAAAACTCAGCTTCACAAAATTTCATGATTCTAGGGCAACTCCTTCTACTTTTGGCCACTCGCTATATGGACTCGTTACACTGTGTGCCGGCCCAACATGCAAGACCATATTCTAGCTTAGAATGAAATTCCATAGTAGATGCAGGAGAGCAATTTTTTAGAGCAGAAGGTTTTTAATAGATATAAATATCTAGTTGCTGTAACAAAATATTTCTTAAGTGCATTGTTATGATTCAACCAATTCATGTTTCAGTTAATAAATAATAACAGGTATTGAAAGCTTTTAACACATTCTATACTGAAACAATTGGAGGAAGATGTATTTAAGTCATCGAAAGTATGAACGCAAGGCCGAGATCCATAATATCTTTGCAAAATTTATACTTTCTGCAATTTGCCTTTGACATTAAGGGGGTCCTCTGGTAATCCGAAAAATTTTTCGATTTTTTTTTTCATATTTCTATTGCTCAGATACTCAAAAACATTTTCCCAAAAGGATTTTCCAAAATTCGAAATAGTTTAGGAGATACAGGCATTTTTGTGTAGGTATGTTTTCGTCAAAATAACGCATCAGCAAAGTTGTTTATTTGCCTGCAGTCATTAGTCGAAAATTCTGTGGAATTCTTCCAAAATATGTATTGATATTACAAAATATACACACACAGTATGTATACATGCAGTATGTATACATGCATGTTTTGATTTAGGGGTTGAAATGATTTTGAGCCCAGGTGTTCACATGAAAGAAGCAAACGAACGACGTAATAAGGACTCTGTGGAAAACATGAGAAAAGAAATATGGTCAACATATTATCACAAAAGTTCAAGTGATAGTAATCCACAACATATGTATTGCCCACCTGGTGAGTCCAGCTGGTGCGCCTATCAAAAGTCAGCAGCAGAAGGCTCATTAGCCTCATTTCACCACACGTACGCCCCACTTGATGGAAAGGTTCTGCAAGTAATGAAGCCCATATACGAAGCGTTATCATCCGACGATCTACTCAACCGATGCACTGGAGGTGAAACGCAAAATTGTAACGAATCGTTCAACTCGCTTTTGTGGACCTTTGCGCCGAAACATATCCACTGTGGTGCTACCACAGTCGAAATCGCAAATTTTCTGGCAACCTGCATTTTCAACGAAGGCTTCACAAGTATTTTAAAAATAATGTCAACAATGGGTATTGTCATCGGCCCACAAGCCGAGATGTATGCTGAATCTCGCGACGGAAAACGACTTCAACGCTCAGAGCTAAAAACGTACGCATCATCGAAAGAGGGTCGCACAGCCCGCAGAGCCCAAAAAGCCATGGAAAACTCGTTTTATGAGATGGAGGAAGGCACACTTTATGGGGCTGGAATTGCCGATTAATATTCGTAAGTATTGTATTAAAAAAATATGTGCTAATGTCATTTGTGTGCCTCAAAATTGAAGTCAAAACTTTAAACGCGTTTTTCTCGAAACCATGTTTTTCAAAACTTTGCGCACGATAACTCAAACAGTTTTTGACCGATTTTGATATATGAGGCATGAAACGACGCAGAATTTACGCCGCTATAGCCCCTACCTCAAACTTGCCGAAAAAATAATGTTTACTATTTTTTTTCTACACTAGACTACAAAAAAAAAGGTCGAAATTCGATTTTTCATTTTCAAAGTGGCGGCTCCCCCCCCTAAAAAAATTTCGATTTTTGTTTCCGAGGTAGGGGCTATAGGGACATTCATTCTAAGTAACTGAATATTTTTTTTTTTTTTCAGACGATGTTTACACTTGGAATCGTGCGCAATTTGGACCCACCTTTTTTCCGGAGAACCTCGTTACCAGGCCGAGAACTTTCTGAACGGTCCATAAATTCACTTTTTCAAAATTTTGTATTTTTTTCAATAAATTAAGCTACCCAAATCAAAAAACGGAACTAAAATATCTTTACTCGTTCTCTTTCCACAATATTTTGAAAAAAGGCTAAAATTTGGCATAGATTACCAGAGGACCCCCTTAAAAAGCATAAACTTAGTTTTGTCACCAAGAATCAGCTAGTGAGAAAAAAACTAGTGCCTTAAAATTTCTAAATTATGATTTACTGCAATATTAAGGTCAAGTAAAGTTTCGCAAGAGTATGTACACGCAATATCATCGGCAAATGCTATTGCCTTACATTGAAAGCTTAGTGAAAGAAGTGAGTTTATAAAGATTAAGAACAAAACTGGTGCCAGAGCTGATCCTTGGGGCACGCCAATTTGTACATTGCTATAGGAACTAAAATGATTATCTATTTTCACTCGTTGCACTCTTTTGGTAAGATAGGATGAAAACCATTTAGAAATTGTGCCTCTAAAACCTGATTATAACAGTTTATTGAGTAGAATTTTATGATCGACAGTATCAAAAGCATTGGTAATGTCAACAATAAGAGCTGAAGATATCTTTTTACTATTTAAGCTTGTTTATATTTGAACAAAAACATAATAGGGCATCTTCAGTTGATATACCTGGTCTAAAACCGTATTGACTTTCTTAAAAAAACTTGAATTTGTTGAAGAAGTTCAGCATTCTAAATTTAATAGCTTTTTCAAATATTTTAGAGAATGGTGATAAAATCGAAATCGGTATATAATTGTTAAAATTTCTTTTGTCTCCATTTTTAAACAGAGGAATGAATTTCTTCTGCCTTTTTAAGCATTTCAGGAAAAATCCCCAAATGGACGCTTTTATTGAACCTTAATAAAACATGTGGAGCTTAGAAGTTTAAATGTTACCTTTTATAGAACTGGTGCAGGTAATAAGTAAATAGATACAGGCACTGATACTTGATATAGTGCTTAGGAAAGCACTACGGTATGGAAAGGCTTATATGGAAGTGAATTTCGGATACAATCTCAGGTGTTATAATATCTTAGCCATTGCAATTGGAAATAAATAAATGGATTCAAAAATCATGGAGCGATTCAGTTATGAAGAAGTGACTGAGGAGTATTTAAGAAACAAAAAAGCGGAAGATGTTCTAAGCTACGTTCAAAGAAAAATAAACTTCGAAATACCATTGGACTTAAAAGAGAAATTATCTGTTTCCGTCAAAAATTTAAAAAAGCGTTACAGCCATTAAAACTACACGAAAGAAAGATTGTATAAGCATAACGAAAAATGGCTGGCGATATTACTGTGCATAGAGCTTAAAAAACAGCCAACAAAAATCAACGCAGGAAGACCAAAAAAAGAACTTGACAACTGCAGCGATAGATCTAAGAGGTGGAAGCTGAAGGATATCACTGATGAAATCGGGAGTAAAAATGTTCCAGAAACTTTCCTTCATCAATTGCGAGCAGACAAAAAATATGCAAAACTGTAAATCATTGAAAAAGTTATTGATGCTAGTCCAGTGAGAACAAAACGGATTCTTAAAAGTGCACCAACACCGAGCGAGGAAAAGCAGTACACAAATGAGGAGGCATGAGCATTATTTTTGGATTTGAAATTAACAAAGCACCATACTGAGCATACTGAGCTCAGATTGCGTGCGACTGAAAAAGGTTCAAATCTGTATCCATCATATCATCACATAACTGCTACTAAGGAACTGCTACCAAGGAATTTTGGCCAATAATAACCTATTCTGAGCCACTGTGCGTAGTTTCTTTTGTACTGTTTCTCCTATATCTTTGTTAATTTTGTGTAGTATACTTGCAAAATACTTCTTTTTTATTGAAAGCATATGTGGGTTGAAACAATCTTTTTTGTCTGCCTGCAACAAGGAAAGCTACTTGAGTATTGGAAATTATGCAATAAGAAATGATTTCTTAATATTTACCAATCAAGTAAGCAGTTTTAGTTGCACTTTTATCTTCCATGATTAATATTTTTTTCACAAAAAAAAAAATCTTTAAACTAATTTTACCACCTTTTTACTAAGATTACTCTGTAGTTTTCTATATTCTTAAATAGAAGGTTGCTGATCTGTACACAATGCATTAGCAGCAACGTTAGGTCACGACAATTATGTTACATACTTTTGCAAGTAAAATCTATCAGTTTTTCAATAAACTCATTTTTTTGAGAGCACGATAAGATTGAAGAAAGTTTTCATAACAAAAATTTGTTGTAGAGATGAAAAGAATCCGAATATTATATTGAAAATAAGCAGGATAATAGAACTAAAGTTGTAGTAAAAATTTAGTCACTAAAATTAACAGAAATGTAATTAAAAATAATAAAGAAAAATTAGAAAAACAATTATTATCAGCTAGGCTGAAGCATTGATCCTCCTCCTCTAAGTAAGAAAAGGTAAGTTAAGTTAGTAAATTTCAAAGCAATTACTTTGATTTTGCTAAATTTTCTTCTACTATCATATCTTATTCACAATTTGTCTAAAAATATGCTTGGAGGGAAGAAAATCAGACATTTGCTTTGAAAAATTCTTTGAGCAAAATTTTAAAATGCTCTCATGCCCCTAAAAAAATAATATTGTCAAAAATGGTAAGCTTTGAAATAAACTTAATGTAATGCTTCATGGCGTGATGTTAATTGTATAAAAATGCCTAACTCCAAAACTTTACGAGGGTCGTTCAAAAAATAATTAACCTCCAAATTGTGACTTTGACCTCTTAAAACTCCATGAAGGATCATTCCAAGGTCAAAATTGTTAATTTTTTTAATATAAAAAATTACAGTCTTTTGCTATTATATTACATTAACATTTTTATGCACAAGAACAGCCTTGTGCTCTCTCTTGGCAAGTGAACATCGGGCAACAATCCAGTGACTTTCTGAGCCCTATCAAAGCAAACAAAACAAAAAAAAAAAACTGTACGTCTTTATTAGTTTTATGTAATAAGTGATCATATCATATCACTCTTATATTAAATATTAATTTAGAAAACTAAATAAAAAAAAATTACGATGACTCAACCTCCTGACAGGGGTAAAATTAATTTTGACCTTGACAACACCAAATGCTTAAAAAGCTCAATTGAAGGCCCAAAATATGTAATAATAGTTACAACCGGTACTACAGAAACTCGCTAACGTGTCTCCATTTCTTATTAAAAAAGTGATAGATAATGTTTTTGGTGGCGAAGTAGAAGCTTGTAAAAAACTTCGAAGCGGTATTATCTAAGTTAAAACAAAAAGTTGTGTACAGGCCAACAAATTAATAAAACTAACTGCTTTTACTTCTACTATTAAAGTAGAAGTCTCCAAACATAACTCACTGAATTCATCTAAAGCAGTTATTTACTCTAATGACCTGAGAGGTACGGAAGAAAAGAAATACTCAGCGAACTCACCGAGCAAAACATTACCGAAGTAAAAAAAAAAATCTTGAAAAACATAAACGGTGAATTAAAAGAAACTGGTTTACTTATACTCACTTTTGCAGTACTTTATCTCCCCAGCCAAATCAACATCGGATATGAAAAAATTTTAAACTCGTCCCTACATCCCTCTTCTACTAAGATGTAAAAACTATCTTCGCTTTGGCCATATAATTAAATTTTGCAAAAGCGATAAATTATGTGTTAATTGTGCAAGCAACGAACACTTAAACTCTAACGATGAATGTTCTAATGCGACTGTATGCATTAACTGCAAGGAGAATAACTCTCCCAGCTGCGATCACTTCATGCTTTCCAAAACATGCCCAACTTTTATAAAATATAAAAAACTCCAAGCTATTGTAACTTTGCAAAAAGTTGAAATGAGAAAAGCAAAAAGTATTTATAAAGAGCGGCACTCAACCGGTACAATATTCTCGTCTGTAGTAAATAATCACAACAACACCAACAACATCAACAAAATCAACAATTACATCAATGAAACAAAACAACGTGAAACAATAAATGCACAAACTTTAAACAAAACTTCAAGAATGGAGTCAAACTCTAACTTCAACAATACTATTCCTAATATCAACTATACAAATATCCAACCTACAAATCAAATATCCTTGGGAAAAGTTTAAGAAAACTACACTATTTTTCTTCCACCCTGCCGCACAATGCTCCGTTAGTGGACAAAAATCAAAAAGTTAGTAACGCCGAATTCAACAATACTGGTCTCATTTTAAAGGTAAAAGTCCAAATAAGAAGTAACTGCAAATTCTTTAGTATATATACTTACATATATTTATTTTTTTTGTTGGTACAGCTATTCAAAGTTGACGAATATGATATTGAAATAATTAAACATGAATTTAGCGCTCGTAAGTGTTTTTTAAGATTATTTGGCAAAATTAAATTTTTGGTTTCAACTTTGTAATGTAGAACATTTTAAATTAAGAAATAACTTAGTTAAATTAATTTTTTGAGTTTTTTTTTAATATAAAAATAAAAATATGAAAATTGGACAATTTCTGGAGTCCGGGGAAAATTAGTTCCTGAAAGTCCGTGAAATGTTATTGCTGTTTCTGTAACAATAAACCTTAATTTATCCGGAAAAACCAAAAACTCTTTAGACTTTTTCCGATTCTTTGAAATATTAAATTTTTTCTAAGTGTCCAAAACGCAGTTTTTTTCCTAATATTGCATTTTTAGTAGTACACGCAAATCAAAATAAGTAGAATTGTTATTGTAAATATTTTTTATTTGCTTGCATATATTTTATTTTGTGTATATTGTTATGCCCCACCCAATATTCATGCATTTCGCCATTAAAATTACCTACAAAATCTTAGACTCCCAAGTGTGGGGCATTTAATAGTTAGTGAGGCCATCTATACTCTTTTTACTCGTTTAACTTACCGTTTGAGTTTACAAAAACAAAACTTACAAACCTAACTTCAGTTAACAAGCGCGATTAAAGTGGTTATAATTAAAGTGAAAATAATGTCTTTTAAAGACATTTTAAATAGTGAATTGGTTGGCCTGTGGATTTCCACAGAAACTAATAAAAAAATATCTGAAATATATTCTTTTATTGTGTCAAAAATCGGAGACCGAGAATTCGATTTAAAGTTGTTGCGGTCTAAGGTTTACAAATTTCATAGCCAAATGATTGCAAATTGGAGAGATTCTTCTTATAAAAAAGAAAGATTGCAAGCTTTGCACTCTTCTTGGCTACAGTGGGCAATGTTTTCTATGGAAGAGGAAGATATTGATAATGTAAGAGAATCATATTAGTATTATGGAATACAAATATCTCTAACTATTCTCATTTATAGCAGCCTAGCACGAGCACAGGGAAACGCGGCAGACCTAAAGTTAATTTTTCGGAAGCTTCAAAAAAAACAAAAATGCGTAGAGTGGAGAAATTATTAAATGAACGCGATGCTGATGAGATAACCTTCGATTTTGAGAACATAAGATCTTAGAGTGGTGCTGATGAATGCAATAAAACCTTGGAGCCAAGTAAAGCTCTTGTCTTATACCTAGATTTCAATTTGTCGGAAGCAAAATATAAAGTACTGTGGAAAATTTTGAACAACTTACATCACGATTGTTTCCCCAGCCTGCATACCTTGCGAGGTTTAAAAAAGGAACTAATTCCTGATATTACTGCAACAGAGATATCAGCAGAAGTTTGTTTGAAGCATTTAATGCGAGTCACAGTAAATGGCATCTTTAGTCTCTGTTTAAGTATGGAGTTTGGTAGAAACTTTTCTCTTATCTGCAAATGGGGAATGGACGGTAGTTCGGGCCACAGCCAATATAAACAAAGATTTTCTTCGGGTGACTTATCCGATGAATTCATGTTTATTATTGCATTTGTGCCACTTAAGTAAGTATTGACATAGTTTTCATGATTAAGATTACGTAATCATGGTGTTTACTATATTTGCAGATTAATTCATTCGTCAACCAAGAAGGAAGTGTAGGTGAATAAAACACCGTCATCTACACTATTTCGTAGAGTTGTGAAATTTATCCATACCAAGGAAAACAAGGACTTGGTTCTTAAGGAATATCAAGCAATGAAGAAAAAAAATAAGCGATTTGGAATGTGATGTATTTTAAGCCAATGGTGAAGTATGTGTCATATGAAATGCACTGTACCATTATTAATGGTTCTGTAGCAACTGTTTTCTCAAATACGAGCTCCGCCAGCAGATACTTCATATCCAAAGCTAGTCCGACTGAAATGAATCAAATTGTGCAAGGAGCGAGCGGCAACTCTGAGTACTTTAAGTTTGGCTGCTGCTTCATATAGCATATCGCCTCCCATTTAAATCCTGGCAAGTACGAGATGTAAATAGAGCTACATTTTTAGAAAGTAAAACCCGAATTCAGAGGGAATTTAGGGAAAAAACTGGCCTAATAGTTGACCAAGTAAAACAAGGCTTTGGAACAACAAATGACGGAAATACTGCACGCAGGTTTTTTTCAGAAGTCGACTTAGCAGCAGATATTACAACAATCGACAAGGATTTCATTTATAACTTCTCAGTTATATTACGGGTGTTATCTAGCGGTAAATCTATAAAAACCCACGAGTTCGGTGAGCTTTTGGAAGCAACAAGAGATTTATATCTGCAAGATTATAGCTGATACCACATGCCTAGCTGGATACATAAAGTACTGATCCACGTATGAGACGTTATCAAGTTTTTTGACTTGCCCATTGGTAAATTCAATATTGAAATCACTCATACATCTCATTCTGTAAATCTAACTTTATTGTAGGAAGTTTATCGGAGGAAGCACTAGAATAAACCCATAAAAGTGTTCGCAAAAATCGTTTAGAGCACACTAACAAAACGGGACGAGAAGACACGAACAAAGACCTTTTACGGCTTCTTAAATTGCCAGTAAAAGAAATATTACAAGCAAAAAAAAAAAAAAGGTAATCCGACGACAAATTAATCGATTATTATGTTTGGAAACCAGGAACTCAGGATTGAGGACTTGTATTCGTCAATAGTAAATCCTTCCGAGTGAAAAAATTTTTGTGATCAATCTATTTTAATTAGTGAATAAATAAATGGAATAAAAAGAAAATAATTTTATAAATTCACTGGAAATTTTAGTCTGAAAATAAAGAAAACTGCCATTGGCTAATATTTGGCCAGTATTTGGAGCTTCATAATTTTAAACATTCTCCATTGTTTGCATTTGTGATATATGATTTGACCTCCGGCGTATTTAGAATTAAAGATTTGCCGGATTTTTTAGCCCATATGCAAAAATTTCTCATAGCAATCATATGCACCCCTAACTCCTGTAAAACCGTTCAAAAATGCTCATTTTTTAAAAAACTATGAGATTCACAAAACAAACTTACTTCATTTTTGAAATCACCGTACTTATTTAATTTAAAAACAAAGTTTCATTATAATCGGACCACTATTCTATTTTTGCCCATCATTTGTATAGAGACGAAGTATTGTGCGCCGTCAAGTGTCATATAGCGACATCGACCTCAGCGATGCAGCAGACTGCTCTTCTACAACAACAGCACCATACAATCTACGATCTCAATCTAAATCTAAAGTCAACATTCTTGCCAGAAATACATCTAAACGATTACAATCTCAATTTAAAGCATTAAACACAAAATCAACCATCAAAAAAACTATTAAATACACCAGCTCTCTACAGCTGCTCTTATTATAAATTTATTATAATAAACCTAATATTGATAAAATTTATTATTTTCCATAGCAACAATGACCCTTGGTATTATTCAGTGGAATGTGAATGGTTATTTAAGTAATTATAACGAGCTTTTGATCTTAATAAAAAATATAACCCAAAAATAATTTTAATACAAGAATCCAACATCCATTCGCTTCTTAACATCCCAACTCCAATCAACTTTGCACTTTATTCCCTTAACACATACAAGATTTAACTTAATATCAGCTTATAATCCACCAAGTGATAACTTTAGCAACAACAACCTTCAGAACATTTTTAACCCTCTCTGCAATCCGACTTTAGTTACTGGTGACTTCAACGGTTGGCACAGAACATGGGGATCGCTAAGCAATAACAAAAAATTCTAATTTAACGCAAAATTTATGACCCAGTCTTACTTCCTCCTCCTCAACGACCGTTCGCCCACGCATTTTAGTACCCACAATACCCTCTCCCATATCGATTTTACTTTCCAATCATAATAATCCAACCACATAGCAATAACGCTATCGACCAAGATTTATAATCACAAAGAAGTATCAAATCTCAATAAAATTAATCTCCAATCTGCTAACGACTGCATACCACAATCTTCAGCAAAACGTTACTTCTATAATGTTCCCTGGTGGAACACAAACTTATGTAAACTCAAAAAAAAAGAAAAAGTAAACTTTGGATAATTTTTATGCAATTTTATGCAATATGACTCTTGTTAATATGCTTAACTACAAAAGAATCAGAGCTCTTTTCAAATTTGAAATGAAGAAAGCTAAACAAGTCTCAATTGCGGATTTTACAGCCGATATTGATCCATTCACAAAAATTGGCAAAGTTTGGGCTACCATAAGACGCTTTTTGCGGATATAAAATCTCTTACAACATTCACTGCATCTCTGACCCCTATTCTTCTTCTTCTACACCGCAATTCACAACCAACAAAAAAGATGATGGTCCAAGAGGCAATAGACCTGAACTCGATCGAATCAATTATTCCATGATCCGCAACACTTCTGTAGTTCTAAAACACAGAATTATAAATTTTTAAAACAACATTTTTTTCCTGTTGATAACGACATTTTTTAGTGTCGTTATACCTGTTTTAAAGCCGAAAAACGACAAAACCCCTGTTTGGCATAAGTTTTGGATTAGATAATTGCTACTCGGTTATGGTGGTTTGTAACTTCCAACAAACTACTAGGTAGCCACCAAATGGGATTTAGAAAAGGCAAATTAACAACGGATACTCTAATTTATGTCGATTATTTGATTGCAAAATGTCTATCGCAAAAAAAAACATCCATCAATAATTTCATTGAACTTTGAAAAAGATTTTGATAGAATTGGCATACATACAGTTATATACCAGCTGTTAGCATGGAAGCTGGGTCCCAGAATAATAGATTACATAAAAAATTTCGTGTTTAATAGGAAATTAATCGTTCGAACAGGCAATATAACTTCCGATCCTCAACCGTTACATAAAGGCATCCAACAGGGGTCCCCCTCTCAGTGATATTATTTCTAATAACTTATAATAAACAACGCAGCATCATTTCTCTTCAAAAAGAAATCGATTTCTGTGCGTATGCAGATGACTTCAATGTAATAATAAAGTCAAACAAAATCAAAAACTCTAAAATCGACCACAATTCTCTTTTTGGAGACATAATGCAGTGGTATAACTACTCTGGAGCAAAACTTTCTGAAACAAAATGGAAATCTATTCATATCTGTCGCAAACACAACTGCTCATGCTCTATAATTTTAAGCAATTTCCAGCTCACAGAATGCGACTCTTTAAAAATTCTTGGAATATTAATTAACAAAAAATACAAATGGGACGGTCATATAGAACACCTGATTTCCTCCTAATATAAGCAACTTAACGTCATCAAATCCTCTCTAGCTCCAAATTTAACGGCAGCACTTACTCATTGATACAATTAGTGAAGTCTCTAGTCGCATCTAAAATCAACTATGGTTTGATTATATACGGTTTTGCTCCAAAGTCTGTACTCGGAGCTTTCAAGTCAACCCCAATCAACATGATATTTGAAGCAAATATTCTTACACCAAAAAAAAAAAAAAAGGAAGTAACATTGAAGAAAACTGTCCTATTTAAAAAAAACCTTTTATTTTTGACTCCATCAAGATAACTTGTTAATGTTACAAGAAAGGTGTTGTTAAGTACAAAATTTTAATAGTTGAAAATTCAACAAAAATGTTGTTAATATAAAAAGACAATCTTGTCATCTTTAAAATATGTCTGGCCATCTTTAAAATGTCGTATCTTTCAAATTACAAGATCATCAGGTTAAATGTAAATTGTTGAATTGAGAAATCAATTAATGAATGAAATATGAAAAGACAATCTTGTCATCTTTCAAATGTCGTATCTTTAAGATAACAAGATCATCAGGGTAAATGAAAATGGTTGATGTTAATATGAAGATAGCATCTTTTCACATTTGAAAAAATCAATGTTGATGTAAAAATTCTTGTTTTATGTATAAACTTACCCATGGTGACTGAAAAGACACTTGTGGTTAATAAAACAAAGGTATGATTTTGATTTAAAAACAGCTTTCCTTATAATATAGAAGTAATATATTTATATCAAACTGATTTCTTTAAAATTTTGTGTAACTAATGGCTTTATTTTGCAAAACGCATGTTATCACCTGGGAGCTGGTGGTGGAGGGGGGAAGGGGTGGAGGGGGGTTTTGTCTAATTTCTTAAGAAATTTCAGTGAGATAAAGAGTTTTTTTACTTCATATGAGCACGGAATTGTGTGGGAAAAAACTCCAACTGAGGTGATTGCTTGCTTTTTACAAAATAGAGCCATTAGTAGGACCGTTATAAGGCAAGTAGTAAATAAAAGCAAGTATATTGGTAACAATTAAGTAACAATTATGTTTATTGAGGCATAAATAATTTTTCTTTAATAACACTGCGACAACTAAAACGTATCAGAGAAACCGCTGCTTGTTTCAAGTAGAGGAATACTTCCAGAACACGGCCTTAGACTCCGTCCTTATATACGCAGATCATGCATCGCTTTGGCCCCAATGCGTTTTTGAGTTAATTTTACCACAGCTTACATATTTCTGATTCCGATTTATTGAATTAACTGAATCACGATTTTGCACGTTTTCCAAAGTTTTCACATAACAAATAATTTCTTTAATTTTTAACTGCGTTCTTAAACGTCTTTATGCAAAGCATCAGTGTGTTTTTTGATGTCGGCAACTAGATTGTTCTTTTAAAGTATGCTTTAGTTGCGCCTTTTTTAGTGAATCTACTAAGCACCAATTAGAAAAAAAACACTAATGCATATCATAAAGACGTTTAAGAAGGCATCCTTTCTTTTAAATTTGTTAATATTTTATTTTATCACTCACATAATTATTTCACAATAACAAACACCTTGTTGCTTTAACAGCTTCAAACACACTGCATGCATTGTCGAATAAAGAAAACCCTTTCTTATTAAAGACAGTGTTGTAAATAGTAAAACAAAACATAAATATTTTTTGACAAAAGAGAGAAAAATGACAATAAAAACAGGAGTAATACATGATTGACAACATTGTTTTTAATTGAAAGATGCTATCTTTATTATTACAAAATAAGTATGCAATGAATTTAACGAGAAACATCTCTTTATAATAACAAACATATTGTAACTCAGTGAAATGGCAAATCTTTGTATTAAAGACATTTTTTTTTTTATTTTTTTTTTTATTAACAAGAGTCAGGTGTACTTTAAACTAGTAATGATGGAGCTTCGGCAGGGTACCGCAGCTAAAATACCCCCCGCGGCCATATTGAAGTATATTCGAAGTCTTTGGGCACGACATACACGATGACATTCAGTTTTATATATTAACGAAAGTTTTCCCATTTTGATGACGTCACTTTGTATGGGAGATAGGCGTGGTTTTGATCCGATTTTGCCAAATATGATAGAGGTGGTTTATATTATATATCAAAGCTAATATGCAAAATTTCAATACATTTCTTTAATTTTTGTGGATTAAAGATTTGAAGAGATTTAAAATAAGGACACTTTGCATGGGAGGTAGGCGTGGTTTTCATCCGATTTTTCCAAATTTCATAGCTAGGATTTAAATCGAAGATCAAAGCTTGCTTGCAAAATTTCAAGGCATTTCTTTAACTTTTGTGGATTTTTAAGAGATTTTTACATTTAAAATAAAGACACTTTGTATGGGAGGTAGGCGTGGTTTTCATCCGATTTGGCCCATTTTCAAACTTGATCTTTATTTTTTAAAAATAAACTTATATTTTGCATTTCATCACGATATCTTTAAAATTACGGATGTAATCGTGTCGACAGACGGACAGACAGACGGACACACGGACATCGACTCAGGAGGTGATGCTGATCAAATATATCAAATGTATATATTTTTCTATATCTGCCACGCCTCCTTTTTGGCGTTACAAAGGGATTGAAAAAGTTAATATACCCCTTACGCAGTACGCGTTTTGGTATAAAAATATTTCTTCGCCCCCGTGGGGACTTGATAACAGGCCAAATTGATTACGAGCTCTATACGCTATACACTAGGCCACCAGGCTGTGTTGGAAATAGTTGTTGATTCAATATTAAGTGCAACTGAAGCTATGTTGCAGCACATCCAATAATCTATTCATTTCTTTTTGTGGTTTGGGTAGCTGCTGCAGTAAGTGGTTTGCTACAAGAATCATCAGTGTTGTCACTTTTCCACAATTGTGATAAATCCATCACTTTTTGGTTTCTACCACTTTTATCACCCACTATATGCATTTTTCCAAAATCTACCACTTTTTTATATTTTTATAAAAAAATTACTGAATAATTAAAATGTTAAAAATTTTATTGCAATTAATATTTTATTCCTTTTGGTATATAAAGAGTGGATACAGTGCTGTTTTTAGAACATTATATCAGAATAATTTGCAATAAAACTAATTAAGCGCGAAAAAACTTACTTTATGGTATACTTCTTAGAATTTTTTTCTGTAGGGCTTGAGCCGAATGTTTTCTTAACAAGAAAAATATATTCCCACTTTTTTTTAATATCTACCAATCATTTTAGACTCAATCTACCACTAATTAAAACTTGCAAGTGACAACACTGGTTATCACCATCTATTTGTTAACGCCATCTGTTAACAATTGTTAACATAGCTGCATTTATATTTGATATGCAGTTATATTGGCTGCATTCCCTTGTTCGTTTGTCTAGAGCGCGGCTCTATTTTGAGTAGTAAGTGACATAAATTTGAACCACCTCCTTTCCTGGCTCTTTTTTCGATCTTAAAATGCTGCCACGTTTAAAGCATTTTTTTCAAAACGAACATAGTTGGCAAATCCGACTAGCTCTGCGTCTCAGTGCTCGCACTCGTATTTTGAGACTTCATCGCCAGCAATACCAAAATGTAATAAAGTTAAACTAAAACTATTCCACTGAGAATTGATCTGATCCAGTGCCACGGGAATGCAGCTTTTGATAATCAATGTGTGGAGTTAACAGAGGTGTTTGGATCGGTGGAAGTAGAGTAATACGTTTAATCGATGGAATATGGGATCGATCCTCACGTAGGACAAAGCAGCATTTTTTTTTTGTGAGGTGAATGCGTTTGTGTTGTTGGTGATACATGCTTTTGTTTTGTTTTTGCATAGTGCGAAGAGAAAGTTAACAATTGCCCACAAGTGCGTTAAAATAACAATGACTGTAACATGTAATAAAAAAACTAAAATAATAATGAAATGTAATTTAATTTACTAGAGGGAATATTAACGTGTGCTTTTAAATTTACTTTATGTTATTTTAAATTTTTGAATTTGAAAGTTCTTAATTAAAAAAAAACCCTTAAATTACATTATGACACAAAATGAGGGTCATGGTCTCGGGGGTAAACCAAACCATTCTTAAACGATAGTATTTGACATCAGTAACAAAAGCCATAATCCCTTTTTACACCACTACGTCACAATTATGTTTTACAGTGGTTTTAAATTTGAATTTTTGGGTCAAAAATCGATCTAAATAAAATGAAAAATTATATGATAAACTTAATTCGGGGTGGCGCTTGTCTTCTGAAATACATATTTATATTTCCTGGAGAATATTTTTTGGCAACTCTTTAACCCTCTAGCACTTATATGGGTCCTTTTGGGCCTTTTTTTTAAGTCCCTAAAAGTCAATTTTGTTTATTCATTCATTTATTATATTCATTATGAAATATAATACTGTTGAATCGGATAGCGATAATAGCATTTGTAAGTTTTTCGCTGACTTTTTCAAATCGACCTATTCGTCTTCATCCTATGATAATCTAAGCTATCCATTTAGTGCTCAATCTGGGGATATTTGGCTCCCAATAATTGATACTAACACGGTTTTATCATACTTAAAAGCTCTTAAAACGTCATATAAAAGTGGTCCCGACAATATACCGCCATGTATACTAAAATATTGCTGTGATGAATTAGTAACTCCAATCACTTTGATTTTTTCTTCTTCATTAAAATCTTGCTATTTTCCAGTTGCCTGGAAGTCGTCTTTTATTATTCTACTTGTGCAACGAGTCTGGTAACAGGTCTTAAATCAATAACTATCGTGGAATTGCAAAATTAAGCGCTTTGCCGAAGCTTTTTGAGGCAATCATTACTTCACAATTATCACATAGTGTTAAATCTTTATTGTCTCCACTCCAGCATGGATTCGTTTCAGGAAAATCTACGGTTACAAACCTACTTGAATTTACTTCTAAAACCATTGAGAATTTTGGAAAAGGTTTACAGACTGATGTTATATACACAGATTTTAGTAAAGCTTTTCATGTTGTTAATGATAAACTCTTAGTCTTAAAGCTATCTCTTGTTGGATTTCCCACAACACTTGTAAGATGGATTCAATCTTATTTATTTGTATTTGTATTTGTATTTATTTCATAAACTACCATATAGGAACAAACTAACTTGTTTTTAAAAACAACTAATTAAAAAACTAATTTAAAATAAACCAGTATATGAACTACTTTGAATTATATTAAGGCGGCAACTACTCTGATTTTGACAAGTTTTAATTGCAAATTTTTATTAGATTACAAGTTTATATATATTTAACCATGTTATTTCATCAAATAATATTAACTTCAGGCCATCAGTAATAGTTTTCAATTGGTTATTTTAAAGTCATTACAAAATAATTTAAATATAACTAGTTTAACAAGTAGTTGAAAATATATGCAGACGAAAGTCAATTGACTTATTTAGCGGACATCACCATACAAAATATGTTAGTTCGTTCTATGGAAAAAAGTCAGAATTTCAACTAGTTGTGGTTGACAAAAAATTACTTTATCAACTACTTTTAAATTAGTTGATTTTCCTACAGGGTATGTTGCCATTTAAGATTAATCTTTTACATGCCGCATGAATAAATAAATGGAGTTAATAACAACTAACATTGTTCCAATAAAATTTTGAACATGTAAATTAAAGAATAACAATCAGTAAGTTAAATAAATAATTAGGAATAACATTGCGAATCAGAAAATTATAACGAAATGGAAATTGTAAAATTAACATTAAAAATGAACTTTTAAATTAATGGAGTATACTCGTATAACACTAACATTGTTCAAATGAAATATTAAATAAGTAAATAAGTAAATTAAATAACTAAATAAGTATTACATTGCAAATCCGAAATTTATTACGAGATGAAAATTGTAAATGAACATTAAAAATTAACTTAAAAATTAATTGAATATAGAATAGCAATAGAAGAGATTATTTGTAAGGTTTAAGAGAAAGCAGAAATTCAGAAAAGATAGAAGGGAGTTAAGAGAAGTATTCGAAAATTAAATGCTTGAAGTACTTCATATCTGAGACACTTTTGAGATTATTAGGTAGTGAATTCCATAGTCTTATCGCACTAACTAAAAACAATCTGCTGGAGTTTTTAAAGTTGTGCGTCGGAATAACGAGGTTCATGCTTCTGCCCTATCGACAGAATTGTAGCTTTTCAAAAAGGTAATTGGGACAACGCGAGTGTATGAGTTTATGCAAGAAAATGCAATTTCTTGCATCAAGGTGATTGGGTAGGCTTCGATCTAGTATTTTATTTGAAAAGGATGATATATGATCAAACTTCTTGAGACCATATATATATCGCACTGCGCTATTGACTATCGACTAGAAGTTTTTGTAGGGATCTCGAGTCGAGCTTGCTAAATACAACTTCCGAATATGTTATAACTGGTAATAACAACTGCAAGACGAGTTTCTTTTTAGTATCGACCGGCACAAATGCTGCAGTCATTCGAAGATTTCGTAAGACATAGTATATTTTGCTCACGCATGAATTAATGTGATGTTCGCAGGACAGGGTCGAGTTGATCAGATAACCAAGACTAGTGGCCTTACTGACAAATTTTAACTCAATGTTATTTAGAAAAATTGGTGGAACATCAATATTTCTATAAGGAGTCTTAGAAATCGGAAGAACAAACGATTTAAGAGGGTTCAACTGAAGCATGTTTGCTCTGGCTCATTCAGCTACCATATATAGATCTTCATTTAATTCTTCACATAGCTCTTCAACAAGTCCGGTGGGTCTTGACATATACAGTTGCAGATCATCAGCATAGGCATGGATGGTAACATGACTGCATTTACTGAAAATATCATTAACAAACATAGTGAACAGGAGAGGGCCAAGAACTGATCCTTGTGGAACTCCACTCGAGGTTCTTTTACATAACGATAAATTATTTCTAACTTTGACTCTTTGAGATCTGCCACCTAAATAGCTTTCCAAAAAATGACATGCTGTATCCGAAAATCCAAAGTATATCTTAAGCTTTCTGAGCAAAATAGCATGATTCACAGTATCGAATGCCTTTGAGAAATCTAACAGACATAGCAAGCTTAGTTGGCCCTTATCATACGGCAGTCTTAAGTCATCCAGAACTTTTACCATCGCAGTTGAACAGCTGTGACCATGACGAAAACCGGACTGAAAGTGTGACATAAGACCGAATGTGCTTAAGTGGCGGGAAATCTGTACAGCCATTAGAGACTCGCAAATCTTAGAGATTGAGGATAGTATGCTTATTGGTCGAAAATCAGCTAGTTCACAAGCATTGCATTTTTTTGCTATATGTATAATTGTTGCCACTTTCCAAATCTCAGGATAAGTTGAAGTGGTGAAGCAGTGATTTATGATGTGAGCAAGTGGGCTGAGTATATATGGCAGTATACATTGAAGGAATTTGATGGAAATACCATCTGCCCCGGTAGCATTCGATTTGATTTTTTTAATGCAACGAGCAACGTCAAATTCACTAACTGCATCAAATTGAAATTCATTTAGAATATTTCGAACAGATATATCGTCATATTCAGAGATGGATGAAGAAGCATTTATAGTACTAGCAACAAAAAAATCATTTAGTAGATTGGGATCAATACGGCACTTTTCAGGTTCTGTTTTATAAACACCTAAGCTCCTAATATTTGACCAAAGCTGTTTCGGTGGTAATGATGGATTAAACTTGGACATAAAGAATTTCTATTTAGATAACCGAACAGCGATCGTAGCTTCATTTCTCATTTTTTTTTTGTTGTTCCCAGTTCAAAGCAGTCGGGTTCCGCTTCCACTTACTATAAGCTCTATTGCGCCTTTTTAAGGCTAGTTTTACAGAACACTAAACCAGGGACAGGTGTTATTATTCACACGACGGCTCCGCAAAGGCACATGTGCATGAAATCAGACCTTGAGCTCGAAAATATAACTCTTAATTAATAATTGAAAAATTATTAGAGTTATAATAATTACACAAAAACTTATGAAAAGAGGTCGAATAAAATTTACAAATTAATTCTCTGGCAGAGCACGGCCGTTGAAAAACAAAATTATGATTAATTTGTGTGTTTACACACAATAAAATAAAAATCTTAGTTTTCAAACAAAATATTTCATGACGTCATAGTTTAATAGCAGCAGGTTGCTGCAACTAAGACGGACAGTGAATAATAGAAGAACAACAACTAAAAACTACAACATGCCTGTGAGTGGTAAAAAGCTTTGATATATCTTCGAAGAAAGAGCTTACACCGAATAAGTGTGAATCTGAAAATTCGAAGAACTTTAGCTGCTTTTCGTATCATTTGTGTGTACAATGTAATTCAGAGTAATTTTCTCTAACATTGACGAAAACAAATAGACATGAACGGCTAAGTTTATCATCGCTATCATATAAAGGCTACTGATGAGTTCGTGTAGCGGCTAACGAAACAGCTGTCTAGTCTGCTGTATGATTGCCACTCTATATAAAGGGTATTGTTGTTGTTGTTGGTTGTTTTCTTCAGAAAGCAACATAGACCTTGAGCTCGAAAATATAACTCTTAATTAATAATTGAAAAATTATTAGAGTTATAATAATTACACAAAAACTTATGAAAAGAGGTCGAATAAAATTTACAAATTAATTCTCTGGCAGAGCACGGCCGTTGAAAAACAAAATTATGATTAATTTGTGTGTTTACACACAATAAAATAAAAATCTTAGTTTTCAAACAAAATATTTCATGACGTCATAGTTTAATAGCAGCAGGTTGCTGCAACTAAGACGGACAGTGAATAATAGAAGAACAACAACTAAAAACTACAACATGCCTGTGAGTGGTAAAAAGCTTTGATATATCTTCGAAGAAAGAGCTTACACCGAATAAGTGTGAATCTGAAAATTCGAAGAACTTTAGCTGCTTTTCGTATCATTTGTGTGTAAAATGTAATTCAGAGTAATTTTCTCTAACATTGACGAAAACAAATAGACATGAACGGCTAAGTTTATCATCGCTATCATATAAAGGCTACTGATGAGTTGGTGTAGCGGCCAACGAAACAGCTGTCTAGTCTGCTGTATGATTGCCACTCTATATAAAGGGTATTGTTGTTGTTGTTGGTTGTTTTCTTCAGAAAGCAACATAGACCTTGAGCTCGAAAATATAACTCTTAATTAATAATTGAAAAATTATTAGAGTTATAATAATTACACAAAAACTTATGAAAAGAGGTCGAATAAAATTTACAAATTAAGTTATTAAAAACTTATTATTTTGTGATATTTCTTAGAGAAACCTTTAAATTTTATTCATTTAAGCGGTTTATACATAAATTCATCTACCATGATGATCAAGTCGTCTGTTTCACAAATGTAGTTTTTATTATTTAGTAAATGTTTAGTAAATGTTTCGACAAGTTTTTGCTTTAGCAAAAATGGACTATGGCTAATGGCTAAATATAATGACAAATGGTTGAGGTAAGGCTCGTAAAATGTATTAAATTTGCTTTTTAATTACTAAATTACAACTACTTAATTCCTCAATTGAATCCTAATGGAAAATATGTCACGTTCAAAATGTCACGTATCAATTAAAAAATAAAAAAGTACTGAAGATATTTGAATCAAACAAAATACGTTATAATGTAACATTACACTGTGGAACAAATTCAGGTTAGCAAAAGTTAGGTCGATTCTGAGAGTGAGGGGTGAAAACAGAGGCTAAATTAGAAGACCCGTTTCGCAGCGTTTGTTTATGTTAGTTCGTTTTTTTTTTTTTAATCGACCTTCGAACTTTGCAGTCATATGCAAAGTTGTTTATATTGTTTTTTTGGCTATAACTCGTCGACTAATTGATATTTTTTCATCAAAAATAAAAAAAATATTAAAATTTTTTAAGAAATTGATTTAGAAAATTTTTGTGGTGCTTATGAAGCAAAATGTTGGAAAAATTATTTTTTTTCATGCTTTTTGAAAATATTTTCCACAAAACTAAGTCTTTTTTGCTTTCTGTTTGATCTATAATATGCTTCTCAGTTTCTTCAATAAATTTCATTTGAAAAGAAAACAATCATAATACAAAACTTGCGTTTCCAGCTTAATATTAATTTACTTCTTATTTTTATGTACCAATTTTGTTCAGTGTTGGTTTTGAAGAAACATTGAAAATGAAGTTATAAAAATATGGAAAAAAATATATATTGAAATGTTATTTATGAAAAGTTTTAAGTAAAAAAAATAAATTAATGATTTGGCCAGTTGCCGTTTAGCAGGCGGCTGTGGATCAACATCACTGCTCTCTCTAATATCTTGGTCATCGTCATCATCATCAGAAAGGTGGATTATTTCGTCCAACAGATATTCTGGAATTTCATCTTTGTCTTCCCCTTTTTCCTCTTTCTCCTCGTTTTCCTCTTCTTCAAAGGTGTTTTTATACCACCAACAAATTTCTTTCCTCCTAGCAAGTATGCTAGCTTACAAGCGAACGGCACGAAGTCCCAAGTAAAGGAAAAATTGATGCCTTCGGCAAAAAGCTTGAAAAGCTTGAAATTGGAGGCAAGTATCCAATATAAAAACAAGTATCCAAAAAATGCAATGAGCTTGTGTAGGAAAAGCTTAAGCGTATTTGGACTTCTAAGAGTTCTGTGGACTCCGTGGTTGGCAGTTTTAGGGGGTAGCTGATTTTGAAATTGATGTAAAAATTTAAATTCAAGATGGCGAATAGAGTTGCCACCTGGATTTTTTTTGTATTTTTGCGAATTCTTGTTATTTTGAATTTCTGACAACGGATTTGATTTCGAATCTAATATCACAGTTTTAAAATTTAAGATGGAGGATAGGCTTGCCACCTAAATTTTCACCATAGTGCTGCCACCTAGTAAAATGTATTTTTAAGAGTTTTAAACACCATTTAACAGTGTTAAGGGGTCGCTGACTTCGAATCTGATGTCAAAATTTTAAAATTCAAGATGATTATTAGTGTTGCCACCTAAAATTCTTTTATTGTCACGAAATCGGTGCTAGAGCAAACACTAGGTAAAACTGGTTCGCTGAGTCCGAATCCGTTGCCAGAATTTCAAAATTGTGTAATTTTTTTATAACAGTGTTGCCACCTACCAAAATAGTTTTAAATATAATTTAATAGTGTTAAGGGCTCGCTGACTTCGAATCTGATGTTAGAATTTTAAAATTGAAGATGGTTCAAAGTGTTGCCACCTAAAACTTTTTATTTTGACGAATTTGGTGCTGGAGCGAACAATAGGTAAAAATAGGTACCCCATTTGCTATATGTTTAAGGGGGTCCCGAAACACGTGTTTGACTTACAATTTGACTTGCAGTGGACAGTTAAACACGTGTTTCGACGTGTCCTCCCTAAAAATGTAGCAAATGGGGGATGATAGACCCCTCTATTTGTGCGTCTCAGAAATGCTACCCCCCTTATAAACGCCCAAAAAATGGTTATTTTTTACCTATCTTGCTTCCCCTTCGAGATATGGCACTTTTTCTACTTTTTCGAAGATTTTTCGAGGATTTTTCGAGGATTTTTCGATATATTTAAATGTTTTGTTGTTCCATATCTCGGGAGGGTAGCAAAATAGGTAAAAAGTAACCATTTTTTGGGGGTTGATAATGGAGGAAGCATTCTTAACACACGTGAATAGGGGGGTCTATGTGCCCCTATTCACCATATTTTTAGGGAGGGGCGGAAACATGTGTTTGACTTACAATTTGACTTACAGCGGACAGTTAAACACTTGTCTTGACTTTCACCCCTAAAAATATGGCGAATGGGGGCACTTAGATCCCCCTATCCGTGTATCTCAAGAATGCTTCCTCCATTATCAACCCCCAAAAAATGGTTACTTTTTACCTATTTTGCTACCCTCCCGAGATATGGAACAACAAAAAATTTAAATATATCGAAAAATCTTCGAAAAAGTAGAAAAAGTGCCATATCTCGAAAGGGAAGCAAGATAGGTAAAAATAACCATTTTTTGGGGGGCTTATAAGGGGGGTAGCATATCTGAGACGCACAAATAGAGGGGTCTATCATCCCCCCATTTGCTACATTTTTAGGGGGGACACGTCGAAACACGTGTTTAACTGTCCACTGCAAGTCAAATTGTAAGTCAAACACGTGTTTCGGGACCCCCTTAAACATATAGCAAATGGGGTACCTATTTTTACCTATTGTTCGCTCCAGCACCAAATTCGTCAAAATAAAAAGTTTTAGGTGGCAACACTTTGAACCATCTTCAATTTTAAAATTCTAACATCAGATTCGAAGTCAGCGAGCCCTTAACACTATTAAATTATATTTAAAACTATTTTGGTAGGTGGCAACACTGTTATAAAAAAATTACACAATTTTGAAATTCTGGCAACGGATTCGGACTCAGCGAACCAGTTTTACATAGTGTTTGCTCTAGCACCGAATTCGTGACAATAAAAGAATTTTAGGTGGCAACACTAATAATCATCTTGAATTTTAAAATTTTGACATCAGATTCGAAGTCAGCGACCCCTTAACACTGTTAAATGGTGTTTAAAACTCTTAAAAATACATTTTACTAGGTGGCAGCACTATGGTGAAAATTTAGGTGGCAAGCCTATCCTCCATCTTAAATTTTAAAACTGTGATATTAGATTCGAAATCAAATCCGTTGTCAGAAATTCAAAATAACAAGAATTCGCAAAAATAACAGAAAAATCAAGATGGCAACTCTATTCGCCATCTTGAATTTTAAATTTTTACATCAATTTCAAAATCAGCTACCCCCTAAAACTGCCAACCACGGAGTCAACAGAACCCTTAAAAGTCTTAATACGCTTAAGATTTTCCTAAACAAGCTAATTGTATTTTTTCGGATACTTGCTTTAAATTCAATTAATTGGATACTTGCGAGCTTACAAGCTTTTGCCGAACGTTTCAAGCTTTTCAACTTTCTTACCCGACATAGTAAGCCTCAACAAGCAAGCCAACGAAAAAGCTTGGATATGACTTGTAATTGTTTGCTATTTTTATAAGCAGGCCAAAGCTTGCTTTTTCAAGTTTGGATACATACTTGAATTCAAGTACTTGAAAAAGCTTGAATTTCAAGTAGGCTTGTGCAGTTCTCTGATATGCACACTCTATAGTTACCTTATTTCAATTGGAAGCGCAGTTTGGTGATAATGTTCGCCTTGCTCATCAGATTCAGTTGGTAACTGTTGAGCGAGTCGATCAAGATGCTGATGCAAGAGATGAATTTTGTACGACATATTAACCCCAATTTCATCGAAAGCTGCCAACATGCTTGCAACAGATTGCCTGTAGTTGTCTTTGCGTTCTTTACCCAAAAGTCCTTTAATGACTGCTTTCAATGCGAGCCATGCATTTAATTCTCGGTCTGTCAGAACTTGGTCAAAATCTTGACGACTCATTAGTTTCCGTATGTCGGGACCATTAACAACCCCTTCCTGAATTTTGGCGTTATTTAGTCTTGGGAAAATGTCTTTTAAGCGGTTGAATACTGCTGGTCTGGCGATACATTTAAAAAAATTTTTAGCATTGCCAAGTTTAATGTGGAGCAACGGCAACAAAATTTTCATTTCAGGAACAAGACTTTCGTGTAGCCTATTGTCTTTAGGCCATTTCCGTCCAATGCGACTATTCTAGCTATGCTGTTTGTACTGGTTTCTTCTTTTAATACCTTCTCCATATCGTGAATACCAGTCGAAGAAAAAACACGGATATTTTGGACGGCCAGATGCTGTTAAGCCTGTAAGCAATGAAACTATTTTGAGGTCGCAGCCTTTTTAATTACTTCTACCTAAATCGCTATTTATTTAATGGTTTTGGGATCTTCAACGCACATTATCGACTAAGACCATTTTCTTTTCATATGAAATTTATTGAAGAAACTGAGAAGTATATTATAGATCAAACAGAAAGCAAAAAAGACTTAGTTTTGTGGAAAATATTTTTTTAAAAAGCATGAAAAAAAAAATACATTTTCCAACATTTTGCTTCATAAGCACCACAAAAATTTTCTAAATCAATTTTTTAAAAAATTTTAACTGTTGCACAGGTCTCTAGCAATAATTTTTTTTACAGACTGAAAAAATATCAATTAGCCGACGAGTTATAGCCAAAAAACCATATAAACAATATGCTGAAAATCGGCATTTGACTGCAAAGTTCGAAGGTCGATTAAAAAAAAATTCGAACTAACATAAACAAACGCCGCGATACGGGTCTTCTAATTTAGCCTCTATTTTCACCCCTCACTCTTAGAATCGACCTGACTTTTGCTAACCTGAATTTGTTCCACAGTGTTATTTCATAAGATTCTAAAACTAGCTGCACAAAAAAATAGTGACAGATTTCGCTGAAATCTGATTTTCTATGTACACAGAAAGAATTATTGGTTATCTATTTAGCAAATAATATTAATCAAGCATCGTTTATTGGATTAGCAACGAAATTTGTTATTTAAGTGTACATAATTTTGATTTTCAATTAAATTACAAAAAAATTGATTGTCAATACAATTAACAATAGTAATTATTATTGATTGTTAGTTAAATCAAATTTTTCGTCATATGGAGTAAGTCTTTCGTATATATTATAAACGTTGTTAATTAAATGAATCATAGCGTTTATCAAAATATTTTTTATAACGAATTTGTATATACAGCGAAATTTTATTTCAAATCAGCAAAGTGATTAACAAATAAAATATGGTACCGTTATCTCAATTTTATCTATAAATGTGTTTATTATATTTACAAAAAATTTAATCAAAAAGTTCAATTCAGTTTCTTTGTGTTCGTATTCTTTATTTTTTTGCGAAAAAAAACGAAAAAAGTCGTGACATTCAATAAAATATTGTATCAAAGTAGCAAACCCTTTAATTGATCACGCAACAAGTTTTAAAAGTTCCGTTATTTCTGTAACGCATACCGAATTCTTCTTTGTGTTCACTTTTTGGTAAGTGAAATGAACGACATGAAGAGTGTTGCCAATTTATAATTATTAAAATCCCTTTTATGTATTTCACAACGAGCAATAACATTTTTTTATTATATTATTAATGTTTTAAGCTGATGAATTTAACGAAAAAACAAAATAAATTCTTTTATTTTGCTACAAAATTTCTTTGATATAATAAAATCTATGATGTACCAAAAAAATAAATCAAACATCGCACATATGATACATTAATTCATATATTTATGTATTTACCGTGCTGTTGTTCAGTATTATATATATATATAAATCTCACTTTGTCATGTTTTAACGTGTCTTTTTAATTACTACAGTGAGATGATAAAAAGGGCTTTAAAAAATATTCACAATATTTAGAAAACAAACTCGTTAAATTTGAGCACAACTTGAATTAATTTTGGCACACATTTCCCTCAGTTTCGTAATCACCTTAATCCCAAAAAAACAACTACAAAAAATTCCCTGCAAAATATTAAAAAAAACTTGCGCTCTGTTAGAATTACTGGTCAACCTGAGGAATCATATTATTTATAATTTATTTTGTCTTAAAATTATTTGAATTGTACCTAAATAGAATCGGAAGTTTAAAAATAAAATATGACAGTTGTTCTATTTGAACTCAGGTTTATTTATTGTCGCACTTCATTTTCAATAACTCTTCAACACTCATTCCCATCTGCCCATTCAAAGATGCAACACTTGAAAAATTTGATTAATGCGGTAACACTGCTTCTTTGTTACGCTTTCTTATTTCATTCTAGCAAAGCAGCTCATTTGGTTTGCAGTTGCAGCTGAGCTTAAGTGAATGTTAAATGTTATTTAAAGTGTGAAATAAAGTGCAGCAAATATTCAACACAAATATATAATTTAATCTTAATAAACATTAAAAATAAAACAATATTTTGTAAATTGCAGTGAACAATTTGGTAAGTAAACAATTTAATTACAATTTAGAAGGCGTCAAATGCCTTTGATGTGCTATAAACTGAAAAAAGTCTGAATATAATAAATGATGCAATAGTTTGCTTTTTTAAGAAGCCATTTTTTCACTAGTTTACTGATGCTTAAGACTTCGGTGAAATAAAATAAGGCATTTCAATGTTGTTATTTGTTAATATCTTAACAGAAAGTTAACTTGTCCATCATTTATTATATTCTTTGAGCTTTCATATTGAAATGAACGTATTTTTTTAGAATTTCAAAGAAACTGATTACATAGTTTCTAAATAACTTCGTTTCCAAAAGTTTATGTTTCTAATGACAGAATGAAGTGTTTTAAATGCAGCGAATGTTTCATATGTCTTCAAAAATTTATTATTCATTTAAAAATAGAACACGGATTAAAGGCAAATGATAGATTTGTGTGCACTTATTCAACGTGTTATCAAAAGTTTTCAAGTATACAATCATTCAAAAGACATATTATAAGATTCCATAAAGCCACTAAACCCAAAATTGTAAAACAATTACCTTTTGCTGGTGTCCAAATAAATACAATTAGTAATGGATGCAAATTGGACATCAATGCCGGTGATGGACAAAGTGGCAAAGATCTTGGAGCAAACGATAACTACAGAGCAGATATTCCTCGAGTGTATGGTGAAGTTATTGGACCACAGGTTTTTAATTATAATGAGGATCTTTTGGAAGTATTTCGTTTAGCGGAACAATTTTCAGTTGAGCTGCATAGTATTCACAACATATCTCGTTCTGACGTTTTTAAAATACAATCAAAACTTGAAACTTCGATTCTACTTCCTATTTTAAATTTTTTACAAAAATGTACCAAATTGCATCAAGAATGCAATATAATAGATGCTATTCAAGACTTGCGTCCTTTGCTGTCTAATTTAAAGTCGGAACATAAAATGACAAATATGCTTAAAAGAAAAGGTCTCATGTCTGAAATCCAAAATTTTAATATCGTTTCCAATGAATTAAGTCAAAATAAAATATCACGCGGAATAGTAATGCCTCTTGCTTATCAGTTCAGAAAAATTTTTGAAGCAGACGATAATTTAACAAAATCACTAAAAAAAATGGAATCACTAAAAGGTACTCCTGATTTGAAAGATTTTACTCAAGGTGAATTGTGGAGAATGAAGAAGCAAATATATTCAAATGAGGTTGTTATTCCATATTATTTATACCTCGACGATTTTGGTATAAATAATCCGTTAGGTGCAAAATCGAATAGACATTCGATATGTAATGTTTATTACTCATTTCCGCACTTACAAGAGAAATCGTCGAAGCTAAGCAATATATTTCTTGCGTGCTCCGTGAATTCAAGTGATATAAAAAAACATGGAAGTAACAAATGTTTCGATACCTTAGTTAATCAGCTTATTTCATTGGAAGTTTTGGGTTTGGATATACAAATTGAAAAGCAAAAAACAGTAAAAGTTCATTTTATAATGGCGCTGTTACTCGGTGATAATTTGGGCTTAAATACATGCCTCAACTTTTCAAAGTCATTTTCTGCACATCATTACTGTCGATTTTGCCGCATAACAAAAGCAGAAGCTCAAAATGCCAGTGCAGAATATGAACAATATCTTCGAGATAGACAAAACTATGCTGAGGACATTACCAAAGATGACTATTCTCAAACGGGCATAACTTCTAATAGTATATTTAATAACATACCCTCATTTCATGTGACTGAAAATTATTATGTAGATTTAATGCATGATCTCTTTGAGGGTATATGCCATTACAATTTATGCGAAGCAATTCTTTATTTCATAAACAAAGTACAATATTTCGATATTTCGACACTTAATAATAGAATAAAAAATATGAGCTATGGAATTCATGAGGCAGGTAATGAAAAATATGAAATTAAAAAGAAAGAATTAGAAAATCGAAAACTAAAAATGTCTGCTAAGCAAATGATGGCTTTTTGTTATTTTTTACCGCTAATTATTGGTGAAATAGTTCCTGACGACGATGAGGTTTGGCATTTTGTACTTAATTTTCTTGCATTAATTGATGATCTTTTATGCTATGAAATGAGTTGTAATTTAATAGCACACATAAAAAACAAAATAATGCATATGAATAGTGCATTCGTACACTTATTTAAAAAAAAACTAACACCAAAGCATCATTTTCTTACGCATTATCCAAATATAATAAAACAGATTGGACCACTCAGATTAGTGTGGAATTTCAGGTATGAATCGAAACATAAAGAATTTAAAATATATTCACACATATCCACATCTCGAAGGAACATACCAAAAACTTTTGCTATTAAGCACCAGCTTATATTTGCGAATTATTTAATTCACGGAAATAATAAAAAAGATTATATCCTAAAAAATATAATTGTTGATACAGTTGCTTTAGATAATATATGTCTTCATCTTCAGTTAACAGATGTAGAAGTGCATTTATATTCGGAAATTAAGTTATGGGGATATACATTCAACAATACGCTATGTGTTGGCGTAAAAAATTCGGACATGTTGCTATTAAAAATTCAGTACATTATCAAAACAAATGCTAAAGACATATACCTATACTGCAAAGAATTTCATAATACAGTTTATAACTCGCACTACGCTGCATATGAAGTCAATCTATTAAAAACTGGTTATATGGTTATTTCAATAAATGAAATAGTTGGCCCACCAGTACAAATTGTGCAGACTCAGTTTGGCAAACAGTATATAAGACTTAAAGAGCTTTATAAATCAATGGTATAACTCAATCTAGGAAAACTATATCATACACTAAAAACACTGTATATAAAATGATCATATTTGCCACTTGCAGAGCCTTACAAATCTTGTTATACGTACATATTACTTACGAGCTGCTTCATTCATTACCTAATAAATTGCTGAAAAAATCGCTAATTTCGCCAATATAAAAATGGAAAATTTGTCATCATATATTGAAATTGAAACTGAAATCGAAGATGTTGAATTATACAACCTGTTGCAAAGCTGGAATTTATCACATCTGTACACTATATTTTTTGGTAACTTGATTTTTTAAATATGTATATTTTTTAGCTAATATTATCATGACAATACATTTCTTGCAGATCAAAAAATAAACATACAGTCTCTTGAGGTTTTGCAAGACAAACATGTCGATCGACTTTTTAAAAACCTTGCAATTGGGGACCAAGCTCTTTTTGAATATAATTTTAATAAATGGAAAAAATCTAAAAAATCTCACATTCCAGAAAATGTATCAATTAAGCTGCCGGTAACTCATTTAAATAATACAAACATGTTAACTGAACAGGAGCCTCAATATTCTGTAGAAAGCATTTTAAACGAGACCAAGAGTGGCAAAATGCTGTTTAAATATTATCATGAAAAGAATAGATTTCATGAAGAACAAAGAAATATTCTTATTAATACTATAGCGAGATACATCGATGCTAATTTGGGTACTATTTCATTAGAAGGCGCCGCCAAAATTGAAAAAGAAATTGTTAAAATATTTCCGACAGAAAAATTGGTAAGAATTAAAAAAATATTGATTTGCATTATAAAACTACATAAATATTCTATAAATTTTTTTATTTATTTCAGGAATTTTATACAAATGGGAAACGTGGACGAATTTACAATAAAGTTGCCAATCTTAAACGAGCTTCCAAGTTGCTGGCAATACCAAATGAATTGTCTGCAGTTAGCGTGCACTCATTTGGTAAAATATTCAAATTATTAGTGGATTCATATTTCTCAGTTTATATTTATAGCATGGTCACAACAATATAATTCCATCCCAAATTTATTATATTTTCTGCTTTATTTGATACATGAATAGATCCAGAAGAAAATGCAGAGTATATAATTAATATGATGAGAAGTGAAGAAATAAGTGCAGAGGACTTCACAAGTTTTTGGAAACAGTGCTTCCAATACCGCCTAAAAACAATATCTGAATCAAGGTCGACTGAAGAGATTTTACAAAAGTGGCCAGAATATAGGCGCCCATCAGGTTACCGTTTTGTAAGTAATTTTCGAATGGTCGGTGAAAAATATCAATAAATATTTCTATTCTCCTATACATGCAACAATTTAATTTATTGTATATTGTTTTATAGATTGATATGGATTTCAGTTTAAAGTATTCCGACTCAAGTACTATTTTGACAAAATGGGAAGAAAATGTGGACAAGTTGGTTAAGCTAATGCAAACTAAAATTATAGCCGCTGGTGTCTCAAATCAACTTCAGCAGCTGAAAAGTCTAAAAGAAGGCAAGTAAAACCAAGCAATAACTCCAAATCTGTATACTAATCGATTAATTTATAGATTCAAGAGATCTTTCAATCCTTTGGTTTTTGCACAATTTATTTCCACCGACTACATCAACCATAACAACTTCTTCTGGAGATACAAAAAGGAAACGTTTCACCATATGTGATTCTCAAGAATCCTTTATTTTACTTGGTAAAACATCAAATGATCTCGAAAATAAACTGAAGAACTTCAAACTACAAAAAGCTAACATTCAGCCTTGCTTGTTAATTGTGGGTGAACTCAATGATGTGAAAGAAATCTATGTTTATTTTGATGAAATTCGGTATCCTATTTTAAGATGTATTCGTGCGGCTGATATATGCTTTAAAATTTTCTTTATATTCAATTTAAACTATCCAGAAGAATCATCTATATTTTATAACTTTGTTCAAAAATTTTTTTATAATATAGAAATGAAACGCAAAAGTACAAAAATATCAACAATAATTGACGACTTAAATTCCTTACAATAATAATATTACATATATTAACCATAGAAGTTATGAAATTTAATTTATAAATGACTGATATTATACATTTTTCTCATTTTCAAACTACACGTACTTAATATATATACCTTACAAATTAATTTTTTTCTAAAGTAAGAACTTAAAATAAATATTCTATATTTGTGAGTCAAATTTTTTCATAAATATATTTTTATAACTGATCTCATGTCTTAAAGACGCATAAGTATATACCTACATAATTTTTATTAAATGAATTCTTTGAAGCACAAAATAATTTTTATTTGATAATGTTCTTTTTTATAACTTATTAATTTAAAATGTATTTAAAAATTGATCATAACTCCAAGAGATTTGTAATTAAAAAAATATATACACCTGTAGAAAATAAAAGTATAAAAAAAAAACAAAATTTAGTATTCATTTTAGTAAAAACTTTAATTGGATTAATTAAAATAATTAACTACTTCAACAATTTTATTAATTGAATTAACAAATCAGTTAATCACTAGAATTTTCGTTTCAATTAATTCTTTAATTAAAATAATTAATAGTTTCCTTATTTCAGCAATATATTTTAACAAATATGGAATAACGGTACCATCTTTTATCAGTTAATGTGTTAATTCATACAATTAATGCTGTGTGCTGTTATTACAAAAAATTAACTAGAACATTTTTTTTCATGTTCTAACGGTACCCTTTTCAATCAGTTAAATCATTAATTGATAAGACATTTTGAAAGTTGTTACAATTAACTTTTTAACTGGAGTATATTTAGTTAAAAAATAATAGTATTTGTAAACGTTTTTTGCTATATTTACGCAATATTTCTTTCTGTGTATAGACACGAAAACTACTTCCATTTTCGTTTATTTTTTTGTACCAGAACAGTGTCTACTATAGCGTGAAAGCTATTTTAATTTATTTAGTGGGATTTTTATTTTTTATGTATATATGTTTTATTGAATTATTCAACAACAACTTTTTGATAAAATATTTTTTGAATTAATAATAACAAAGTTTATTTTTTTGATTAATAAAAATTAACATGAACGAAAAACAATTTTTTTTTACTTTTGACACGTTTTGGTCACGTTTGACATTATGGAAATGCCCATATGAAACTTCACGCTTTTTCAGATTATGGCGTATCAGAAATAAATTCTTAAAAAGTTATAAACAATTATTTGCAAACAAAAATCCTTTTTTTACACTTTTAATTAGTTTTGATTACAATTATTTTGTTGCTCAAGGCTCTATATTCCAAAATTGTGTAACATTTATGATTTATTCTTTATTAAATTCCGCCTTTCCTGAATATGTTTTCTTGGTAGAACTGATTTTATTTTGGTATCATGCCCATTTCGTCCCGCAACTTTGATTCGTCTTTTAACAAGTCTTAACGCAGACTCTTTGTTAAATTTATCAATCATATCTTTCTGACATTCTTATTTATATAACCAAAGACTCGAAGGAATACTCCTAAGACTCTTTATAGAAGAATATATCGATCTGATTTGCGGTTTTCTGTGGAAATGCTTTGCTATTTTTATTTGTATTATTAACTTATTAAATAAATGGCCTTGTAACAAATTTTTTTTTAAGAAATTAACCATATAGATTATTTTTTGACATATTTTTGACTATTCCAGTGATTAACTATATACTATGTAGATTATTTTCAACCACAATTTCTGGTTCTGAAAGCTGATCGTTTATGCTAAAATGTGTTATTTTTGTGGCAAATAATTAAACTTCCCTGCTTAGGTCAAAATAGTGAAATAAAAAAAAAATAAAAAAAAATCTGAAAAACTTTGAAAACAGTTAATTCGAAATCTATTTGCATATATGTGGTTATGGCTGAATATTCAAATAGAAAGTCTTTCATATTGAATTACCACTAAGGGCCCCATTCTTGTCAAAAATGTCCTATTTTTGTATAAATTTTGGCCCTTTAACAAGTAAGCCAATATCATCGCTGATGCACACCCAATGCTTAGAGAGCGAAACCGATACAAGTTGATATAAGAAAAAATAATAACACACAACTAGTATGCTTGGATGGTTCTTTGCAGAACTTTAATTTCTACCATTTCCGCAGCTAACATTTTATAGATAAAAATTTTTCTTCAAATCAGAGGAAAAATTTTTGAACAAAAAAAATGTCTATCATTTCTTTAGCGGCTAATAATGCATAGATCAAAAATTTTTTAACAAAAACAAAAAATCTTTAATTTCTTTAGTAGTTAAAAATTTTTCTTCATAATTAGAGACATTTTTGTACTAGAAAAAATTTCTATAATTTCTTTAGTAGCTTAAAATTTATAGAAGAAACATTTTTTTTTTCAAAATCAGAGTAAGTATTTTTTTAAAAAAAGGCTATCATCAGCTAAAAAAAAGCAGCTAAAAAATTAGATAACAAAAATTTGTCTTCAAAATCGAAGCAAAATTTCTATTATTTCTTTAGTAGCTAAAAATTTATAGATAAAAAATTTTTCTTCAAAATCAGAAGAAAAATTTTTTAAAGAAGCAATTAGGTAAATTTCAATAAATTTATCCAACCAAAACAAAACACTGCGTCCAGCTAAAAAATAAACACATACCTACATGTACATAATAAGAGCAAACAAAAACACATGCTCAGTCGCTTCGGCACTTCGGCTTTTTGAGATTCGAACACGGATTCGAACATAATTTCGAATCCACCAAGTCGGCTGGCTGAAAATTTTCTGCAAAATGGGAAAAATTTTCTGGTGAATTCTCTTTAGAATATTCCCTCCTTGCCGTCAGCTTCTCGTCAACATTGCTGAGAGTATTGATAGTCTGTGCTCTATCAACAATTTGAAGCACTCTATCAACAAACTCTAGCAGCATAACATCGTAGTTTTTCGCTGCTTTGGTCTCAATCGTCAAATCACCGAGCTTCTGCAAATTGGAAAGTGACAAGTGGAAGCAATGTCTGTCTATATTAGTCTGTGTATGCGGTAGATAGGGCATAACAATACGAGCCACAAAGAACACGTCCAAGGGCTACTTTTATTTACGCGCTTTTGCGTATTTGCGTTTGCATGCAAAACAACAACAAAGAAAAATACGCTTACGTAAGTTGGCGAAAAAATAACAAATCATAAATTAAACAGGCCTGCGTACTTAAACTGTGAATAGCCTATATATAAAAAATCATTAAAATATCATAACATAAAAATCAATTTGCTTTTAATTCATTCTGGTTTTTATGTGTAACCTTGACACGTAGAGGTTACTTATCTTAATTGACCCTTAAGGAAGTTTTCTAGAGAATATATTAATGGGAGGTCTTAGCCCTTGATCTTCCTCCAAAATTTGCTTTAAGAAATTTTTCAAAAAAGGCCCAAAATGACCAGTACTGGTAGGAGTGTAAAATTGTTTCCCGGAAAAAATATTACCCGAAAAATAATAATTTATGTTTTAGAAGACAAGAACCACTCTGAGTTAAGTTTAACATTTCATATTTTTCATATGGTTAAATTCGGTTTTTGACCAAAAAGTTCAAATTTAAAACCACTGTAAAAAATAATTGTGACGTAGTGGCGTAAAATAGGGTTATGTCTTTTGTTACTGATGTCAAATACTATCGTTTGAGATTGGTTTGGTTCACCCCCGAAAATGTATGTTGCACTGTGTTATCAAATCTTTGAAACTGTGAAAAAGCTACTCTCGTGTGTCCAAGGACGCACCTGCGTTTTTTTTTCAAGTAACTTTATAAATATTTCAATTAATTTGGAAATTTTATGATAAAAAAATATGCAGCTTTTTTCAATGTGCAGAAAATATGCAGAAAATATGCAGCATATTTCTTGCATATGCTTTGGCATATTTTTTGAATTAAATTTGCATATCATAGATATGGAGCAATAAATGCATTAAGTCAAAATTAATACAAATCCAAATTTCACTGCAATCAGACTTGAAATGAATTTTGCATATAATTCCGTTGTCTACTTATAACACTGTTACATGATGTTTCTTTCTTTCGTTTTGTTTTTTTAGAGTTCTGTGATTTCTTACGATAGCAATATAGTGTTCAATAGCAGGTACATTACACTCTAGCAGTGAAGTAGTAAATTTAATTCATTCTTCTAGGCCTTAGAAATACGGAGCACTGGGGTTTTTCCACTAACGGCATTCACATTTTTTAAAATATTACAATTTTTTTCAATCTGCTTTAAAATCTGTTAAGAGTGAAGAAAATGAGACTTGAATGAAACTAAAAAACGCTCTCACGCCCCTAAAAATTTTTATATCCAAAAATCGTAAACTTTAAAATAAACTTCATTTAATACTTCATGACATGATGTTAATTGTCCAGAAATATGGCACTATAAAAAATTTACGAGGGTTGTTCAAAAGAGTAGTTATCTCCAAATTGTGACTCATTCCAAGGTCCAAATTGTTTATGGAAAATAATGTGTCTTTTTAGTGTGCATAAAAATGTTTATGTAATATATTAGCGTAAAGCTATAATTAAAAGAGTTATTAAGCCATGTACCATTTTTGGATCGTTTTTTGGCCTAAGAGCCCAGGGGGCCTGGCTTTTTCCCACTACCCAAGTCCAATTTTTTTGGCAAATCTTCTTTTTTAGCTTCAATCTAACGAAAAATGGACGGGGAGCGAAGAAAATTGGAAAAAAGCACATATGGGTATACCACATTACCCGAACTTACTCTAAGCTTATTGCAACTGTATCTTTCCACTTTAATTTAATAAAACAATAACTATTTTTTTTTATAATCCCTGTATTTAGATAAAAATAATGGAACTTATATCTGTGGTCCCAAGTTATAACAGCCTAACTCAAAATATCTTAAAAAAACGATCTGGTATTTGGGCGAAATGGAGGGATATTCATGTATCTACAAGTTCCATGTTCGATTGTTCCGTCAACTATCTCCGTATCTACATGTTCTATTGTTCCCGGGAAACAGACGATGTAAGAGAATAAAACATCCCGTAATTACGATATTTTGATTTAGGCTATTATGACTTGTGTCCAGAGTCCGTACCAATTATGCATTTTATAATAAAAAGCAAAAAATAATTATTATATTTTGACTTTAAAAATTTTGAGCAAAAAATAATTATTATTTATAATAATTTATTAAATATTATTATATTTATAAAAGAAATCTGACCGATAATTTTTTTCAGCAGTAAATAACTGGTAAGTTTTGATTTTTATTTTTTAAGGCAAAACTAAAAAGCAAAATGTGGATCTAAGTTTACGGTTGAACCAAAATTTTACTAATTTTAACAAATTTTAAGGCAGAAAATGAGCGCTGTACGCATGATGATGATGACTATGACGCATGATAAAATGTTAGCTTAGATTCAAATTTTGCTTTTTATTTTTGCATTAAAAAATAAAAATCAAAACTTACCAGCTATTTAGTGCTAAAAAATATCTTTTGGCAATTTTTTTTTTTTGTTGCCTTAAAAAATAAAATTCAAAACCGAACAGTTATTTAGTGCTCAGAAAAATATCTGTCAGATTTTGCTTTTAATTTTTGCTTTAAAAAATAAAAAGCAGAAATAATTATAATTTTTTGCTCAAAATTTTAAAAATCAATATGAAAACATGTTCTACAATGTGTTCTACAATGTCTAATGGTTTTTTCACACTGCTTTTTTGGTTTCAAAATCTAAAAATAATTATTATTTACAGTCTCAACTTGTGGCCACAGATATATCAAAGTTTGATGGATTTGGAGTGGGTTTAATTTTTTATAATAGGCTTTAGTCTGGTTTGGCAAATTTCGGAATTTTTTGAAAGGATTCTTTTTTGAAATTTTCTCATTTTCGCATGATAGTTAAACTTTCGTTTCGGGGCCCAACTATATGAGCGTTACCAATTAAAACAAATTTTAAAACACAAATTAATGAGATTTAACAATCCGTGGTCTAAAGAAAAACAATTTATATATATTGCTTCTTTTTGCCAAATTTGCTTCTAAAATTAAGGACAATGTCCTGTATGTAGACTTTTGTCGTGTTAAGTATTTTGTTTTATTGTAAATTTTTACATGTGGAATATATTTTTAAAATTTGCACTGAACGAAAAGCACGAGTTTGTTCATTCATGCGATCACAGCATAACGCGAGAATGATAGCTTGTCTTGTTCTATGAGGTTGCGAAAAACACATTGGAGCAAAAAAGAAGCATGAATTGGTTTCTTTATTGCTCCAATGTCTTTTTTTGCTCGGCTCAGCAATATGCGTTCACAATTTTCAATTTTAGGCAACTCAGAAAAGAGCGGCCGCAACTTCACAGCATGAAGCAGAGAAAAAGAGATAGGAAACTTCATGTTTTTCAAGGTGCCTTCAGTTTTCACCTTTTCCAACTCTTTTTTTTTATGTAAAACTCACGAATTGTGTATATGAGTTTGGATATCCTATGATATAATAATGAGGTAGGGTAAGGAGATTCACTACACCGACCTGGAATGTCAAAATTATAAAATACTGCTTAGCTGTGGCTACATTTTATAACTTCGTTAATTTCAATCTTCGGCAATTCTTCAATAATTGGAATGTGTAACACATTTGACGCGATAGTTTTGATAAAATATCGCTTTGTTTCCTTTTTTCAGACAATTATTTTAATTTTTTCTTTTTAATGCACTATATACTTTAATATTAATATTTCGCTTTGACGTTCGCTTCGAAAGTGAAGAAATGAAGCCACTGGCAAACGAGAATGAATATATGTTATTATTAGAAAAGTTTTGAAGTTTTTTTGGGGTTTTTTCATTTGCCATTTGCCCATAGGCCATTCGCTATAAAATCGTTCTGATACAGCAGTGCACTTCACTTCTTGTAATTTATGAATATATTAAGTAAATAGTAAATAGTATAGTTAATTTAAAAATTTTTAATAATGTCAAAAAGAAGTTTCGCCATCTTTCATACAACGCGAAACAAAGAAAATTTAAGTTTTTTAAAGTTCCAGCAGATTAAATAAAAAGATTTAAAAGATGAAATAAAAGCAATGAGTCAATATTCAAAAACTAATTTTTGATTTATGTTGAACAGTTTCTCCGTCAAACTGATTTTTGTTTTGTATTGCCGTATAAAAAATTATGTATTGCATTTATAGTGAACATTAGAATAAAAGTTTTAAATAAGAAATTAAGAACACAAAAAACTGAACTAAAACTAATATGCAATAATTAACTGAAAACTAAGCTTTAAAATCACAAAACAGCGATCTATTTCATTGTCTTCCGAATCAACACAATGCTTTCGCATTTATAGGGGGCATCCCCTGAATGCTGGTTAAGTCTAAAAAAAAAAACAATACATTTGTCCGAATTTATCCTATTTATCCTACAAATTAATAATAAATTTCCTTTTTTATTATTTGTCCCACATTTATCAATAATACAGAAAAGTGGCAATGCTAAAACACATTTTGATATTCGAGGTCGGTGTGGTGATTCTCCTTACCCTACCTTATTATTGTATCATGGGATAACCCATGTTTGAGGGGAGTTTCTGTGGTTTATCAATCTCTTACTTTCTTATGGTGAGTTTGGATTTCCTATGATTGAGGAGAGTTTCTACGGTTATTGTGCTTGTAATAAAAATTTTGTGTTAGTATTTGACACAATCAGGACATAAGGCTATCTCTTTCCCACAGTCCTTATCGCAGCAACTGATCGTATTATTTTATTCAGTGTAATAAATTTTCAAGTCGACTAAAAAGCTTTTTTAATTGAAAGCTTTCGTATGAATGTAAAAGCTATCCGCTCATGGGCGGACTTTTATGCACTCTTGGCTTAAAGCCATTTCTAACCTTCGCAAAACAAATAAGCGACAGCTACTGCTGAGTGACATTGGTAGTGGGGGTGAAGGGTCGCTGTATATACACGAACGCTTGACCAAAACAACCCAGTAGTTCCGTTCTTAAAGAAATCGTAAGAGAATCATGTGTGATTTTTCCGATTCATGGACGAAATATGCTGGTTCATTGACGAAAATCTCATATAAATGTTCTAAATTCGTGCAAGAACGGAAAACAGAAACATAGAGATTTTTCGTGCACGAATACAACATCGAATCATTGGGGAAGTTTCGTTAACAAACAAAAGACAGAAATTAGAAAAAAAATATTTTTTCCCTTTTTATTTATTCTTTGATTTTATGTTATTTTATAACATAAGATAAGCAGATAAGTTAGAGAATATTCTGCAAGTCTGTAATTAAGGCTTATGCAGCAAGTTTCTCTAAGAACTCACCAAAGATCGATTCATCCATGATGCTCGAGACTACTGGGAAACCGCGCTATCATACTCTATGCAAACCAACTGAAGTGTGAGAATCGTCTTGTTGCTGTGTTTCTATTACGAGGCAATGTTTTTGTGAGCGCAACCCGTGATGGTGAGGCGAATGGTCATAAAAATTTTTTTGTTGCTAATGTTATTGAACCTGCATAAGTTAGCGCCAAATTCGCATTTATCTGCTTATTTCTAAGCAATCGGCTTATTTTATTTTTATTCTCTCGCGTACTTCTTGATTCTCTACAAGAACTGTTTCTCTTTATCTTATCTACATGGTTAAAAATCTTGGAGTAATTTTTAAACCAATGGTTTGGAATAATACATTTTTTAAACCATTTCTTATTAGAATTAATACTTTTCAAAATTAGAAATTTTTTTAGTCAAAGCTGTATTTAAATTTAATATCCTTGGAATAAAATTTAAGCTTGATTACCTTCCGTTTAAAATTTAATACAAAATAACTGAAAAGTAATAAAATCGTTTTCAAACAATAGTACAATAGGTATATGACAATAGGTTTTGAATTAAGATCGCCATGATATCAGATTTAATACAGCATGCATTACATTTTAAGCCAGGCTGTATTATATTTCAATACTTTCCGTCTTAATTTTCAAATTGTTAAGATTTAAAAGTTTCATGATTCAGAGTTACTTTTTCGGTTAACAAAGCTTTATAGGCTGTGTGCTATTCGGAAACTTTTCACTCGTTGTAGGAAAGAAGTTACTGAGTTGAATACAATTTCTGTTGAAATAAAATTGTAATTTTTGCTGTGCCATAAGGACAATGAACTTTTGACAACCAGAAATTGTGGCGTTTTAGATTTCGTGAGTGTATTAGCGCGAGAATTTAATTTATTTTGCAAAATTGTAGATATAACTGAAAATAAACAGAATTATGAGAATTACGCAAATATTTTCCACTTCTGGTTGCTTTGCTGTCGGAAGCAAAAAGTTTTGAACTTCTTTATGACTTTTTTTTAAAGGAAGGGGGAAGAGTAAGTACTGCTTTTGCTTTTCTGCTCCGGACAACTACCTAAAACATTATTCTTTTAAGGATATTACCTATATTCGACCAAGAGGTTATTCCGAAACATTAAATGCCATTTTAAATGGAGACAATGCACAAACTGAAATGCATTTCAGAGTGTCAGCTAGCTCTTTACGCAAAATTGTGGAGTTTATTCCAGCGAAGCATCATGGATGGTCAATAGAGTATGACGTGGTTAGCTATCGAGTAACAAGTGGCTTTATGGGATTGCGGACAGTATGCAATATAGTTATACATATTACGTAGAACTTCCTTTGCTGTTTTGTTGGGATTTCCATTATTTTTTAATTCTTTAAGTTTTTTTGATTTATAATTAACTAAAAAGTTTAGCTTTCATTAATTTCATTTTAGTTATTTTAAGCGATAGTACAATTTTTGTGAAACATTTTTTTTTTTAAATGGCGCACAAGCAACGTTTACTACTTTCATTTCAATGATGACGTGAGTTCGAAACCAGGAGTTAGTTGAGAAATTATAGTATAAGAGAAAAAAAAAAGAAATGTATAGAAATGTCAATGTGCAATAAGATTGAATGCTAACTTTTTAACATTTTAATACTAAAATTTAAACCAAAACAGTATTAAAATTTAATTCGAACTGCGTATTAAATTGTAATACAAATTTTTATTAGAAATTATATGTAATATTCGGCAAGTATTAAAATTTAATACAATTTTGGTATCGACATATATACAGTACAGCATGTATTAAAATTTAGTCCAAGATTTTTAACCGTGTAGTTGTGATCTGTATCTCAAATTGCTTAAAGCTGACTCTACTTATACTTGTTTAATTACTTATGTGTTCTGATGGATTTTCTCTTGGTACTACTGTCAATTACTATGCCTTAATGAATGTTTTATGTAGTCAGTGTGATGGTTTTAATGTAGTGCGTTTTAATGAGCGTAGTTTGAATGGCTTCAAACTAGATCAAGCAAGGTATGTTTGAGAACTCGCCTGTTGATGTAGTTTGTGTCACGGAAACATGGTTTAACAATGATATTCCTGATAGCTTTTAAGGGTTATAAAATGTTCGGAAGGGATAGATGTGGAAGAAGAGATGGAGGTGTGGCAATTTATTGTAAGTCCAGTCTGAATGTAAAGTTTGTGAATAAGGGTGATGACGGCTGTAAGTACCTCATTGTGGAATTATGTGGCTATAATAAAAAAATCTTAGTCTTGTGTGTGTACAACCCTCACCGTAGCAACAACCCAGAACACTTTTTCTATTACCTTAATACAAAAATTATTGAATATGATTTTATCTTTGCATGTGGCGACTTAAATATAAATTTACTGGGGGGAGACTCGGATACTAGTAACTTTCGCTATTTGTCTTCAATGTGCGGCTTAAATGTAGCTAACTCTGGTATTCCAACTAAAGGGTGATTTTTTAAGAGCTTGATAACTTTTTTTTTAAAAAAAACCCATAAAATTTGCAAAATCTCATCGGTTCTTTATTTGAAACGTTAGATTGGTCCATGACATTTACTTTTTGAAGATAATTTCATTTAAATGTTGACCGCGGCTGCGTCTTAGGTGGTCCATTCGGAAAGTCCAATTTTGGGCAACTTTTTCGAGCATTTCGGCCGGAATAGCCCGAATTTCTTCGGAAATGTTGTCTTCCAAAGCTGGAATAGTTGCTGGCTTATTTCTGTAGACTTTAGACTTGACGTAGCCCCACAAAAAATTACTTACATGGCCAACTTACCGGTCCATTTCTTGAGATTAATTGTTCTCCGAAGTTTTCCCTCAAAATGGCCATAGAATCGCGAGCTGTGTGGCATGTAGCGCCATCTTGTTGAAACCACATGTCAACCAAGTTCAGTTCTTCCATTTTTGGCAACAAAAAGTTTGTTAGAAAAAGTTGCCCAAAATTGGACTTTCCGAATGGACCACCTAAGACGCAGCCGCGGTCAACATTTAAATGAAATTATCTTCAAAAAGTAAATGTCATGGACCAATCTAACGTTTCAAATAAAGAACCGATGAGATTTTGCAAATTTTATGCGTTTTTTTTAAAAAAAAAGTTATCAAGCTCTTAAAAAATCACCCTTTAGTTATATGCGTGGTTGTGAGCCTAGCCATATTGATGTTTGTTTAGTATCCAATTGTTCTTATGTTTTAAAATACGACCAAATGAGTTTTTTCTCTGACCATGAATAAATATTTTTGTCTTAGTATTAGTCTTGAAAAAACTTCTCAGGTTTATTTTTCGTAACGTGATAAAATTTAGTTGATTTTCTGCCTTATACTATGACTTATCTGCTATGTATTGGACTGATTGCTGGCATTATAGCTCGGTGGATGATAAGCTTAGAGTATTTTTTAGTAACTAGCAGGATCCAGTTGTCCGCGGCTTTGTCACGGACGTTCCAGTAACCATACTTTTTTATTTAAGGGCGGTGAAAGGGGGCGTGGCAACAATTTTTTCCCGTTAACCATCTCGTGCTCAAAAACAATCTACTGCTCGTAATTATAGTCCCACCACGCCCATTTTTAGTAAAATTGCCGACGATAAGCATACCAATTTAATTAGCAAACTGTAGTCTTATACGACCAAAAACATCCGGGCGTAAAAGAGGGCGTAAAATTGAGGGAAATTTTTGATACAATTTCCGAAAGAAACCATACAAACTGAATTACCAAATTTTAGTCTTATACAATCGAAACAGTTGGAAATATTGCATTTTTATTAATTTTTGGGCGGTAAAAGTAGGTGCGGTTTAAACTAAGTGCGCAATAACCTAACCTAGAACGAAAGTAATGGACATTGTAAGTTTGATCGAAATCCATTTAGCCGATTAGATTTGTATAAAAGTCAAACAAACAGAAAGGGATTTTTATTAATAAAGATATAGATAGAAGATAGATAGATAGATATAAAGATGGGTAGTAAAAGAAGGCTTGGCAAAATTTTATTTATTTATTGGCCAAACAAGGAAACTACTTATTCTAACTTAATTTAAATTTATTTTTTTTTATTTTATTTCTTCTCCCCTTTCCTTGTTTTTGTGTTCGAAAATGTACGAATTGAAGTGGGCGTAATCCGCCCACCTAAATGACATGATTTCACGACACGTCAAAAAGGAGGGGCAGAAAGAAAATTAAAAATAAGAGTAAAAGATACTTACATACTAGAAAGAGGAGAAGAAAAGAGAGAAGACAAAAGGCTGGGTTAACCAGGAAGAGAGAGAGACTTGGATAGTACTTATTTCCAACAAGTTTAGAAAGGGCATGCTTAAATGTGGTATACATACGGGTAACTATTTATATACAGGTAATTTAACTTAAGCCTGAGTTAATTTTGGTTAACGAGGACCTTAGACAGGGTTTGCTTGAAAGAGGATTTGGACATGGAAGGTGAGAAGTATACGGAAACGTTATTGAATTCTCTACAGCATCGACTGATGGGTTCATTGTTTGCGTATGTAGTTTGGTGCTGATATTCAGTTAACAGCCGAGTATGCCTAGTACGTCTTATTGGTTCGTTAAGACATATCATACTAGAAATATATTCACTGTCAATAACACCATTAATAACATCGAATGTGAAACATGAGCCCAATAATGTTCTTCTTGATGATAATGGCATCAAGTTTAAAAGGCTGAGTCTGTATTCATATGAAGGAAGGCTATTATAATCACGGGGGTTGTACATGTCTCTCAACGTGTATAGTAAGAATTGCTTTTGAATAGACTCGATTCTTTCGCTATGGGAATCGAAGGACAGGCTCCAAATTATGAAGGCATATTCAAGTATTGGCCGCACTAACGCACAGTATAAGGATGTAGTGACCCAAATATTCTTGAACTCATTTTTTATTTATTTATTATTTGTCTATGGTCACAACCTTACAGACAAGTGAATACATAATAAAAAGAGGAAATACATAATTTCCTTAAAAACTAAATTTAATACTAAGGAAGTAAAATATTACGAAAAATTTAATATAGAAGAAATAAGACAAGATGTGCTAGAATATAAAAGTTTCATTCAGTAAGGTCTTAAAGCGATCTTTAGAAATAGAAGTCAATGGAGATTCTTCTAGAGAGAAAATTAAAGTCGTTCATAGTTCTAGATAATGGTTCATTGATTGCATAATTGCTACTATGGAATGGAATAGCAAAAATATTATGCTGACGTAATTGACGCGAAGGAAAAGAGAAATTAATAAGGTTTAATAATTCGGAGCAATCGACTTGACCTGAAATTATATCGAACAGAATCATCAACGAACGAATTCTTCTCCTACTCTCGAGAGATTGAAGGTGTATAAGCAGGCATCGCGAATTATATGAGGGAAGTGGCTCAACAAAATTTAATGATCTAAGTGAGAACCTTAGAAATTTTTTTTGTACTCGTTCAAGTCGCGCAGAGTGAGTGGAGTAAAATGGGTTTCATATAAACGATGCATATTCGAGTTTTGAACGTATAAATGTTGTGTAAAGCAATTTATGCGTATATGGATCAGAGAATTTAGAGGTATTACGTCGAAAAAAGGCAAGCAAGGAGTATGCTTTCGGAATAATGTAGTTTATATGTGGAACAAATGTGAATTTGGAATCAAAAACTACTCCCAAGTCTAAAATTTCTCCAACTGTTTTTAGTGTATTATTGTTCAGACAATAAGAGGAAACAAAAAGGTTTCTTGATTTAGCAAAGGTGGCATGATAACATTTTAAAATATTTAAGGGCAGTTTATTCGTTTTACTCCAAGTTAACAGATTATTTAATTCAGTTTGTAGGTAATAGATATCAGAGATATTATCAATTCTAGAGAATATTTTAAGGTCATCAGCATAAAGCAGAAAACTAGATTTATTAAAACAGTGTGAAATGTCGTTTATAAATAGAATGAATAGCAAGGGACCTAGTATGCTTCCTTGAGAAACTCCCGAGGTCGCAAAAAAAGAGTATGATCTTATATTATATATACAAACATAACAAAGTCTATTACTAAGATATGATTGTATCCATTTTAAGAGACTAGAATGGAACCCCATATTAAAAAGTTTATTTATTAGGATACTATGAGAGACTTTATCAAACGCCTTCGAGAAATCCGTGTATATGACGTCAACTTGACTGCCACATTCGAAGGAGAATATACAGTATTCTGTGAAAAGAGCAAGATTTGTAACCGTCGACCGACCGGTAACAAATCCATGCTGGTTTGGAATTATATAACGTTTCAAAAGAAAAAATAATGTTTCTTTAATAATTCTTTCAAAAAGTTTTGAGATAGTTGACAATTTAGAGATGGGCCTATAATTTTTGACATCATTCTTTACACCACTTTTAAAAACTGGGGTAATATGTGCAATTTTCCAGGTGTTAATAAAATCACCAGAAGAAAGGGATTTATTAAAAAGCTCTAAAAGAGGTTTAGAAAGTGTAAAAATACTATTTTTTAGGATAAAAGAAGAAAATCCGTCAATGTCACATTTATGGGAATTTTTAAGGCTTAAAATTCCATTTGTAACATCAGTTAAATTCAATTCAAGGCCACCTAAACTAAGACATGACTGATAATTGGACAAATTCTGAAACGCGATTGAACCATTGTCAGATTCATAGTTTGATTCGAAAAATTCTGCGAATAAGTTTGCTGATTCTAAAATTGAGCTCGATTTCTTACTTCCATAGGTCATAGTAGTTGGAATATAAGAAGATGATTTACGCGACTGAATAAATTGCCAGAAAGAGTTAGGGTTTGATTTAATATTACTTTCACATTGATATATATTGCTTATATAAAAATTTATTAAGAAAGTTGAACTCCCTCATATATTGGAGATATTTGTTTTTATGATCTGGGTTATAAGTGATATTGTGAAGATTAAAAAATTTGTTTCTAAGATTTTTTAATTTCTTTAGTCCTTTTGTATACCAAGGTAGCTTATCAATTTTTTTCTTAATTTTTGGCACATGAACGACGCAGATGTTAGAAATATTTAATTTAAATATATCATAACAAGAGGATGTAGATTTGTTTAAAAATAAGCTATTCCAATCAAGAAGAGAAAAGCAATCATTGAGCTGATCAAAGTTACAAAAACTGAAATTAAATTTAGAAGAAGAATCAACATTATTATTAATGAATTCATAAAAATTAATTTGCAGAACTAATGGAATGTGATTTATATCCGCGGGCTGAAGAGGAAACGCACATATTGAAAGATCAAATTTTATATTATAGCTTATAAAGATAAGATCTAAGATTCTATTAAGTTTATTAACAAAGGAATTAATTTGTAATAAATCATAACTAAGAAGATTATCAATAAGGTAAATTTCATGAGCCCTATTAACATTGTTAGCATTTAATATACCATTGCATTCAACGGAGGACCACACAACAGAACTTAGGTTAAAATCGCCAAGGATGCAAATATGATCATCTATATTAGATGAGTCACACAATTGAACGATGTTGTCAACATGTGCAGCATACAACTCAACTGAACCACTTGGCGGTATGTAAGATACACTTAAACGGAGTACACCAGCATCTCCAGAGAGATGAGAACGTAGATTACGTTTAACTGCAATGAGGACACCACCTCCCCTCGAGCAACCCGTTTTTACAGAGTCTCTATCTTTACGGTAGATTTGATAAGGACTTGTGTCAAAAAATTCTTCATCCATAAAATCAGCATTTAGCCAAGTCTCGACTAAGACGATTACTTCATATTCACAATGTGATGAGAAAAGACGAATTTCTTTAAATTTTGTTCTAATTCCAGACATATTATGAAAGTATATGCTAAAAGACTTAGGGCACATACTCTGCTCTTGAGCCAATAAAGAAATATTGGGATACCATACAGAAGAAGTTTTGTTTATATTATTGTTTTCGTTCTCATATTGTTCCGAAAAAAACGAAAAGGCTTAACTCTTATTTCATTCTGCCAAAGAGACGGTAAAAAAAAGCTTTTCGTAGAATTCAGGCGACACTCCAAGTTTAAAAGTAACGCCTGAGAGGTTTTCAATTGGTACATCTTTTTTTACCAATTTATTGCAAACAATATGCTGTCGATCAATATTGGCATGTTTGATAACATAATCAATTATATTTTGTTCAGTTACAGTCGGCCTGAAAGATCCCAGATGAACATATTTTTTAGGCATAATAACATCAAGCTCATTGCTTATGTTGTTACCAACAACACTATACGATTTATGAGCTTTTTGCTTATCTTTTTTATTCACTGCTTCGCTTAGTGGCAGCAGAGAGACAAGCTGAGGGGCAGCAAGAACATCAGAAACGACAGAGGGTTGATCAGGTAGTGAGATCACAACAGCTGGAGCAACATCAACCGGAGCAACAACATCACGAGCCGTCGCAGAAGAAAAATCGAAAACTTCAGCATCATTATAGCGAGAACCTTCACTCACATTAGAGAGTGCAGGAGAGAGCACAGGCACAAGTGCATGCCCGTTAACTTTTTTTGTAGAATATTCTTAAATTTTAGCATCAGCACTAATAGAAGGCGCAGTACCCAAAGTAGCAGGGAGTGTTTTATGTTTTTTGTTATTAGAGTTAGTTTTCACTTGCGGATCAATGACCTTTGCTCTTGAACGAGTGTTTATAATGTTAGAGCTAGCACTGCTAGTTTGCACGCATGAAGCACTAGTAAGAGAGTTAAGTTCAGATTTAAGAGTATCAAAGATGTTATTAAGATCACTGAGTTTATTATATGCGAGATTTAGACTTGATATTAGATTTTCGGAGAAAATCTTAGCACAAACATGACACTTATAAAAAATGTTCTTATTAATTGTTAACAGATTCACGCAATCAGAATTTAGTTTTATACACTCTGAATGAAATTTTTTATAGCAAAAGCCACACGATATCGGGTCGGAGCCCAGGATTTGCACATTGCAATGAGAACAAGAAGACATTTCAAACACGTCAGAACGATTCAACGATACGCGATCGAATGATTTGCTCGCCTTTTTATAAAACCAAGCTGTTTGCTGGCTCTGGACAAAACTTTGTCATAGTGCAAATTAAAGCGCATCTTGCAATCCAAGACTACTCCAATATCCACTACATGATTGACTCTTTTAAGCTCGGTACTATTGAGGTGGTAGGTATGTAGTGCCATGTTGTTCTTACGAGAAAAACTAATAACATTGCATTTATTGATATTAAGATGCAGTCTATTTTGGATACACCATTGCTCAAGAGACAACAGTTTTGACTGTAAAAAATTTGCATCTATCTCTGATTTGATTGCATAGTACATTTTTAAATCATCTGCATACATAAGGTGTGGAATATCGTTCAGGACTTCTGATAAGTCTGATATAAATTTGTTAAAAAGAAGAGGACCAAGGTGGCTGCCTTGCGGAACTCCTGAGGAGACTGCAATTTTTTTTGACAAAATTCCTTGGAATTTAACGTACTGGGATCTGCCGTCAAGATATGATTTTAGCCAACTTAGTTTGGGTCCCTTAATACCGAATTTTTCTAATTTACTTGTTAGCATGCTGTGATCAACTCTATCGAAGTCTTTACTGAAATCTGTATAAACAGCATCTATTTGGTGCCCTTTTCCCATATTTATTAAAACATCCGATACCATGATCATGAGATTGGATGTTGTAGATCTTCCCTTACAGAAGCCGTGTTGCTGCTCATTTAGACGTGGGTTGATTACACTTGTTAGCTTATCACAAATAATTTTTTCAAAAAGTTTTGGAATGGCTGATAAAATTGCTATGCCTCTATAATTTTTAACAGACCTTTTATCTCCACTCTTGTAAATTGGTGTTAGATGGGATGATTTCCAATATGAAGGAAATGTCCCACAAGACAGTGATTCGTTAAAAATTATGTATAACGGCAGAAGTAGTTGGTCTAAACATCGCACCAGGAAGCTTGTAGGAATAAGGTCCGATCCAGGTCCCTTAAATAAATCCAGTTCTTTTATGGCATTAGAAATCTCTTCCTGCGTTAAATTTATACTATCCACCACAATATTTGAGCTGGGAGAAGAGGCTTCAAATTGGGTAGTAGATTGACAAAAGACCTCCATAAAATGATCCGCATATAAGTTGCTGATTTCATGGGGGTTGGACGAATTGAAAATACCTTTAAACATAGACGATGGATAGCCGCTAGATTTACGCTTCAAGTTAACAAAGTCAAAGAATTTTTTCGGTTCTTGGATGATTTTCTCACCGATAAGGTTAGTGTACAACTTGTACGCTTCTTCCGACTTGATAGAGAACTCTTTTGATAGGTCATCATACCTTAGCTTGAGTTCATCGCTTACATTATCAGTGTTTTTGAGTAGTTTATGGGTTTTATTTCTTTGATTCCTAAAAAATCTGAGATTTCTATCTAGCCATGGCTCTGAAAGCTTATTCTATTTCTTTATTTTTGGCACATAACTTTCGATAGCTGTAAAAATGTGCTGATAAAATTTAGAGACAGCGCTATCTACGTCTAAGTTGAAAAGAATATAATTCCAGTTTAGAGCATTAAGACAACATTTTATGCTTTCGTAATCGGCGTTGAGGTAATCGTACGCAATGGAGTTATTATAAGATTGGGTAAAGGTAACTTTATTAGAAGAGAAAGCAACCGTTAAGGCTGTATGGTGAACAGAGACTGCATGGACTACCCTTCATTTCCTCATATGCGTTAGTAAAGACTAGGTCCAACTATCTCCCATTTTGATTTTGTACAGAAGAAACTTGCTGCAGATCACTGCCATAAAAGGTACTTAGCAATGTGAAATCTATGATATTTGAAAGGTTAACAGGAAGAAGATAGTTGTCATTTTCATCGGTGACAAACGATATATTTGGACGGTTAAAGTCACCAAGAATAACAACTTTATCTTCCTCATTTAGAGTAGAAATAAAGGCGGACAGTGTTTCACATAGCTCGTTGTATGTTGTTTCACTTGAGCAGAGAGGAATGTAATCGACACCAATGTACAAATATAGACTATTTCCTAAGCAAATTCTAATTATTCGGTGATCGAAGAGCTTGTGGGTAGGTGTATCTATAAGCTCACTTGAGAGAGAATTGTGAGATGCTATCAGGACTCCTCCTCCTCGTGAAAGACCTGTTGAGGAGTAGTCCCGATCATTTCTGAAGACAGTCCAATTACTGTCAAGAACTTCCTCATTATTGAAAGTATCATTTAACCATGTCTCAGTGAATACTAGTACATTGAAGTGGCATGATTTGGCGTCAACATAAAGTTTTTGTAATTTGCTTCTCATGCCACCACAGTTATGGTAAAATATGTTTAACAAATTTGAGTTAGGGACGATAATATTGCTGCTGCTCTTTGCGTGATTTTTGAAGAAGAGACACGTGTTTAGTTCTGACGTGAGCGCCATATGTGTCTAGATCCGCCTTGACTTGATCAATCGTTACGCCAAGTTGTTCGTGAAAGCAAACAAAAAGGTTACGTAAGTCATCAACAACGGTAGGCAGCCCTTCTTTCTGAATTAATACTCTAAGATTAGTTTTAGTCTTGAATTCAATGCATGTTGAATATGGGGCCTTATGCATATAAGCGAGATATAAACGAACGTTGTTGTACACACTGTTCTCCCTTAGACGAGAAAGAGCATATCTGCTCTCAGTGTCTGCTCAAGAATTTAATGTCAATTTGACTTTTGGAGGAAGTAGGGGATCTAGAAATGACGCAGGGCTACCCGGTTGATCACAAGGCACATTTAGAACCGGAATAGGTTTATAGACACTTTCGGTTGGTGGTGATGGATTTAGAGTATGGGAGTGGATGAAGTTCCGATACTTATCATTGTTGGTTTCATTGTTGTTTAGATTAAATGAAACCTGTCTTGGATAAGTGGAAGATTTTTTCGATATTAGATTGCTTTTCACCGTATTGTTAGTTGGAGCGGTATTCCGGTTGACTATGGGAGAGAATATTGGGAAGATGTTAGTTTTAAGATTCCAATTAGTATCTAAATTATGATGGGACTTAGATTGCAAATTGGATATAGAGGTAGAATTAAGATTAGATTTAGAATGAGAAGAGTTTGAGCTAGAACTATAATTACTTTTAGAAGGATTCTTAGAGTAAGAATTAGTATTTATGTTAGAGTTAGACAAATTTTTAGGTTTATTGGTGTTGTGCTTAGGATTATTGCTTATTTTAATCTTAGAGCTCGGGTATGAGTTTGACTTATAGTTGCTAATTTTATATACTTTCGGAGTACTCCCGGCCTTATCTGTCCACTTTGATATTGTAATAGTTCTAAGAGTTTGTATACCATCGGAGGCACTCAGGACCAGCCAAGCGTATTTGGTGGGCATGATAACTTTAAAGCTGCTAAGTTTTGCACGGCTCGAGATGTTTTCTCGCAATCGGAGATGGAGACGCGAAATTTTTTTAAGAAGTATTCTCGCACCGAGGATACAGATGTCTTCGAGGGAAAACCTTTGATGAATACTGTGGTGGATTCAAATTGATTAGCAGACTTAAGCTTTTGGATCCTGTTTTCCCATTCTGTGATAGTCCACGAGGTTCCAAGAGGTTTTAAGAAGTATTCTCGCACCGAGGATACAGATGTCTTCGAGGGAAAACCTTTGATGAATACTGTCGTAGATTCAAATTGATTAGCAGACTTAAGCTTTTGGATCCTGTTTTCCCATTCTGTGATAGTCCACGAGGTTCCAAATCGCTCAATAACTCTACGTGGCGCTGCTATAGGTGCTATAAATTCCAAGTCGGATGCAGTGGAAGTGTTTAGATAAGCTGGCTTATTTGGTGGCAAGGAATTAACTGATGGTGAATGGTTGGACGCTTCCAAAATTTCATGAAAGACGGAAGATAAATTATGGTGAGGGATCTGTGAGGTCATGACTTCCGTGCTATTAGGCGCAGATCTAACCTCATCCAGTATATCTGCAAGCGTTGCCCGGAGCACATCCATATCGTCACTGATATCACTTATTTTTTGAAATAATATTTCAAACATTGGATCAGGTTGCAATGGTGATGGTTCGGGGTTTCTTGAGGTAGATTGGATCGCGGTTTCCACATCATTACGCAAAGACCTCTGAGCACTTAGTATGTTGTTGGCTGAGTCATCTTTTTTAAGTAGTTCAATAATTTTGTTCGCTTCAGATTTTAGCTCTTCGGTCGTAGCTTTGCACTGAAGTGTTTTATCACTGTCACTTATAGTTTCCGTCAACAATTTCAGGTTCTTAGAAATAGTTGAGATATTCGCATTGTTTGATTTGCTCAAAAATTCAACTCTCGATATGTCATCGGATACATGATTTAGCAAGTCGAGATTTGGGATACTATTAACCAATTGCTTGTTATCGGAATACATTACTTTTAGGGAGTCGCTTAAACACTTTATAGAAAGCATAATGTGTGACAGTGACAAGTCCCTGCACTCGTCAGAAGAATTTGAAATGAGCCTCATATTCTTGAATGTATGTAGTTGAGGCTTCTCTTTGTCATTCCCACACAGATACCGTGGTATGATTTTCCGCACAGGCCATTACATATAATTTTTGGCCCGTTTTTGTCCTCAATAGTGCAGTTGTTATAGGCGCAAGTGAATTCCATTGCTGTATTTTTTGGTAAATGGGTCAGTCTTTTTCTGGGTCAAGCACAGTAAGCAGCAGCTTTAGTAGTTTAAAAAGCTGAAATATTTTTAATTGTTTTAATAGTTTTTTAATTGTTTGTTATTGTCTTTTATGTATGGGGAATTATTTTTTGTTGTTTTTTGTCTTTTATGGGTGAAGTAAACAGGTAATAATGCACTTTTTTATTTTATTTAATTTTATTTTATATAATTGCAATGATTAACCACAGTAATCAGCAGCTTAAGCACAAACAGCAAATAGTTGAAAGATAATTTACTTTTTTTTTTGATTTTGTTTTAGTTGTGTCGATTAAAAAATAGAGGAGTAAAATCAAAAGCATGTCCGAACGGTTTGACTGACAATTATCAACTCTATAAGATATAGTAGATATATATATAGATATATATATAAGATTGCCATTGGGGAACAGGGGGCGAAACTTCACATGGCAACGTGTCTGACTTGTAGTGCACTCCACAGTACACATTTAAACATTTATTTTATTATTATTCACATTTAATATTACTATACATTTAATATCATAAACTAAAATTAGCTATATTAGGCACTTAAACATTTATTTTATTGAACATTGAACTTTTTACATGTCATTGCACTCACGCACTTATTTTTTTATAACGCACATTGAACTCTTTTAAATTATTGCATTCTTTGTATTCACGCACTTATATATTTCTCAAAACAAACATTGAACATGTTTATGTTGTTGCACACACACACTTTATATAAACAGCGCACACTTTATTTATGCATTGTCTTCTCGCTGTTTCTTTTTCTTTTACACTTGTTAATTATGTCACGCACTATATGCAAAGCATGAACACATGTTTTTTATTTATATTTATTTGCTTGGCTGTTGGAATTTTGCACATAAATATTAACTAATATTGTATTTTATTATTATATATAAGTAATATTAATATTAAGTATGAAAAATTAAAAAAGAGGAACACTTTTGAAAATAAAATCTTAAGTTCTGAGCTTCTAAACTTGCTCCTTTCAATTCAACTTTGTGCCAACCAATTTTGGAACACGGCACAAAGATCTTTTTTTTAAAACAGGCCAACAGCGTTTTTAAGCGCTGGCATAAAAATATTATAAATTCCCGCACATCAATAATAAAAAAAAAAAATAAAATTTATTAAATTTTTTTTTAATAAATTATAATAAATCTCGCTCGCGCCCAAAGAAACACCACATGGCGATCCTGCCCAACACGGACAAGCTGGACAAGCAATTAAGAAACGAGGAAGAAGAATTTTACCGACGGCGAAGATAATAGAGGAGTACGTGCCCGCTGGTGGTGACGGCCAGGCGCCGAAATATAAACCAGCGCGCAGCGGACCACAGCCGATAACTTTGGAGGAGTATAGACGGCGGCAAGCAGCTGCTAAAGAGAGAAGGCTGACAGCTATACCGTCAACCGAAGAACGACCTAAACACCGGCGAGGAGGAACATTTAGAACCGGAATAGGTTCAATTTGTTCAATTTTTTTTTATTATATATTTCTTTCTTTTTTTTCACATATTTTTTATTTAAAAAAAATTTTCGGGAAACCTTCAAAAATATAGCGCGACGACTTTTCTTTTGTTTTTTTTTTTTTTTAATATTATTTATACGTACACGGATAATTTTTTTAACGCACACGCGACCGGCAACTTTTTGAAGAACTGATAAACGTCACTTAATTCTTTGTTTTCCTTTGTTTGCTTTTTCCTTGCGTTACATGTTCTAAGGTTGGCAATACCACAGGGTGTTCCACACGGATTAAAACAATATATTACGAAAGTTATATGGATACAATAAAAGACGGTATATTAATTTTTGAAAAATTTAAAATAAACAAAAGAAAGAGTAAAAACAGAACATACAGTAACGAGTACATCGAAAGCAAACTAAAATTTTTTAAAAGGATAAAAGCAAAAGTTGATGAAATAGAAAATAACGAAGATTGTAAAATTTTAAAAGAAAAATTCTACAAGAGTTACAAAGAGGTCAAAGAATTAATTGGCACATTAGTCGTAAAAACAAATACGCTAAATTTTAAGGATATTGTTTCGGAAGACTTGGACACATCGAACCTTTGGGAAGAAAAAGAAAATTTGCCAAAAATGTCAAGCTTTGACATAAATGTAGTAGGTAAAAACCTACAGATTTTTAAAGGAAATTATTGTTATTTGGAGGATTTAATTGTGCAAGCAGAATTATTGCATGATTTAATTAAAGATGATGACAAAGAAATTTTTGTGAAATACGTTTATAATTTTAAATTAACTACCCAAGTACGGAGTATACTTGGACGTTCAAACCAGCCTACAACATTTTTAGAATTAAAAAACTCATTAGAAGAATCGTACCCAAATCCGAAAAATTTACAACAGATATTAAGCGAGTTCAGTTCGCTGAAGCAGAATGGTATGTCCATTACAGAATTTAGAGAAAAAGTAGTATAACTATCGGAACAGTTAAGTAATTTTGAGGAAAAAACATTAAATAATCCAAGTAAAGACGCGAAAGACGCAATATATAAAGTTAATGAAAGCATGGCGCTAAATATTTTTTCAAAAGGCGTAGGTACAGAATACCAAACAGTATTACTGGCAAATCCACCAAAAACTTTGAATGAGGCTGTCGAGAGATATATGGCAGTAGAAGAAAGCTTATTAAATAATAAAAATAGTATTTTACATATACATAATAATTATAACTTTAGAAACCAGAGAGAGCAGGGCGCAAGATACAACAACAATATTAACAATTTTAGAAATAGCAACAGTCAAAATAATAGTCACAGAAACTATCAAAATAATAACTCCAATAGATTTCACAGATACAACAACAATAGTTTTAATAACAATTTTCATTCAAATCAAGGTTTCAATAGAAACGGCCACTTTCATAACAACAATCATTTTCAAAATAACCGCAACTTTAGACAAAACACTAACATAAACAGAAATTTCAGAGCAAACAATAATAATTCTAGCTTTAATACGCAGGGAAACGGCAATGGCCGGGTGACAGGAGCTGTTACCCGCAGAGTCCAAAATTAATTTTGCAATTTTCGAAACATTTATCATTTATAATATTGAAATGTAAAAATACAAATAAACAACTTAAATTTCTTATAGATACTGGGGCTGATATTTCTGTTTGCAAAGTCGAAAATACAAACAATCTAAGCACAAAACATATTTGAAAAATAACAGGTATAACAAATGAAACTATAGAATGCATTGGTACATCAAATTTAAAATTTTGTATCGAAAGTGAAGAATTTGGGCATTATTTTCAGATAGTCAAAAATGATTTTCCGATTTCAACGGATGGAATAATAGGGCGAGACATGCTGAGGAGATATATGTCAAGAATAGATTACGAGACATTAACAGTAACATTTATGATAAATGAAAAAGAAATAACATTACCGATAATTTTGAAGGATTTTTTTAATGTTAAGATACCTGCTAGAACAGAAGCGATTGTACCAATTAATGTTAATGTTAGAGAAGATAGCATAATCCTAAATGAAGAGATAACTGAGGGAGTATTTTTAGGTAATAGTAGTATACCCGCTGAAGGAGTGGCACACGTGAAGTTATTGAACACAACAAATAAAGAAATAGATATAATGAACCTGAAAGTTAGAACTAAACCTCTAAAAAATTATAACATTTTCCGATGCAAATTAGATAAACAATGTAGCAAAGATAGACTCAATAAACATATTAATAATCTGGATATTGGATGTAATGGACCAGAGGTCAGAAAATCAATAATAAACATTATAACAGAATATCAAGATATTTTTCACCTAGCTGGAGAACATCTAAGCTTAAATAATTTCTATTCACAGCAAATACAAACTACAGATTCGACACCCGTTTACATAAAAAAAATTACCGACTACCACGTACACAAATGACAGAAATAAACGAACAGGTAGACAAACTTTTACAAGACAACATCATCGAACATTCAGTTAGTCCTTACAATTCACCGCTTCTAGTAGTACCAAAAAAATCGACAGACGACAAAAACAAATGGAGACTAGTCGTTGATTTTAGAAAACTAAATGAGAAAATCGTGAGTGATAAATTTCCTCTGACTAAAATAGAAGACGTTCTTGACAAACTTGGAAGAGCAAAATACTTTTCAACATTGGATATTACCAGCTCGTTCCACCAAATAGAACTAGACGAAGACTCGCGACCACTTACCGCATTTTCAACAGGGAACGAACATTTTCAATTTACACGTTTACCGTTTGGACTTAAATATCGTCCAACAGCTTTTAACTAATGTTGACGATAGCATTGACAGGACTATATGCAGAAGCTTTTTTGTACGTAGACGACATTATTTTGTTTGGTTGCAGCTTACAGCACCATAACGAAAATTTAGCGAAAGTATTTAATAGAATGAGAAAGTTTCATCTTAAATTAAACCCGGATAAATGCTCATTTTTGAAGCCAGAAGTTGTCTATCTTGGCCATTTAATTACAAATGAAGGTATAAGAACTGACCCAGCTAAGAATAAAGTAATTAAAAACTACAATGTCCCCACAAACTCGGATGAAGTAAGGAGATTTGTTGCCTTTGCCAATTATTATAGGCGCTTTATACCAAAATTTTCGCTGATATAGCAAAAAATTTAAATAATTTACTAAAAAAAAAATACACAGTTTAATTGGAATGACGCATGTCAACAAGCATTTGAAACTTTAAAATTAAAATTGCTCAATCCCCCAATACTTCAATACCCTGACTTCGATAAACCATTCGTGCTAACTACTGACGCATCAAATTATGCTCTTGGCTCAGTATTGTCGCAAGGTGAGATCGGATCAGACTTACCAATCTCATACGCGAGCAAATCACTCGGAAAGCACGATCTGAACAAACCAGACCTATGCGACTATGATTTTGAGATTACGTACAAGACAGGCAAAACCAATACCAATGCAGACGCATTGTCAAGGATTATAATAAATAGCGACTCTCTGAGCGCTATGATTCCAACCAGCTTAGAAAATGAAGACACAAAAATACAAGCCATAACAAGAAGTATGGATATGAAAAAACATACAGAAAACCAAACTAGTAAAGATTTAGAATGTATTCCAGGCAGGAAGACTGATCACCTTTTTGTGTGGGAATGCACATCACTAACGGACCTAAACAAAATAAGAAAACTTAAATATATAGCAGATAAAGATTTTAAGAGTACACAAATAGATATTGAAGACAATCAGGTTATTGTACGATTCAGTGATAATCCGATGTTCACACAGATGACTTTGGAGAAACTGATTTCGAAAATGCAAAAACTGGAGATTGATGAGTTAGCATTGAATATTAATGATGATATATTTAAAACCATGCGCATGGAAGATTTTAAAAGAATTTACAACGATTTAAAGTTTAGCAGAAACAAATTGAAAATACTTATTTATAAAGAACCAGAAAGAATAATAAAGATAGAAAACCAGGAAAGAATAAATAACCCACGGAGGTCATATGGGAATTAGAAAAACGATTTTAAAAATAAAGCAGAAATGGAATATGTAGCAGAAAAAATATGAATGGAAGAATATGTGTAGAATGATTAAAAAGTATATAAATTATTGCGAAACATGTAAAATTAACAAACAAACCAGACATACAAAAGAACAACTAACTTTGACAAGCACACCAGGAACTAGTTTTGAAGTAGTTTCAATAGATACGATAGGTCCTCTACGTTTAACAAATAATTACCGCTACATAATAACCATGCAGTGCGAACTGACAAAATATGTTGTGGCATGTCCGATGGAAACGAAGGACGCCAAAACAGTAGCCAAAACATTGATAGAAAACCTAATTTTGATTTATGATCATTTTAAAATATTAAAGTCGGATAGGGGTACAGAGTTTACTAATGAGTTGATGTCCGAAATATGTAACCCGTTAAACATAAAACAAGTGTTTAGCACACCATATTATCACGAAACTCTAGGTTCTATAGAAAGGAACCACAGAGTGTTAAATGAATTTTTATAAAATTTTTGCAAGGATGATGAATGGGACCATTGGATCCCATACTTTACTTTTGCGTACAATACGACACCTCATATTGATACAAATTACAGTCCTTTTGAACTCATTTTTGGCAAATTGGCAAACCTACCAAACGAACGATTAGAATCATTTAAACCTTACAATACTGAAAATTACGCGCAAGAACTAAAAACTAGATTAGCATACTCTCTAAAGAAGGCACATGAATTGATAAATATAGCTACAGAAAAGAGAAAGAAAGATAATGAAATTTCAAACCCTTTAAATATAAATATTGGTGATAAAATAATTGTTAGAATGAATAGAAAAAAATATCCATCACCATATCATGGTCCGAACACAGTCGTAAATAAAAATGGAGTAAATACAATAATAAATGTAAATGGAAAATGAAAAGAATACCATAATAATTTGTTGGAAAAATGGATTTAATTGAAATCACATATTGGCCTAAAATTGTAAAATATTTGCATTATATAACTTATTCTCAAATATTTGGATTGTATAATTTAGAAATATAATTATTCTTTTAAAATCAAATAATTTTATCTTAAGGATGGGGGTGTAGTGCACTCCAGAGTACACATTTAAACATTTATTTTATTATTATTCACATTTAATATTAATATACATTTAATATCATAAACTAAAATTAGCTATATTAGGCACTTAAACATTTATTTTATTGAACATTGAACTTTTTACATGTCATTGCACTCACGTACTTATTTTTTTATAACGCACATTGAACTCTTTTATATTATTGCATTTTTTGTATTCACGCACTTATACATTTCTTAAAACAAACATTGAACATGCCCAGTGAACCAAAACTACCGTTTTTGAATTCATTTATGAACCTTTTCGGGTAGAAACGTTCATTTTCGGCACTCATAAATGAACCCTTTTTATATCATTCGTCGGACTAAAATGCCTCTCAAAAACGAACCTTATTTTGTTCGCAAATGAGTTAAAAAAAGAACCATAAATTATCCACTTTTTTGTTCGGAAATAAGTTAAAAAAAGAACCATAAAAGTTATTTTTCGGCACTCGGAAATTTACCCTTTTTGAATCAATCGCCGGACGAAAATGTCTCTCAGAAACAAACTGTTTCTTTCTTCGGAAATGAGTTCAAAAATGTACCATACAAAAGTTCTTTTTCGGCACTTGAAACCGAAACGGAATTAAACCCCTTTTGTATCAATCTTTGGAATGAATTGCCTCTCAAAAACAAACCTTTTTTGTTCAATAATGAGTTAAAAAAAAGAACCTTTTTGAATTAGAAATTTTATTATTGCATAATACTATTTATAATTACATATCGATATTTTGTTAAAGAAGAAATGATTATTACTAAAATAAGAGATCATATGAATCATTGGGTTAATATACGTAGGATTAACATACCTGGGCTGGAATTCACGCATTGTGTTTTTCATGATATTGATGTTTCAAAGGGGAAATTATATATGAAATATCAAAACAGTTCAGTTATTAATTGGGGAATTTATTTGATTACATTTTTGCATGGAATGTTTTCGTGGTTTTTATTCTATTTGGGCTTGATTTTAATTTTTGATAGAAATGTTGAAAATTTTCATACGTGTAGCAGTACATCCATCTCGCACTGGTAAAAAAGTTCATATGACGTCTGTACGAATGTTAACATTTTCATTTTAAGTTCCTTTATTTACCTGATTTTAGAATATAAAGAGTAACATTTATGATTCGTTTGTGAACTCGTTTATGAACAAAAAATGGTTCGTTTATGAGAAATTGTTTGTGATATGATAAACAAAATTATTCTATACACTGAGCAACACCAGCAGCGCAGTAAAATCGGGAAGGACCTCTTCCCCCCATTTGTTACCAAACGAGGTTTCAGACAAGGTGATTCCTTATCGTGCGACTTTGTTAACCTATTCATGGAGAAGATCATTCAAGCAGCTGATCTGAGACAAAGCGGCACAATATTATATAAGAGTGTACTCTGCCAGCATATACAATCTTCGGTCCTGTTCGAGTCGGCGATGACTATCGCATCCGAATGAACCACGAGCTGTATGAGCTCTACGATGACATTGACGTAGTTCGGCGTATAACTGTGCAGCGACTACGCTGGCTGGGTCATGTCCATCGTATGAACGACGAAGCTCCAGCGAAAAAGGTGCTCGAGGCGAGGGTCGCTGGTCAACGACGACGAGGGAGACCATGCCTCCGATGGATGGACCAGGCTGAGGAAGCCCTAACCGCACTTGGTGTATCCGATTGGAGAAGGCGCGCGCAAAGCAGAGGCGCCTGGCGAGAGCTGATGAGGTCGGTTGAAACCCGGACACGGGTTGTTACGACCACCTAAGTAAGTAAGTAAGTATGCTGCCAGCGTATGCCGATGATATTGATATCATTGGCCATAACACACGCGAAGTCAGTGCAGCATTTTGCAAATTAGAAAAAGAGTCGAGTCGCATGGGTCTTGCAGTAAACGCAGATGAGACGAAATATCTGGTTTCACCCCCGTCACTGTTGACAAAACCTCCTTCGAGGTGTGTACCTCGGTTTCAGCATTAACTTCACCAACGATATCAGTAGAGAGGTAAAACGAAACGGATAACTCTTGCCAGCAGGTGTTACTTTGGGCTCAGTAGGCAATTGCGAAGCAGAGCCTTCTTTCGACGAACAAAAGTCACGCTCTATAAGTCACTAATCAAACTCGTCCTGTTATATGCAGCTCAAGCCTGAACGTTGAGCAGCTTTGATGAAAATATTTTGGGAGCGTTCGAGAGAAAGACCCTTCGTAAAATATACGGACCAATCTGCGTCAATGGCAAGTACCGAATACAATGGAACGATGAGCTGTATGAGATATACGCCGACATCGACATAGTAAAGCTCATAAAAACCGAGTGGTTTCGCTGGCTAGGTCATGTTGAGCGGATGATGACATGACGGAAAGATGACGCTGCAGCGAAGAAAATATTTGATTCGGTGCCCAGCGGCGGACAACGCAGAAGAGGATGACCGCATCTCCGTTGGAGGAACCAAGTGGAGAACAACCCGACGAAACTTGGAGCTTTCAACTGGCGCCAGCAAGCGGAACCAGGAGCTTTCAAGGCTGGCGCAATTTCTTACAGCAGGCGGAAACCGACTTACGGTTGTAGGAACCATCTATGTAAGTAAGTAAGTAAGTAAGTAAGATTGCCATTTGGACACATAGCACCTACATACCAAGATTCACTATAAAAACGTGTACAATTAAGCAATTATAATGATTTCATAAAAGTGGGCGTATATATAATCCATCCATGCCCATTTTTGTACAGCTACCAATACGATAAGCATACGAACTTAATCACCAAATTTTAGTCTAATATGACCAAAACCGTCTGAAATAAATAATTTTTTATTAATTTATGGGCGGTTAAAGTAGACGTGGCAAATATAACATAGCCTATTACAATTTCGCATAAATAACAAATCGGTTAGTACCTATATCGTCTAAATCGGTCCTGTGGCTCTGGCGTGATTGTGGATCATCGGTTTTGTGTCACAACGCTTTTATATAATAGTATAGATTTAAATGTTTTGGTTAATCGTCATGTTCCACTACGTTCAATTCAAATTCCTAATAATTCTTGCCCTTGGTTGCGAATTCTTGCCTATTCGTGTTATGTTAGCTATAAAAGCACGAAATAAACTCCACGCCAAATGGACAAATAATACAACTAACGGGAATTTTGACAGCTATAGAAGAGCGCGTAATGCAGTTGCATTTATTGTTCGGCAGGAAAAAATTATGTCTTTTAATTCAAAGCTGAATTTAGCAGCCAAAAAGAAATCAAATCTAAAGACTAAAATTTTTTTTTTCTCCCGTTTATATGGAATGTCCATAAAAGTTGTGAATAAAGTTTCACAAGCTGAACTTATTGAAAAATGTTTGCATTTTTCATAGCTGATTTTTATTTTGATTTTAATAAACTGGAAAGAATCTAACCTATTTTTACCGTTCACATTAATATTGTTGAATTAGTAAAATTTTGCCACAGACATTTTTACTGTTTGTGCTAATTTTCAGAATAATACTTTTTAAAAGAAATTAAAAATTCTCAATTTGGACTATTTTTCAACAAACTATAAGCAAAAATCAAAACACTTAGTACTCAAAATTGATTTGTAAAGAAAGAAATTAAATAAACTCTTCTCATCTATCTTAAGGTCAATTAAAAACAGGCATATTCACAAATAGTCTTAAAAGAAAACGGATGTGCTTAAAAATTTTCATATCCTTTCTTTCAGTTATTACTGGTATCTATTTATAGATTTTTTATCAAAACACCGACCCCCTCCCCCCCCTAAGGTAAATCCTGGCTACGGGCCTGATCTAGACCTTGTTTTCTCGTTCAGGATAAATATAACATAAAAAAAATTATAAAGCTGTTTTGTTGTTGACAGTTGTGACAAAATGTTTGCCGGTGTTTATAAAAATTATAATAACGTTGACCATTGCAAATGTTATGTGAAATTTTTTTAGAATAATTAATAAATGTAATAATAGATATCTTATTGAAATGATATTTAATGTTAATAACTTGAAAATATCATTAATCTTAAAAATGTTATTACCCTTTACAGGGCAAAAGCTATTTTTGTGACAACATCATTCAAAGTGATGAAAATAATGGGCCTTATATGAAAAAGCAATATAAAAATTTTTTATTGGATTTTATTTGAAAAAAAACGAATGACAAACAAAATTTCTGAATACACTTTGAGTTAAAGAAATTCACATTTTTTTTAAATGTGATTAAATGTGATAAATGTGCAACTATTCCACTTTTTGGAATATGTAATATAGTATATATCATATCAATTATTTTTGTAATATTTATTTTATAACTGGTAATTTTTATCTTTTGCACAAGTTCAACAAACATATTTTTTAAGAATAGTAATTTATTAAATAAAAAAGACTGGCAAAAATTTATCTCCAAATATTGATGCAATAAATTAGTTAAATTAAAAAAATTAAATAAAAATGAATCAGCAATGTGTAAAGATCTACGCAATAAATGAAAATAAATTATCAATTTAAGGTATTTTATTTATAAAAGGAATAACGTATTACGGTAATACGGTTTTAAATCCACAACAAGCCTAATTGGAACGCTAAAAAACTTTCAAAAAATCTATCAGCATTACTAAAAAGCTGATATTAAGTTTTAGCGTCAGCTTTTTAATTTAGTAGCAGCTGTAGCCTCTGTTAAGCTTATGCTAAAAAATCGTTTTAGAGCTGGCACTAATTAGAGCCAGCACTAATTTAGTTTTTTGGAAAGGCTGTATATTTTAAACGTAGTCAAACAACGTCTTAATTTATGATGATGATGAAAAATTAATTTGAACGAAGTTGAAAAATATTTATTATTTACAAGAAAAAATTCCAGATCGTATTGGATAGGATTTGGATAGTGGAAAAATCTAGAATTATTTAAAATTAAAAATACTTTCAACAAATTTTTAAATATCAAGCGCGCCTTGCTTCTCTAACGAATGTTTAAATATAATCTATAAACAAATATTTACCTTACCTTACCAACATTTTCCTTAAACATCTTTTTTCAGTAAAAAAGGTTACTGCCTTATAATTATGACAATAATTTGACGAATTTTTAGAAAGGAAATTATTGTCTTCAGACACTAAAATATGTACTTTAAAGCGTTAAGACATTGAAGTAAGTATCTTTTAAAAATATCTAAGGTTTCATATAAATATGTAGCTATATTAAAGCTATATCAAAAAATTTCGATAACAATACTAGAATAATTCATAAGATGCGAGCAACAAGAAAGAACAAGCCCAGCTGACTACAACAACACTACTTTGAAATTCCTAAAATCCTAGCAAGCAGAAAAAAATCCTAGCTTACTACACCAACAACAAGCACGGCAGTTGATAAAATTCTAGCTTACTATAGAATAGCAACAACAACCAGCAGACAACCTTGTCTTGTTGGCGAATTTCAGCATGCAGCACGGCAGAGTGTAGAAACGATTCGGCGGCATAAACTGATTGAACGCTGCTTGTTGCTTGGCAGCTAGAAAAAAAAAAAAATAAAAATATGCCTGCCAATTTATGCTATTCACCTGATCGAGTGCTGCTTGTATGTTTTCTAGTTGCTTGGCAGCTAGAAGGCATAATCTGAAAAGCAAATTTAATAAATAACTTTTCAAAAGAATCAAACAAGCAGAATATAAAAAATGCATCCAAATTTCTTTCTTCAATTTCAGCTATTCTACACATATGCATCCAAACAATAACAATGACAAACTTTATGAATACTTATGAACTTTAATGAATTTGTCTTTTTTTGTTTTCATCATCGTAGAAAAAATATTTATGTAGTTATACAACTAGTCGCGCCGCACTTTCGCTAATATCGCTTGGTATCTAATCGTTACTTTTACTACTCGCTATCGTTGTTTACTCGCCCGTGCTCTCGTCTGTTTCTTCAGGAACTTTGAACTTACTCTACCCCTCCCTGAAGCAAGGTCTTTATATATATGTCGTTGCCAATGGACACAAGTTCAGGGTTCACAAACATTAGAAACTCTACTGTTTCCGAAAGGAATAATAATAATTCCGATGTAAGCATGCGTTTTAAATTTTTCAGAATGTCAACACCAAGGACAGAAGAATTTCATAATATAAATAACAATTCAAGTACTCAACGACCAAACACCTCTTACCAACAACAGTTAGATCAGTATGGAAATGACTCAACAGAAGATATCAATAACATAAAAGATGTTAAAAAAAATTTTTCTGATTAGTTTCACCGAATCAACAGGGTACATAGACGTAAATAAACATGGATCCGAACTGGCATATGTTAACATATCGTCCCCTTTTGGTAGACCATTAAGATTCCTTATAGATACAGGAGTGTCCTCATTCATCCTCATTCATCAACACTGAATTCATACATAAAAATGATATAAAAAAATGCAAACTAACTTCAATTTCTACTATACTAATGATACTAACAGGTATCATTACATATATTTCACGAATTCAATCAAACGCTATATATTCCTTCTCTTCAAATTTCATAATTATTTCGATGGCCTTATCGGACTTGATGCCCTTACCCAATTTGGTGCAACAGTAGATCTTGTAAACAAATCACTTAATACACAAAACTCAACTATTATCCTACAACTTAAACCAATTATAACATCAAAAAAATACCTGGTAGCTCCTAGATCAACAATGATTAGATTGCCAGTAGGCACCAAAAACGGATTAATTTATCTCAAAACTTAAACCTAACTTAGTTATATCAGAAGGCATATATGAATAAAAAAAAAAAATACAGGGACACACATGCGTCGTTGGACACACGAGAGAAGCGAAGCTTTTTCACAGTTTCATACACACAGAGGAAACATTTAAAATTTTCGGGTATAATTTGCCTAAGACCTTCGGCCAGAATGGGTTATCTAAGTATTTTTTTAATACAACAAAGGGAATTTAGGCAATCGCATTATTTTGCCATTAGGCAATTTATGCTAGAACTTGTGTGTTCTGTTGAAGGCCTTCTGCTGAAATGGGTTGCTGTAGATTTAAGGCAATATTAAAAAAAAGGAACTTGGGTATCATAGCCTTAGGTAGGTTATATTTATACTAGTGAAGATTTCCTAAGCCCTTTGAAACAAGCGCTTGCGTTGTTCACTTAGGATTTGTTTTTTTTTTCATTTTTTCAGCTTTGCTTTCACACCACCTGAACACCTTTTTTCACTTTTTTATTTTTCATTTTCTAATCAACTTAATTTTTATTTAACATCATCTCATCAGTAGCCTTGCGTGGTTCCCGCTGTGGTACACTAAGCAGCTTTATGTTCTTCTTGTTTCGTCAGTGTAACGAATAAATTGATGCGAAATACATGCACTTTAGTACAAATGATAAGAAAAGGAAAGCAAATAATGACCGCGTATGACAGAAAGAGTAGCAATGAGAGAAAAGATTGTAAGAACCCAAGTTGCTTTTGACAAGTATCTTTGGCATTTAATACAATGTTGGCATGACCAAGTTGACAGAAAACTTATGAAATTTGGACAAATTTCTTAGGCTACATACAAAAATAGTTACCCAAGTCGTTTTAGGCAAAACGCCGTAGGAATTTTTCTGTGTGTAGATTTGATAATTTAATGTTTTTTTTTTTAAATAACTTATATTGTTTTTTTTTAAATAACTTAAATTCAAAAATTTAAAGCAACAGTAAAAAAATTAAAAAATCACACGTTATTATTCACACCAGTAAATTTTATTGCATTTCATTATTATTTTATTTATTTTATTACATGTTACAGTCGTTGTTAAAACAAAAGCATGTACCAACAACAGCACAAGCGCATTCACATAAAAAAAAAAAATATTACTTCGCCCCACGTGAAGATCGATCCCACGACCCTCTGATTAATAAACCTACACTCTTTCCACCGAGCCACGCAACTGTTTTAAACGTTGATGTTGATTTAATATTAAATATATAACTGCAGCTATGTTAACAGTTGTTAACGATAACAGCATTACCAAATTGAGGATGATGACCAGTGTTGTCACTTAGAAATTTTAGATAGTGGTAGATTGAGTCTAAATTGAGTGGTGAATTTTAAAAAACGTTGCAATATATTTATCTTCTTAATTAAAAATTCGACTGAGACCCTACAGCAAAACAAATCATAAGAAGTATACCATAAAGCAAGTTTTTCACGCTGAATTAATTTTATAATGTTCTTATAAACTATATAAAAATATATAAAAATTATATGCAATAATAAATAAAATATTATATGTAATAAAATTTCTAAAATTTTAATTATAATGCAATAATTTTTATATAAATTTATTAAAAAGTGATAGATATTAAAAAAATTAAAATAGTGTTGGAAACCAAAAAAGTGGTAAGTCTACCACAATTGTGGAAAAGTGGCAATACTCATGATTCTTGTGGCAAGTGGCAATGAGAGTATATTATAATCAAGAGTTTGCGTGACTATCAGATATATTTTTTCTGCATTTTTCGATGGACAGTTCCCAATTGAAAAATGTTAGAACTAGACGGAACTAAACGGAACTACAAAGCAAGAACTGAACGTAACTAAAAAGCTAAGACAAGAATCAAGTCGCATGTGCGCGCTTTAGCGCATGCGCAAGTGTTTTTTTTTTCAATACTGATTTGTGAATGAATGTGTGCAAGCAGTAGCGCATGTGGAAGTATTTTTTAGGTCGATACAAATTTGAATGTATGTGTGTAAGCTGAAATGAAATAAATTTGGGATTTTTCATTTCAAGCAAATTCTTTTTGTTTTCTGCTGTCTATATGATCTTACCCCTTTCCCTTCTCCCCGCTAGTAAGCATGCGTGTGAATGAATGTGTTGTTGTTATTGTAGTCAGCTGTTAAGATTGTTTACATTTGTTGGTATAGTTAGCTAGAAATTTTCGGCATTTTGAAGTTATTCTTATTGGAAGCTCTACAGTTGGAATTTTTGCTTAATAGTATTTTTAAATAGATATTATCAATTTACGAGTTATTCAACACATATACTGATATTACTCTCAATGTTTATATGCAATATTTTTATTACTCTTCATTTCAGTATAGCCAATTTTTAATCAACATGAAAATTATTTATATACATTTATGTACCCATATTCTCGATATAACTACACTTGAAATATTAAGCAATGCGAACATGTGTATGCGTACTATAGAGTGCTCTATGGCCGGGTAGTTTATTAAAATTTTTCTTCTTTATTTGCTAACTTGTAAAAAGCTGATTTTAAGATTTTTAAAAATAAAAATTAACTCAAATATAATTGCATTTATTTCAGTTGATTAAATTAAATTAATTAATTAATTAATTAAATAAAAATTAACTGAAATATAATTGCATTTATATCAGTTAATTTGTATTTTTAAAAATCTTAAAATCAGCTGTTTCAACAACATTTAAAAACCCCTATCTCCTTTATAAAGTGAAAAATAAAATTTTTTAAATATTATTTATTCTTATTATATATTATTGTATACAATTTTTTGAAATATCGATGACCATACGTTGACACCTCGTAACTAACGATTTTTTGAAATTGATATTTTTAATATTTTTATAAAAATTTTAACCAAGCTTTTTCTTCCAAAATGGCAAACAGTACACCAAACAAAATCCCAAATTTTCTTTATACTTAATGACTTTTTCTTCTCATTTCAAAAATATTTAGTACTGATTATGTTTTATTTTTAAAAATAAAATTGCTGATTGATTTTAGTTGATTATTGTTGTTAAGTATTTTGCTTTTCCTGTAAAATTAATGAATTTTTAGTTATGAGGTGTCAACGTATGGCAGAAAAAATATATCTGATAGTCACGCAAACTCTTGATTATAATATACTCTCATTGTTTGTAGTTCCGTTTAGTTCCGTCTAGTTCTAACATTTTTCAATTGGGAACTGTACATCGAAAAATGCAGAAAAAATATATCTGATAGTCACGCAAACTCTTGATTATAATATACTCTCATTGTTTGTAGTTCCGTTTAGTTCCGTCTAGTTCTAACATTTTTCAATTGGGAACTGTACATCGAAAAATGCAGAAAAAATATATCTGATAGTCACGCAAACTCTTGATTATAATATACTCTCATTGCATGTGGTTTAGCAACTACAGAAACCAAACAATTACATTAATATATTATTGAATGTGCTGCAACGTCGCTGCAACATAGCTTCAATTGCACTTAATACTGAATCAATGCTTCTGCGTAAACAAGGTGTTTGGCATTACGGATAGAGTATAGAACTCCAATCGGAGGTTGACGTGTTCGAATCCCCACGGCAGGCGGAGTAATGTTTTTTTATATTTGATATATTAAATTGTCTTGTTGTAAAAAACGCAATCTCTATTGCGATGCGACAAAAAAATTCGCAAAATTGATTTGATTGTACGAATTTGCGTATGCATCGAATTTCATTTTCGCATCGCATTGATTGGCGCATCGCAATACAGAGTAGGAAAAAAAAAATTCTATGAAAAAATCTGTCGAAAATTTTTCAGATTTCACTCCAAGCAAATCACAGAACGAGGAGTAAAAAGCTTCGCTTCAAAAACTGGGTTGCCTCACTGGAAGTAATAAATATTTCTGAAAATGAACAAATCCTTTTTCTTGAACAGCCTCTTAAAGTGAGCCCTTACAATACTTCTTACTTTGTCGGATTAAATAATATCAGCCCAGAAAAAGCGGAAAATGGTTGTGACCCAAACCACTTTGTGGACTTATCAAAATTTTTCTCAGATTAAACCACCTGAATTCAAATAAATAGGATGACGAAAAATAATGACGTATTTTACAAAGAAGGTGAACAGTCAACATTCTTCAATGAAATTTAGCACAAATTTTCACAACGGATGGTATTCCAATTTACACTAAATCGTACAGATATCCATACGTCCACAAGGACTAGGTACAGAGTCAAATCGCGAAAAAGCTCCAACATGGAATAATCCGTTCAAGCTACTCCCCCTGGACCTCTCCCGTTTGGATCGTTCCAAAAAAACAGGACGCCAGCGGAAAACAAAAGTGGCACCTCGTCATAGACTATCGGAAGATCAATGAAAAAACCATATCAGATAGATACCCGCTCCCCAATATTAATGAAATACTCGATAAACCAGGGAAATGTGTTTATTTTTCTACGTATGACCTAGCAAGCGGTTTTCACCAAATAGAAATGCATCATAAACATATACAAAAAACTGTGTTCACAGTAGAGGGTGGTTATTATGAATACGTAAGAATGCCATTCGGACGAAAGAACACTCCATCAGCATTTCAAAGAGTGATGAACAACGTTCTAAGAGAATTTGTAGGAAAAATTTGTCTTGTCTACCTATACGGTTAAAAATCTTGGAGTAATTTTTAAACCAATGGTTGGAATTGTAAACCACTTTTTATTAGAATTAATTCTTTTCAAAATACTATAAATCTTTTTAGTCAGAGCTGTACTTTAATTTAATAAAGTTGAACTTTTGTACTTACGGTTTAAAATTCAATGCAAAATAACTAAAAAGTAATAAAATCGGTTTCAAAAAACAGTACAATTGGAATAGATTTCAAATTATGATAGCCATGATATCAGATTTAATAAAACATGTATTACATTTTAAGCCATGCTGTATTTTATTTCAATAATTCTTAATTTTCAGATTTTTAAGATTCAAAAGTCAAATCATAAATAGATTTTTATGATTTAGAGTTACTTTTTCGGTTAACAAAGCTTTATAATACAATTTTAGTGAAACATTTTTTATTTGATTATGGCGCACAAGCAACGTTTACCACTTTCATTTCAATGGTGGCGTGAGTTCGAAACCTATAACAGGAGTTAGTTTAAAAATTATAGTGTAAAAGAAAAAAAAAAAAATATAATGTAATCAAAACAAGATTTGTTTTTTAGAACGCTATGGTTTAAAATTGAATACAAGTTTTAATAAGGTTTTTAATCCACATCGGGTATTGGAATTTAAACACATGTGGGAATAAAACTTAGTTTTAGTATTTGGCGTGGCTTAAATTTTAATACAATTTCGGTGTCGTCATATATGTATATGGTGCAGGATTTACTAAAATTTAGTTCAAGATTTTTAACCGTGTGGGCATATGCCCGAAGTTGTGTATAAAAACTAATTACATAATGTATTATCTAGATTATACACGAATAAATGGTTTTATAATAAATTAAAATAATTTAAATTATTTAATTTAATTAATTTTTCGGTAATTTTTTCGGTTAGATGTTAGAATATATATCATTTTAAAACAAGGTGTATTAATGAACTGCATGACGTATATGTCAAAGATTACAAATCGGAAATAATATGATCCATAAACACATGTAAAATAAAATCAAAGAATATGTAAGCACGGAAAACAATTTTTTTTTCATATTTCTTTTTTGTTTGTTGACGAAACTTTCGCAACGATTCAGTAAGATTTTCATGCACAAAAAATCTCGACATTTCTGTATTGCGTTCGTGGGAATTTGATATGGGATTTTCGTCAATGAATTGTATGGCCGAATCAGCATGTTTCGACAAAAATGAAGACAAATCGTTCATGATTCGTTTATCAATTCTTTAAGACTTGGAATACTAGGAAATAACATCACAAATGCAACATAAAATACGATGCAAGTCTTGTACCGAAAAACGCATCAACATTTTTAACTGTGTAAGCACGGAAAAATAAACCTAAACAAGTATGCGCGGTAGCATAAGGTCAGTGTTTCTGACCACGAAGCAAAGATTTAGTGGTCCTTTCTGCAGTTGAAATTTTGTGCATTTGTTTTAATTAAAAATATTTACAATTAGCATTTTTTTTTTTTTAAGAAAAACTGAAAATAAATTGTCTATATAAAGCACGAGTTAAATCAATTAATGATTATTTTGTAAAAATTATTATTATTTGGTTTATTTGGTTGCACTTAAAGAGGGAATGTTAATTAAATAAATAAGTTCATAAAATAAAAAGTTTCCGTGCGTGGCGGCCACACATTTCTGTTTTTTTAAAGTGTTGGGTTTTTTTTTAAGGTAAAAGGGTGTTTATCCTGGACATTTTTTTATAATTATTTTTATGTGTACCTTTCTCAATTACAACGCTCATCGGTATTTCCTCAAGCATTAATACGTTTAAAGTTAAGTGAGAGCTTCTCGTATGTTACTGCCACAGCAAATATTCAACACGTGTTCACACCACTTATGTAACGCCTGTAAGAGCACGTGTCAGTTTAATACACGACATACCATTTGTATAAATATTATGTTGTTCTCATGAAAACGATATCGATCACAGAACATCTCATAGTCTTTAGTTTAGCTAGATTTATTTTACAATGGGATGATTTATCAACAAATAGTATAAAACAATTACCGTTCTGTAGGTAATTTATTCCAAAAGGATTAAGTGTACAATGCCTTCATATTAACCAACAAAATTTTTTTTTTCAAAGTGGTGTGAGACCTACTTAATTCGACCGACCTTCCGAATTAAGAGGAAGAACGCCACCGATTCAACAAAAATCGACTTTTATTTCAAAATTTCCTGTGAAATAGATTTAGCGAGGTAAGTAGAGCTGCCTGTAAAATCTGTAACTCTTAGTATTAATATTAGAGGTCGCTCATCGCGATTTTTTGTTATCCATATAAATTACTTGGGAAAAATTATTTTCCCCACTTTTTATTCTAATATCTTAAAAACCAATTGACAGATGCAAAAGACTGAAACCTATCTTATAGGAAATTGATCGTTCCAGAAAAATGTCCCTCATAATTTTTTTCATAAATCTACTCGTTCAAAAGTTAGTCGAATGCAAAGTTAAATGTTTGTTATAATTACTCTTTTTTCTCGAGTTTCAGGTGAAATCATTAAAGTTATCATTAAATATTATAAAATTTTCCTTGGAAATTCTACGAATTGTGATTTAATGTAAGAAAAAGTCATTAAAAATATTCTTTCAACCACTACTGTTGCTGCTCACTCTTTCTATCTCTATTTGTTTATCACAGGCTTTCCTAGTCGGAAAGTAGGCGAATACCTCTCTAAAGCGATCTACTTTTCTTATTGCTTCAAGTATTGAAAAAAGGCACTTATTCCTTAGGAGATGAACATGATAGCTGCAAAGCGATGTGTTGGAAAGAAAATGCGAAAAATGCTTAAGTAAAAACAAAATAAAATTGGCAAAAAATCTATATCCATATTGACATACAAAAAAAGATATGGCATTTGGAAGTGAACGGGTATGATCGCCGAGTGTTAAAGGATGTATCAAGAAGCCATCTTGGGATGATCGCTTTTCCTACTGGATTATAAATCTATGCATATATAAATAGGCGAAGGCAAAACAGTTCAGTACCATTTTCTCTTGTGTTTCTCAACCGGTTTTGATAATTTTTTTTTTTAATTAATCAGAGTAGGGAGAAGCACCGACTAATTTTTAAAGAAAAATGCTAGCTGGAATACCTGGCGTTGCTCGGGGGTGGTATGGCAATTAGGGTGTTTCTCAACCGTTTGAATGAATTTTTTTTATTTTTTTATATGAATCAGAGTAGGGAAAAGGAGTGCACCGAATAGTTTTTAAAGAAAAATGCAAGCTGGAACACCCGGCGTCGCTCGGGAGTGGTATGGCGAAAGGTCGAATTTTGACCACTGGCGTACTCTAGTATAATTTAATACAATAAAGACGCTTATTCATCCATTTCTCCTAGAAATGGTGGATTTTCCAGGCAAGTTATTTTGAAAGACTTGATAAACTTGTCAATTTTGATTTTTTAATGCCTTTTTTATAATATTTAATGATAACTTTAATGATTTTACCGGAAATTACAGAAAAAAGTGTAATTATGACGAGATCGAGTAGATTTATCAAAAAAATTATGGGGGACATTTTTGTATAGCGTTCAATTTCAATACAAGAGACATTTCAGTCTTTTACACCGGTCAATTGGGTTTTTAAGATGTAAGAATAAGAGAATAAGAAGTTGGAAAATAATTTTTCCCGTGTAATTAATATGAAAAATACAAAATCGCGATGCGCGACCTCTTAATATTAATTTTAAGAGTTATGGTTCTTACAGGCATCACTTCTCACCTCCCTGAATCTATTTCCACAGGGGATTTTGAAAAAAAATATTCGACTTTTTTGAATCACCATTCTCTACATATGGGGCATTATTTTTGAAGTGATCCACCTTAAATTTAAAAGTATTCCGATTTTGATAAAATATCCACCATGTATAGTGCTTGAAGTTGTACACTCAAGGAGTAAATATTTTGGGCCTAGATTAACGGAATAACTTTTTACAGGGTGTTTAATTTTTGTGTGCTAACGTAGAAGTAAAAATGTGTGTAACTTTTTGACGAATTGACTGATTGACTTATAATGTATATTTCATCTTTTTAATAAGAATTTGAGATAATACTAATTTTCTTTGTAAATTTTTTTGTTAAAAAAAATGAATTTTTTTAAAAGAATGCTCCCTCGATTTATTTTTTTTTTAATAATTTGAAAGAAATTTTCAGATATTTACTGCTTGTGATTTCTGCATTTCACTAATTTTATGAGTTCCAACGAAATTATTGCGGACTTATATGCGTTTTCCAAATCAATGAATTTTCTTTTATTTAATGAACGCACTCTTTGGATCGGATCAGATTGGAACAACTCTTAAACGTTAAGGATTGCACAAATAAGATTTGAGGAATTTACAAAAAGTGTTGTAACTACTATCTTTATTTTTTTTTTTTTATTCGCCTGGAGGTAAGCAATCTTCTAAAGATGCGTATAGACCGTTTTATATACATGCATGATTCACATTCTAGATCCTGCTCGTATCAGCTGGGACACACAAAATGTATCTACATACTAAAACACATTCTCTGGCTGTGATTTGAATTTACTTTTCAGCGGAATTTCAAATTGTTAATGACATTAAAGAGGCATATTTTGTATTTTATGTAAATAAACAAATAAAAATAAAAGAATCGACTGAATGATATAAAATTGTGCAATTATTTAAAATAACATCCTGAGTTAAAAGATAAATCCAAAATGTTTATCCAAAATTGATTATAAAGCCCTTAAAATTAAATTTATGTTAAAGTCTTCCTTGCATTTAAGTAATAATCAAGTGGAAAGTTGCTATATTTGAATTAGTTGCTATAATGAATTAAAAAAAAATCACAGCAGCACAACAAAAATGTTGGAAATGCCTGAAAAATCCCACGTAGCTCAAATAACCCAAAAATTTCCGGGCGCCCAGGTATGGCCCGAGTAATTCAAGTAGTCCGTGTGCTCGAAAATCAAGTTTTTATAATTATTCAGTACCTGAGAGTTATAATCAGTAAAAATTTATCAGTACCGAACTCCACTCAGGATTTGATCTCACTCTTAAAAGTAACTCCATAAAATATACGTAACTCGAGGATCGAGGAACAGAAGAGGATCTCTGTGGCGAAATTGCCAATCATATTGTGCGGCTAAGTTAGCCCATTTCTTACCGCTGTTCGTTTATCCGACCAGTAAAATGACTCTTATACTTACTTTCATATCTCAGTTTCTTTACATGGAACGTGACTAGTTTTTTTAAAAAATAAAATTTAAATGTAGTACTTTCTAAATGGTCTATTGAAAGATTGTTCAAAATTTCTCATCTAAGTCGTTAGGGGCTAGGAAAAAATCATGATGTATAGACCTTTTTCGGATGAATGAGAAAATTTTTTAGAAAAACATATAATGCAAATGTAATGTTGAAAAAATACTAAAAATACTAAAAAAAATCTAAATTCTTCGAAACAATAATTGATTTAGTGTTTATTGCAAGTGTTGTGCATATAACATATGCAGAAAGTTGAGTCGTCGGAAATCCGAACACCAGCGGAAAAGATAATCAAAAGTATGATTTTCCAAAAATCGTGCAAAGTATGGAAATTCATTTAGCCAAGCGTTTATTAACATAGCTATGCAATAAAAAGAGAAATATATGGTGTGATTTAACAAATCAAATGCAATTAATTAAAGCAAAATATTAAATATTCTAGTAATTTCATCGTTGGCTGGCGTGGCGTGGCAAAGTATTGACCGGTTTGCGCCATTTTGGCATCCAGTGGCTTGTGGGTCTTGGCAATTGATCTGCTCACAGTGCTCCTTCTTGGATCATCTTTCTTCTATTTCCTTGTCGCAAGTCAGCGTCCACACCAAAACTGCGTTCAACTTCAAAACTGCCTAACATTTCGACGGATAAAACATCGATTTTGCCTATCAATTAGCATTTCGACATCATCAAGTATTTCTTCTTCACTTATTTCATCCACAATCTAGGCTGGAATGCAAGCTATATCTGTGGAATGTGCATGATAGTCTGCAACTCAAACATTTTCAGGCATTCACGTGCCATTTCACGACCAATTATTTCAATTGTTGAACTTACGAATTAATTACTTTTCTACACCCATTAAAATGCGCCTACCACCACTGACTAGTCGAAAATTTTGATAACATCTGCATATTTTTGTGTTAACTTACTCGCAGTCGTTCTTAGTTTCAGATTTTCGTTCTTCACCGAAAACCTTACAAATTCTGCCTTTTATAAGTTTTTTTCAGTTTTTGAGTAGACTTAGCTTTTCCGAATAGGAAATTAATAGCCGTATTTTGTAAAACGCAAGCGATCACGTCACTTGGGGTTTTTTGTCTGGCAATTACGTTTTCATCTGAAGTTAAACAAACTCTCTTTCTCTCACTGAAATTTTGTAGTGAAATTTATTGCCAGACAAAAAACGCCAAGTGACGTGATCGCTTGCGTTTTACAAAATACGGTCATACAATTAGAAAATCCTTCTGATGAGTTAACTTGGCGGTAAGCGATAAAACGTGTTCAAGAAAGCCCTCGTGCTTTCGTAGCTAGGCTTAAGTATTAGGTAGTTTTCACTTTTGACATTGGTATGAATATCATTTAACTTTTCTCCAGATTTTTCAGAATTTTTAGACTTTTTCCGGTTTTTCAACCTTTATTCAGGATTGTAATGTTTTGGTTTATTTTCTTAGCATTTTTTTCATATTTTTATTTTTGACTCATTTCTTCAATTCAACTCAAGACATACGAACCCGAGGAAAACAACGGAGTGGAAACGTTTTTTTTCCAAATATTTTGAATCTGCCTCAAAGGGTTTTCACGACTAAAGAACCACGATTAAAACCACTTGTTTCAACCACCAAACTGAGCAGAGTACCTGTTAGAATTAATACCGATTTCAGCGTCCCTAAAAAAGCAAAGTATTCCACTATGCAAAACCACATCATCATCAAAATAATATTTTCGATCAAATTTTAATTTAGTTAGCAAAACTTATTGAATGAATTTTTTTTTTTACCACATGTGATCACCTTTTACGCTGCTGGTCGGAAAAATCTCAAAATTTTTTCTCGTAACGGAAAAAATTTAACTCAATAAGCAATCTGAGTATTTGTAACTTAGTTTTAGATCTAGATTGATGATATTTAGAAGTTTGACATAACTTCTCGGAAAAATAGGGAGCCCGGTAGAAAATGGGTTAAGATTGTTGCTTTGTACGTAAAATCGCGGATTAAACGAATTGCACCAGAAACTAAATTCACCTACGTATGACGTCATATATTTTTTTTCGGAACGTGATTTCCAACAAACAAACAGATGTACAAAAATATTCAATAATAACCAAAAAATCATACATCAATGTATGACCATCAATTTTCTTTGAAAACTCTTTTAGCCCATTTCTAATTAGAATTCGGGCAGAAAAACTTTATCATCACTGATTTGAATGCCAATTTCTCTGTGAGCAACTGATCTGTTAAAAAAAAGTTTAAATTAATATTTAAAAAATTCGATAATCTTTTATGTGATATTTATGGCGTGCAGATACGCCGTTTTTAACTCGAGATATAGTTCATGTAAACACCTAATGAATTAATTTACAAGTTCTACTACTCGTGTTTTACCCCATTGTGCGTTGGCTTTGTGTTTTTTGTGTCGTAATAAGCGTAAATTCTTTGATGTCTGAATATGGATATCAGTAAAGACTATTTAATGAAATTCCAAACTGAAATTGAACACCCTTTTATTAGAATTGAAGTGTTAACGGTAAACACTAATATATGTTGTTCACGTGCCACCAACGATATTACCAAATAACAAATTGACACCAAACCATCGTAAATAGAACAGTTATGCTAGTAAACATCTCAAAATCTGAGTTATTTACACGTGTTGGCAATTTATAAAGTACACTTTCAACGATGCTGTTGAGATGAGACAATAAAGAAAATGGATAACAGTAATCATAGTCATTGTGTTATATATCATTTATTTTTATCAACAGAGCTTGAGGCTGAAAAAAAAAAATGCTATAAGTAGTTGGAAAATTAAAGCTTACTTTAATTTATAAACATACTAGCTGAAATATCCGGGAGTTACTCGGGAATTTATTTAAATTATTTTTGGCATTCTGTCCACGTATTAATGTATTTAATAAACCAGAATAATGAAAAAAAAAGTTATATGTAAATTTGCAAATTTCAGAGTTTGAATTACAACGCCCGAATTACTTGAAAGCAATTATAGATCATTTTTTGATGTTTATGACTATTCAAAGTTATAAAAAAAAACAAAGTAAGCAATTATACAAATATTTAAGTAAGGGGAAAAAATATCTGCATGCGAAATAAAATAATTTCGACAATCAAATGATAGTCAATAAATCGGTGCTCTAGCAAAAAAATGCTGCTTATCTACTTTGTCAGTAGCACTCCCAAAAATTAAATCCAGAGCTGAATGTAGAAGCGCTGAAAATAACATTTTTTTAAAGAACTAAAACCTCTCATATATAATATGATCAACTACTCTTGGTGAAATTTCGGAATGGATTCCGGAATCTGGATCGAAATTTCGGAATGATATACAATTTTCAGTCCTCAATTTGCAACTTTTGTGGTTTTAATATAGTTAAAAATAACGAAGCAACGTGTCAGTGGCAAACCCACATTTAAAGGAGAAGTACTAGCAACAGAATTGGTATCGGTCTTATGTTTCATTTTGAAGCTGTATTTATCTTTCTTAGCAATTTCATCAAATAATTTGGGGCATGAAACTTGCAAGTTGAACTTGATGAACCAAAATTATTTATATTATGAAACTGAATTTCATTAGTCTTTGCGATAACTGGAAAACAAATCAGCTCAAAAATATTATTCCGGTATGTCGCTTGAAAGTAAATATTTGAGATAAAGGGACAGAAAACTTCGATTGTAAGTAAAAGATCACATTGCATCCAAACAAATAGCTTATTTTGTGCTTAACTTCTATGCAGTTTTTTGAAACTCTGTTTTGTAGACAGTGCTGTTGTTTTAAAATGGTAAAAGTGTTAGAAGACAAAAAAAGTGATAGATCTACCAAAATTGTGGTAAAGTGACAGCAATGTTTGCGCAAGTAAATTCACCTTAAAGCTGCGAAGTGCTGTTGTATCACATGAAACCGGGAAAGTTTCCCGGTAGATTTTTTAATAATAGTGACTTAAGTTTGATATTAGCAAGGGGCATGAGACCCTTTCCTCTTGTCCCGAACTTTCTTTTATCATTTTTTTTTTTTTTGGTAAATATGTGGTAGATATTAAAAATTACAATTTGCGTTCAAAAATCAATTGATCCATCCAAAAGTATGCAATTGCCACTATCTCCAGATTATGTGATTTATCGCCAGTTGGGCGGAATTTTCTTTATTTGACTTAATTACTATTTATTGTTGATATTTCCCTCATATTTTGGTATGTTTCGCAATACAGCAGAAATTTTCGGGATTCCCAAGCTTCGCTTTGGATCACCGGAACTTGCCTTTAAATTTCTGAATGATTCCGATTTTTTCGGGACGGTTGGTCACATTAATCATAGGACTGATGGAATCATCAAGGACTGATGACAGAAGCGTACGCTTCTTAGCATTAGATGTAGAATTAAATATAGTATATATTGAAAAATCGCGGCGGCCGTGGCGTAGTGGGTAGAGTGTGTGACTCTTACGCTAGAGAACCCAGGTTCGAATCCTCCATCCGACACAGAAAGTTTTTTCAATTGAATTAATTTTTCTTTTCCGCCGTCACCTCTCTGCAGACAATGGCAAACCTCAGAGAGTAAAAACTGGCATGAAAAGCTTTTTGAGAACATAAGCCGGTCGGAGTCGGCGTAAAACATGTAGGTCCAGTTCTCGATCATTTGTGTGAAAATATTTCACATCACACACAGCACAATTGATCATAAGAAGCTCGGTCAAAGTCCTTTCAAGGGCTGAAATGGCCATTTCGTTTTTTTTTTTTATATATTGAAAAAATAACGTGCACACAGTTTTAAGTTTATACATTTTTTTTCAAGTCTATTAATGAAATTGATAGCAAGAAATTTTGGTAACGCTTTGTACAGTAAAGCACAAAAGACCACTTCCAGCATTGAATTTATGTTTTTAAAAAGTTTTTAACAAAACTTAAAAATCTTAATAATATGTTAATTATGCAGTTTAATTAGAGGTGGCTTTTAATTAAAAAATAAGAGACGAAAAAGTTGATCTTAATCAACTCAACAAGATTTTTACAATAATACGAAAAATTTAACGCGAGAAAAGTCTACATACAAGGCATTGTGATAATCTTTTCAAAGTAAACTAAACAAAAAGAAGGGATACATTTAAATTTGTTTTGCTTCACATTAGAATACGGATTATTAACTCTCATTAAGTTTTGTTTAAGATCTGTTTTAATCGGCAGCACTCACAGTACACCATTTTTCAGCTCATTGATTTGGGACTCAATTCTGAGAACTGCACGTGAAAGTAGCCCCAAAAAGAAGAAGTTATGCATCATTCGTTTTGTCAAGTTACATGCCGTATTAATTTAATATCGATTTCAAGTTAGTAAGTATCGTATTGGGGAATTTGTCACGTTTTAGGCTCTTTTGACAGAACTGGAGAACCACTAGTCCGATTTAGCTGAAACAAATTTAAAAAAATTAAGAATTACAATTCCTTTAATATGTTCATATAACGTTTCCCTACATAAGCAACAGTTTCGCAGTTATAAATAAATGTATGAAGAAAAAAAATATATTTTTGCCTGAAAATTAAAATTTTTTTTTTAAATTCATAAAAAATCTAAATCGGAAAAAAGTGTCAAGTCCTATTACTTTCACGTAAAGTTACATAACCTATGAACAAAACATAGACCTAGACATAGATCATGAAAATCGATGTACGCGTTTCGATTTTATTCACAATTAAGAATTCTTTGGAAAAAACGTTGATGACTTTTCTTATGATTCTCAGAATTAAAAAAGAAATAAGTAATAAACAAAAGGTTATTTCATTCTTATGATTGCGTTAGCAAATTAATAAACAATTGTAAATGTGCGTGGACGCTGAATTCCTGTTCTTGTTTTTTATGGTATGTACTCCGTTTAGTCAATTAAAGGGAAAAAAGGGACGTGCACTTTTTAATGATGTGTGTTTTTCCGTTGGATACCTGGATGCGTCCATTCATAAGTACCTGTCAGTAAAATATTGAAAAGTACGTAGTATTTATAGGTGTTCACTGATCGATTTTTGTCATTCAACAAGTGTCGACGAACGCGAAAAGTACAAGTGAATTTCTCTGGTTTTTAAAAGTGAATCAGAACAAAACATATAATATATTTCAATGTGGAAAATAACAAGTGCCCAAAATTGGATTATTTTTGTTACGTTTGTGGTCATATCGTCCCAAAAATAGACAAACAGGATCGAAAAAAATTGTTTACTGAGGAATTCAAAACAGCGTATTGTCATTATTTTGATGAAGCAGATTTAAGTGGTGCAAATTTTACGCCGAACACAGTGTGCAAAAGTTGTTATAATACCCTTATAATGTGGATACATGGAAAAGGTGCAAAGTTGTCTTTTATGAAGCCAGTAATTTGGGTGGAAGATCTAACTGGACATGATAAATCCAGGTGCTACAAAACCAGGTGTTGAAAACAAAAGTATACATTGTTGCTTTTACTGCCTCACTTCCAGTTGAACGCGCTGCTGATACCGATACATCTAAACCTCAGAGTCTGGATACTGTGTCCCAGCAAGCCGAAACCGTTTTCACCAATCCGACCAATTTGAATGATGCTGATTGGACACCTGATATTGAACATAATGCACTACAACCGCTAACACAAATGGAAATGGATAGCATTGTGGCTAAGATGGGACTATCACAAAAAAATTCAGAATTTTTGACATAATTTTTGAAGCGTAAAAAACTCACAAAGCAAAATGTCAGCGCAACATCATACCGAAAACGCCAAGCTGAATTTCAGAAATTTTATTCCGTTGACGAAGCAAATACGTTCACTTACTGCCATGATATCCCAGATTTAGTGAAAAAATTGGGAATGGATTATATCGCTGGCGACTAGTTGATTCATCGATGGTTCAGTTTCAAGTTTGAAGGCTGTGCTCTTGCACAAAACAAACCAAAAACCGTCCATTCCATTGGGATTCAGCACAACTATGAAGGAAACGTATGAAACATTGGGCAAAATTTTGATCAATCAAATCAAATACAATGCACAGAAATGGAAAATTTGTTGTGATCTGAAGGATGTCAACATAATACAAGGAATTATATTAAAGGGCGGTTTTCCAAAATACTTCTGCTTCCTTTGTAATTGTTATTCACGATACACAGGGAATCAATATGAATGTAAAAATTGGAAAGCAAGAACTCCTGAGCTGGAGAAACAATTATATTATTATTGAAATAAGCCTTTGATAAACGATCTAGATGATATTTTGTTGCCATTGCTCCACATGAAATTAGGAATAACTGAAAAATTCGTTGAAGTGGTAGTCAAAGATATTGGGAACGCCTATGACTGTTTGAAATCCATATTTCCAAAACTCAGTGAAGCTAAAATTAGAAACGGTACGTATCGTTGTCTGTATTTAAATATTGTCATATCTAAAATTGTTCACTTCGATATATTCGCATTACCAATAATTTTTTCGCTTTTTTTTTATGTTTAAAACAGTTATTCTCAATGAACCGGATATACGAAAATTAATGAAAAGCGAATCTTTCACAAATATGCTTTCGAACCATTATAACCACCTTTGTGCATGGGACGCATTGAAACAAGTCATCGAAGGCATTTTAGGAAAGAACCGTGTACAGCGAGATGACATCAGACACGAGTGGACTAGTTGCTGTATTATTTTGAAAAAATCAATGCATCCATGACGTTAAAATAACATTTCATGCATTTCCACCTTGATACCTTATTGACACAATTACCTCAGGAATCAGACGAACAAGGAGAGAGGTTCCACCAGGTGACCATGCCAATGGAAAAGCGATTCTTTTGAAGATGAAAGTACCGAAGATTTTGGTGGACACACTGAAAAAAACATGCAATGTCTTGAATATTATGTCTATCTCGGATGATGATGCAGACTCAGAACATGAACATGAACAACCTACGAAGAAGAGAAGATCATCAAAACCACAAACGTCAACTTCAACGAGGATGGATATTGACAATAATTGAAAATGTTCTAAATTTTGTTTTTATGCATAGATAACATATAGAACTGTCATATTTTCTGTGTAAGAATAGCTGTAATATGAATCGCAATTTTTATTTTCATGCAAAATAAAGTTTATAAAGAAAAAATAACATATTTGTAGATTTGTAATACAGTTATTGAGCAAAAAATGAAGCAAAGTGATGGGCGCATATTTTAAGGGTGGCTATATACCTGATTCAGGTGTGCTTTATAAATTTTTCGAAACGTTCGAAACTTATAAATGTGGGTGGAATTTTTTTTATATCTGAAATTCACATTTATTAGAGTTTATTACTTTGGTACCGCAATCATAAAAATCAAATAACCTTTTGTTTATTCCTTTTTTTTTTAATCCTGAAAATCATAAAAAAAGTCATCAATCTTTTTTCCAAAGAATTTTGAGCAAATTTTTGAAATTCATACCTTTACTTAATTGTGAATAAAAGCGAAACGCGTACATTGATTTTCATGATCTTTGTCTCATTTTGTTCATAGGTTATGTGACTTTTCGTGAAAGTAATAGGATTGACACTTTTCTCAGTTTTGGTTTTTTTACGAATTTAAAAAAAAAAATTAATTTTCAGGCAAAAAATATTTTTTTCTTCATACATTTATTTATAACTGCGAAACTGTTACTTATGAAGGAAAACGTTATATGAACAGATTAAAGGAATTGTAATTCTTTATTTTAATAATATATAATTAATATATAATTTTTATATATATATAATCTTTATATCTTATAATTTTTATTTAATTCTTAAATTTGTTTCATCTAAATCGGACTAGTGGTTCCCGAATTATGTCAAACAAAAGAGCCTAAAACGTGACAAATTCCCCTATACGATACTTACTAACTTGAAATCGATATTAAATTATTATAGCATGTAACTTTACAAAACGAATGATGCAGAACTTCTTCTTTTTGGGGCTACTTTAACGTGCAGTTCTCAGAATTAAGTTCCAAAATCATGTGTTGTACTGTGTAATTGGACCCCAAAACGAAAGTGTAACTATCATGAGTAAATGTAAAAATTTCATAAAGAATCCATTGACAAAATTGCATTATAAGTAAAATTAAGTCAAATCGGAGTATAAACATAAATCGACTCAAATTCCATTACGATCGAACCGCGCTTCGGCAATATTTCGTCTCTTTTATGAAAAAAGTAGTTCAAAATCAAGAAATCAATGGTTCCAAACACGTGAATCACTTCGGCATACTTTCTATGTCATTCCGTTCTAAGCAATAAGGATTTTTTAACACAATTTCACATGAAAAGCACATGAAAAGCGTTGATATCTGAGAAAAAAATTACGATTCTGTGAATTTGCAAAGGCTCGCATTAAAAAAAAAAGAATTTTTGCCCTACTTTTTTTAAAATACTTAACTTGCTTTCATGTTTTCAGAACGGATTGCATTCCAAAAAGTTAATTTCCTTGTTTATGTGAGTGTTTAATGGGTGCTGGAAATAAGGGCAAGTGCTAGCTATTCTTAGTTACTTTTTTTTTTACTGTAAATTGTGTTGAAAAAATCCTTAGTATTTGGAATTTTTTTTTTTGTGTGCATATATCTGGAATGAACCTACTTGTGAAAAATTACGCCGCAGTCCTTCACTAGTTTTGAACCATTGATTCCCTGATTTTGGTTCACATATTTCAAAGAAGGCAAATATATCCTCGAGAAAGTTTTTGCCGGCCGTAGCACGGTTTGATCGTAATGGATTTTGAGTCAATTTAATTTTTTAATAATAACCAGTGGCTCACAGCTTATTTCATGCAGTTCCAATTTAAATATTTGTTACACTATAATTGAAAAACTAGGCAAGATATTGGAAAGATTTAAATGCCATATTTAAGAAAAAAATGTATTCTTTGTTTGTGATAACTATGAAACAAAAATTTTGAGAATACTGCTTAATTTCATGCCACAGCTTATTTCGTGCACTTAAACTTTGATCTTTATTTACAAAAATATTTCTAATATTAAAGAAATTATTTCTAATAATTTCTAAAAGAAGCAATACTTTATATAATACCTCTTTGCATTTGTTATATCTTGATGTCTTTTTGGAATCGAATCTACAAGATTTTGAGAAGTTGCAAGGGTGATTTTGTTCCACTCTTCTATAATGACCTTTTCAATTTTTCCTTGTTGGAAATATCATGTTGTCGAATGTTTTTTTCCAACATTTCCGATAAATTTTCAATAACATTAATGTCTGGGCTCTGTGCAAGCGGGTACATTAAATTCGCACAGTTCTTAATCAACCAAGCCTACACAATGGTAGATTTATGCTTTGGGTTGTTGTCTTGGTAAAAACGGAATGTTTTGATATTCCAAGACTCACTGCTCTCTGATACAAATTTTATTTTAATTTTGAGATTCAAATTATTTTGTCCATGTTGCTTTCAATAACTCCAATTTTCTAGTCCCAGCTGACGATATACAGGCCCAACTCAATAACCTACCACCACCATGCTTTAAATTTTCTTTTTAATGCTCAGTATAAGGCTTCCGCCATACGTATGGCATTCCATTAGAGCCAAATATGTTAAATTTAGACTCGTCCGAGAATGTAACGCTGTTTCAGAAGTCCGACTTTTTATAGGTGTGCTGCTTAACAAATGCCAGGCGATTCTGCTTGTTTTTTTGCTTATGAAGAACTTTTTTACTAACTCGACCATTACAGCATTGGTCTCGGAGCTAGCGGCGGACAGTTTCCGCACTGCACGACTTACTTAGTACTTGAGTTCACCTCGGTTCACTTTGGGTTCACCTTGATTTTATGTACAATAAATCGTTCATCGGCCTGGTTGAAAATGTTATTGGGCGCATTTCTGTTGCAAATCGGTCGCTGATTCCAAAAATATTTTCCTTATTTTTATGTCACTCCGTTTTCAAAATATTGCCCACTGTAATTTTTTCTACCAAAAAAAAGTTGGTTTCACTTAATTGCATATATCTCCAGAATCAACAACAGCATTCAAGCAAATGATATATGAAATTACAGCCGATACAATTCCCTACAAACAATACCTACATCGTATTTTGATTCAGCTGTTGGTTTTGACGGAATAAATAATATTTTCGAGGATTTCTCTTATTTTTCTTAAACAGAATTCAGAATTTAATTTTTTTTTTGCTAAAAATCTGCATTTTTCCAAAAAAATAAGCTATAGTTAAAGAAACTTATTAAGAAATGGAAAGGTTGTGTTTAATTGAACGTAAGCATAGTGGCATTCATTGTACAAACAATTTTGCTTAATTTGTAAGCCAGTGCACAATGGGGAAAATAGGGCGATTTACTGGCAATAACCTTATTTTTCAGGTATCGATAATAGGTTAACAACACTTTTTTTGCAAAGTAGAAACTTTAACCAAAGCAAAATAATGATATTTGCTTTTCTTTTACGATTTGCCGTTACTTTTGGTAGCTTTTGAAGTGAAGGTTTGTGTGCGATTAAAATTTTTCTATGTAAATTATTGAGTTTTTGTTACAAATAAAACAAAATTGTAGTATTATTTGAAGCTGTATTTAAAAAAACTAAAAAAAAAGGAGATTAAAGCTTATGGTATGTATTTTCGATATGTGAATTAATATGTTAGAAAAATTTGTGTTAGATTAATAAATTAAAATTAATTTTCCGCTCGCGTACCCTTGGGAGCGTACCTTTCAAAAAGGTACACAAGAAATCGTGGTTTGTCCGATTTTTTTTGTCAAATACGTACCACTTGGAGTCCAATTGCAATATTTTTGGAACTAGTTGTGTCATTGGAACTTCTTGGGCTTAGTGGACTCTTTGAATAAAATTGTTCTTGACAAACAGGTTCTATTTGATCAAAAGGATGCCACCCAAAGAGCTGAAAATCTTCTAATGAGTGACTTAGAATTAAAAATTTAGTGTTTTGGTTGAATTAAAAAAAAATTTTGTAACTTTCATTAACCTTGGCTATGTTTATTTATTACTATTATTATATACTACTAGCTTAACCCGGTGTGCTTCGCTACCCCTATAGTGATAAAATAAAAAGTATTTAGATGTTAATAAAGATTAATTTATTTGATTATGAAATAATCAGTGCATTAGTTCTTGAGTTACGGTGCAAAAACACAAAAAAACTAAATATTGCGCCATCTGTCGGACGAACTTCAAACTACACAGAAACACTCCTCACGCCCCATAGAGCATGTACATAAAGTTTGGTCAAAATCGGTGCAGTAGTTTTTGAGTTTAGCCATCACGAACATACACGTAATTTTTATATATATAGAGATTATTTTTATTTATGAACTAGATTTAATGCATTAAGCATTACTTACTGTTTTAAAAAAAATTATGAGTTAGTTTTAATAATTTTTTTCTTCCATCTCAACGTTTAATGTGTGAAAAAGTAATTTTGGAGAAGGGAAGGTGTGATTTCGTGCAAAACTTTTACCACAGGAATTCATAGATCTCAGTTTTACCACTTAAAACATATAACCAAACATAACCAAACACGCAATATTATACATTAGCACATACGAAAATTAGGCGTGGCATGCCTCCCTTTTTGGTGGTAAAAAAGGTGTTTACATAAACTGTCATCAATTTTAGAGCTGTATCTGTTTAAACATTAGAGTTATGAGTTTATGCCAAAAAAAGTGGAAAAACCCCAATGTGCAGTGTAATTAAAATTTTTTATAAATAAAAATGAATATATGCATGTGGGTATGTTTGTACGTGTGTATATCACGTATAGACCCCAAAACCACCGAACCAATCTTTATGCAATTTTTAGGAAAACTGAAGCACCATTTTTAAAGTGTTCCTGTGAAGTTTTGTGTTAATTAGACAAGGGACGTAGTACCATGCAACCAAAATTTGCTCTATCGCCGACAAACCAAAAAAAAAAAATGCTATATATCAGGCGGTTTCAATCGAAAAAAACTAAAATTTTGTAATTTTGTTCAGATGGTTGGTCTACGCCCACTTTTCAAAAATCAATTTTATTCCTGAGATGTTCACGTTTTTATAGTCAATCTTGGTATGCAGGTGCTATGGGTCCAAGTGGCAGTCACTATGGATATATAAATGTTGCCAAGCCCACTTATAAAAAAAAACGAAATGGCCATTTCAGCCCTTGACTTTGACCGAGCTTCTTACGATCAATTGTGTTGTGCGTGTTGTGAAATGTTAGAACACAAATGATCGAGAACTGAACCTACAAATCTTACGGCTTATGTTCTCAAGAAGCATTTCATGGGAGTTTCATGGGAGAGGTGACGGCTGAAGAGAAATATTAATTCCATTAAAAAAGCTTTCTGTGTCAGGTGGAAATTGAATCAGAGTTCTCTGGCGTATGGACCACGCACTCTACCCACTGCGCCACGGCCGCCCACTTGTACCGCTCACAAATCCGTAAAAATGATACATATCAGAAGGTTTTTACAGTAAAAAAACAAAAATGAAATGGCCATTACAGCCCTTGAAAGGACTTTGACCAAACTTCTAAAGATCAATTGTGTTGTGAGTGTTGTGAAATGTTTGAACACAACTGATCAAGAACTGGTTGTACAAAGCTTTCGGTGACTGCCGAACAGAAAAATTAATTCAATTGAAAAAACATTCTGTGTCAGATGGAATTTGATCCTGGGTTCTATCGCATATAAGCGACGCACCTTAAAGATTATGCCACGCCTAAAATTTGGTAGTTTAGTTCACTTGGTTACTGTCAGATTAGAATTTCTGATAATTTCAGATAATTTCTGAGCTGAACTTGATATGTTGGTGCAATGGAACCAAGTGGCAGTCACTATATATTTGAGGGAGCATAAAAACGAGGGCGTATCTGCTCACACAAGCGGCCCAGCTACATTTTTGGTTGAAAATAGCGGATACAAGGTTCAAACATTTCTTTAGGGCCTTTATATTAGTTCATCTGAAGCAGTATGGATAATTTTTTGTTTTAATTTTTCATTTCAATTTTAATCATAGTTTGCCTAAGCATTCGGTTCGCTATACCTCGGCAAAGATTTCGTCATGCGAATTGCTCGAAATCTCTATCGCAAGAAATTATAATTAATTGCTTTGCATGCAAAACTGATAATCCCAAATCGTGTGCTTATATCAATGATGAAATAATTGTTTTTATAAATGCTTATGAAAATGTTGTGTTTAATTGCACTTAATGCATTGTTTCGGGCTCAAAATTCGCAACGAAATCGGAAAGATTAGAAGATATTTGTGAAAATTTCGTTAAGAATATTTCGAAATCCGATTTCGTTGCGAAATCGTAAGGAAAATCGTATGAAGGGGTTGACACGACTTCGTAACGAAATGTGATTCTGTAAGGAATAGTTACGGAAATGTTACGCTTTAGTTTGTATAAAAATTGATGCTGTTCCAATATTTCTGAAACGAAATTGCAATGAGAAATTTCAAGAAATTGCTGTCTTGAGGAACAGCTCGAAATATTTACGAATTAGTCGGAATTTCTACAAAGTCGTCAACTTTGGTTTGTTGGGTAATGGGAGGTATGAAACTGATTTTTATTTTTCGTCAATTGTTTGATATAAGGCCTGATAGAAGAAAGTTTACTTCTCGTATTAGGTTCGGTATCCTGTCTATTGCGGTATTTTATTTTTGTAGTTGCATAAGTTAAGAATCCTATTTCGCACAGTGTGTTTTTGGGGACGGGAGGAAAAAATTCAGGGCATTTGCGTAAAGAAAAGAATATTCATCACGGATCCTGCGCTAAAATCCATCCAGAAGCATTGGTTTGAACAGTGGCTCCATACTGGTGTCTAATGACATTTCTTACAATTATTCAAAAATCTCGTTTGAAATACTTTCAAACTTTTGCATGTTGCGTAAGTTAAGGAACATAATTTTTTCTTTATGCTTTTCAAGAAATTAAATCCTTTCATTTAACATTACTTAATAATTTCCGTTTAAGAACACTTAACACTAGTTTCACTTACTTAATAGTTCTCAGAATTATTTCACCATAATTCTGCAATCGCAGGTTTAGTTAATTTTAACTAAATAACAAAATTGCTGACATTGCACATGTCGCATTAAGCTACATATTTTTTCTTAATAATAATTACAAGCAGCGAATCATAAACAACTTAAGCATGTGTCAAAAGTGCTGACAACACGCTTGGCGCAATTGTTTAGCAAGCTTCACATGTGTTGGTAACAGACGTTAAGCCTAGCTTAACCAAGTAAAGCGTAGCTTAATAAAATAACAGAAAACAGTTCTTTAGTCTTCATCAATGTGCTCGGTTTAATGGTTGGTTTTCCCTTCAACTTAATATTATAATAAGATCAACTCTAACTCACCTTTAAATAATAATAAATAAAACAACAAAAAAATAAAATCGCAATTTGTTTTTTTATTTGAATTAAATAAGTTTTTGACTAACTTAAAATACCAGTAGCAGGAAAACCTCGTGGTGTGTCAGCTCAATCTACACCATAGTAGGGCAGCATCAGCAATGATGATGCGTTGCATGGAGGAGGATGGAATTGACATAGCAATGCTCCAAGAACCTTGGATTCTTCACAATAGAATCAAAGGTCTCTCAGAGCGGAAAGCCACGCTGTACCAACCGGTGGCAGATGGCACCATGTCGGACCACAGATCCATTCAGTTTGAAGTCAAGTTCGGAATCCGACGCCAGCAGAGTAGCAGGAAGGTGAGGATTCCCAAGAACACGGATCCTGTGAAATATAAGGCGAAGTTAAGGGAAACACTGACGCAAAAAGCTATAAAAGTACCAGGGAACACAGCGGAAGTGGGAATCCATGCCAAACATCTTAGTTCGGCAATGGTCGAAGCTTACGAGGTGGCATGTCCTACAACTTCAATAGACGAGGGTGAAGAAGAAGGTTAGGAAGGCCTTCAATCGGCACATGAGAGGGAGAACCTCAGAAACATGGGCAGAATATAAGGCACGGAAAAGGGAACTGAAGAACCTCATACGACACCGTAAAAGGCAGTCGTGGAGAGATTTCTGGTCTGGGATGAAAACTATTTCAGAAGCATGCAGGCTTCAGAAAATGGTTTCAAAAGATCCATTCTCCAAAGTGGGACTGATCCGAAAAACGGATGGAACCATGGCAGAGTCGATGCAAGTTCGGATGGAGGTGCATTTTCCTGGAAGTTTTAAGCCTGATGACCCATGGACAAACCTGAAGAAAGGGATGCACAGGGTTGACAGACTGGAAGCCGAAAGAATGATCACTATGGACGGGGTGAGGAGTGCTATACGCTCATTTGCTCCGTACAAAACATCAGGGATGGACGGTATATTTCCGGCTATGATGCAATGGGGGGAAGATCTCATTGCACCTAGGCTGTAGGGTATATTCGTTACTTGCTTAGCGACTGGGTATGTTCCGAGAGTCTGGAGAGAGGCGAAAGTTGTCTTTCTCCCGAAACCCGGAAAAAAAGATTATGCGGAGGCGAAGTCGTTCAGACCGATCAGCCTTACGTCTTTCCTCTTGAAAACGATGGAAAGAGTGATAGTTGACTGTCTTGAGAGCACTTCACTGATGCATAATCCTCTGAGTAGATGCCAATATGCTTATAGAGCAGGCATGTCTACAGAGAGTGCTCTTAGAGTTAAAAGAGTTATTTTCAGAAGGCATCGCGATGGCCACATTTATGGACATCAATCGTGCTTTCGACAAAATATGCTTTGGAAGGCTGCGACAGGCTCTGACAGAGCGCAATGTAAGCCCAATTATAACAAATTGGGTAGACAATATGCTCAAGCACAGGGCTGCCAACATGCAGAACGGTAGAGTCAAGACTAGAGGTAGAGTAAGTAGAGGATGTCCTCAAAGAGGGGTGTTATCGCCAACCCTGTGGAACATCACTCACTTTTGGCTAGACTAGATGAATCGGGCATACACACGATAGGGTATGCAGATGACATTGCGTTGGTGGTCTGTGGTAAGTTCATTGACATCATTTCTGACATAATGAAGGGAGCACTCCGAATGTTGGAGGAGTGGTGTCGAGAACAAGGCCTCACGTTGAACGCAGGAAAATCAGACAATATTCTCTTTACTAGAAAGAGGTAGGCCTGAGTAGAGAACCACTCAGACTTTTTGGAGCTGAAATCAACATGTCCACGAAAGTTAAATATCTAGGGGTAACTCTAGGTAGTAAACTGAACTGGAACGAACACGTAAGAGACAGGATTCAAAAGGCCAAGAGGGTTCTGTTTCAGTGTAGACGCGTTTGTGGTCTAAAATGGGGGCTAAGCCCAGAGGCTATGAAATGGATCTACATTATGATGGTTAGACCTGTCATCACGTTTGCTTCGGTGATCTGGTGGACAAAAGTCAGTCAATAAACAATTAAGAAGCGACTAGACAGAGTCCAACGGCTGGCGTGTGTTGGAATAACAGGGGCAATACGCACCACTCCAACAAGCGCAATGAAGGTTTTGTTAGGTATGCTGCCGTTGGATTTAAAAATAAAGAAAACGGCAGCGCTAACAGCCCTCCATGGTCATATGCCCATCCTGTACATGGCACAGCGAAATGTCAGGGAGACGTGTTTGCCTATGGACGGAAGGCAGAGAGTGAGAATAACAGAAAAATGTTATAAAACTCTAATAACAGATGGATCCGTTTGTGAAGAAACCGCTGGTAGCGACATCAGAGCCGAGTCAGGCGTCTACTCAGAAGAGTTGAACCTATCCTCTGCACTGAGGCTGGGGAGGTTCGTGTCTGTATACCAGGCGGAAATGCTTGGTGTAGTGCATGCGCTGGACCACTTGATAGATGGCCGGGTAAATGGCAAGAAAATTGCCATTGCCCTTGACAATCAGCCGGTGATTAGGTGCATGCAACAGACAGATATTACTTCTAGGTTGGCCATAGAATGTCTTACCAAACTCAATAGGTGCGCTCAGACAAATGAGCTCACACTAATGTGGGTGCGAGGACATTCTGGCATAGAACAGAATGAAAAGGCTGATTCTTTAGCAAGAGAAGGAGCAGCAGAAGAATTCTGTGGACCAGAACCACGTATCGCCATAGGCGACAACATGGTGGCAGGCCTTATTAAGCAATGGACGGACTCGGAGAATGCACCGTACAAGGTGGGAAGAAGCTGGTAATTGCAGGCAATCAAAGGCGGCCGTGAAATGGTCAAGTAGTGAGGCAGCAAAAGTCACCCGATACAATCGGAAGACTTTAAGCTGGCTAACTGCACTGGTCACAGGACACGGTCCCTACACGTACCATCTCAGGAAGATGACTCTGACCGAGGACGATGCGTGTAGGTTATGCCTAGAGGAGCCGGAAACAGCAGCACACATTCTGTGCCAGTGTCCGGCGGTGGCAAGCATAAGATTGACCATTCTGGGACGTCCATTTATTGACGAAGTCGAGATTGGTCAACTGACCTTCAAGGACATGCTTGAGGTGACAAAGGGTGCTTATATAAGGAGCATGCTCACTTATGAGTGCTCCGAGCAGTAGCATCCTTCGTCAAATAGGGGACGAAAAGGGACCCACTGTGGTCTGATTCGGTCAATCCCCGACTTATTATATATAACTTAAAATAAAGTAAGTAAAAACATAACTCGTACAAAAGGATTTTGAATCCATGAATGCATTTTAATTTTTGTATTCTGTCCTTTAGGAAAATACTTCTCAAAGCATGCCCGCACAGCATTGAGATATTAGACCAATTCCTCAAACATATCGTATTGAAATATTTCTGAGCGATGAAAAGCTTTCTATTTCTTTCTTGCCAACGCGAATAATCCAAAAACCTCATTTTCTTTTGAAAGCGGTAATTTTGTGACTACCCTGTAGGAAAATCAACTAATTTAAAAGTAGTTGAAAAAGTAGTTTTTTGTCAACCACAACTAGTTGAAATTTTGAATTTTTTCTATAGAACGAACTAACATATTTTGTATGGTGATGTCCGCTAAATAAGTCAATTGACTTTCGTCTGCATATATTTTCAACTACTTGTTAAATTAGTTAAATTTTCATTATATTTTAACTACTTTAAAATAAATCAATTGAAAACAAGTTAATATATCACTTATTGAAGATGAATATAAAAGCACAAAAATTTTAAATTCTATACATCAAAGAGATCATTTATTTGGCTGTGTATATATTACAAATATATTCATAAATTCATTACCTGAATGCAGTTTACGGAAGCAGTTTCCAAAAACGGGCACGCCACTGCCTGGGTTCCGCACAAAGTCCAAATTGTCCAATGTTTGCTAAACACTACCTGTTTGTAATTTGAATATCTTAAATAATAAAGAATTTTTAATCGTTTCACAGGGTTTTGAGGCAGTCTATCAGTTTCAAAGTATGTTTACCACGTCTGTCTTGCAGCTCAATGTCGTAAATAAAAAAAGTATGTCTTTTTGAAACATAATGTTAGTGAAGCCTAAAGTTAATAATATTTGATGAAATAACATGGTTAAATACATATAAACTTGTAATCTAATAAAAATTTGCAATTAAGACATGCAAAAATCAGAGTAGTTGCCGCCTCAATATAATTCAAAGTAGTTTATCAACCACTTGTTTTTAAGTAGTATTTTAATAACATCATAAATAATGCAATAAAATTAGAAACTTTTTAGAATTGAAGTGGATGCCGCCTTAATATAATTCAAAGTAGTTCATATAACAGTTTATTTTTAATTAGTTGTTTTTAAAAACAATTTAGTTTGTTCCTATAGGGTAGCGTTGAACAGTGTTGTCTGTAAGTAAGTATTTGGGTAAGTATGATAAGACTCAGCAAGACGACAACAACCATAAGTATTTATGAACCGAATAAAACGGATCATTACCTGATCCGACTCGTGATTTGGGATACTTTTATTTATTTGATCCGCGGCATTGGAGCGTCGTAGAAGTGAGTATGAATTGTACTAAGGGTATTGCGTGCACTAACTTGGTTGAGTAGGTTTTTGTACTTCTTTTTTAAGAGTCACAAAACAGCTATCTGTTGCAGATAAAATAACAACAAATATGTATGCTTGTGTGTTAACACAATTAATTTTGCATGTGAATTTTGTTATTGAAATACAAACTAAATTTTGTTTGTACACTAAGGGTGTCCAAAAAATAAAATTTGCTCCGATTTTGGATTTCTGGGCATTTTTTATTTCCTTTTTACCTATAAATTTAGCATGTAAATTTTAAGCTCGATAGCTTTATTTTTGATCGACCCGGATTGACTTTGAATGTACCGAATGTATGAAAAATATCGATATAAATAAAAATTTTGAATACAAACGTTGCCTTGAGTTATTTTTTTTACAAATTTGGCGATTTAAAAAATTTCTGGTTTAATTAACTTTTAAGCCATTAACTCAAATAAAAATACATGGAATAATTAGTTCATACAGTAAAAATATTTTATTTTTGTTAAATTAATTCCGACTTTTTATAAGATGGATAATTTTTGCGGTAAGATTCAACTACTTGAAGCAATATTTGTTTTTCTTCTTCATCGTATGTCAGAACTTTATTAAAATCCTTCATGAATTTTACTCCCCTTTCAGCGGTATCATTAACGACAAAAAGATCATTACAAAAAGTACGACCTTCTTCAAAATTATTGTTGTTTTCCCACGTCGATGGGTGAAAATTTAAAAAATCTGGCGATAGTCCAAAGCGAGTAAAAAAGTATTTCGTTTTATGGGAAAAAAAATCGCTCAAGTTACATAACGACAAAGATTCTGGATTTTCAATGCAACGCTCATTTTTTAATTGTATATTTGGACTTATAGAACGTAAGCATCGAACCATTTCGATCTTATCTTCGATTGAAACTTTTGAATCAAACAACGCTAGAGCTACCGATTCCTCTGACAAGTACCATAAATGGTTCTTAATTTTTTTTAAAATTACTTGTGATACATCTGAATCGATTTGAGCGTATTTCACAGCGTCTTTTACAAAATTTAAATCTTGACTGGGTGCTGCAATAGCATTCGTGCAACCAAACCAGACTCTTATGTATATCCGTATCAAAAATATGCAAACGTCGCGTATTCCATTTAATTCTCTGGCAGATAACTTAAACTGCTGACGAAAAGCAAATATTTTTAAGCAATATATACCCTTTGCCATCCACCGCGCGTTACTTGTTGGACCAGGAGTGCGAAATTTTCTACATTCACCAAAGAAAATAAGGGCAAGTTCTAAGAATTCCTTGTAGTCGTCACGAATTTGGGACTCAGATATTCTTTGGGTGCAAAAGCTTTTTATGGCATTACACTCCATATCTTGAAATTTTTCACGAATAACCTTATCTTCCAAACCACTTTTAAATGAATTTTTGTCGATCGTTGTCCATGCTTTTGAAAATCTATCGAAAATGCAAACATCAGGAGCAGATGTCGATGATATTTTTAGTTCAAAAACACTTCGCAAAATAATTTCGTAGATATGGTGTCGGCAAGCAAAATTGAGTAACTTCCGATCCATAGACTTCTGTAAAAGAAAACATGCTCCAGCTTTGTCTCCAGTATTGCTGGAAGTGGTGTCGAATCCCATTGCAGAAACTCGATCGGAGATGTTCCATTTGACTAACATGTTGTAGACTGCAGCTGCTATATTTTCTCCACTAGAAGATGAAACTTTTGGAGCACCAAGGAACTTTGATGTTCCGTTCCAGCTCACAAGAATAGCAATTCTTTCAACTTTGTTGTTGCCAATCAAGTCTGGCAGCAACTTACCGTCCCAGTGCACAACAATTGAATCGCTAGTCTAAATATTACGTAAAATAAAAAATTATTCACTCAAAATTACGCTCATATAAAACGGAATTACATTTTCAATAAAGTTTGTCTGAATAATTTCTGATTCTTTTTGGCGGTTTTCTTGTCGAAGCCTATGAATCGTAGAACGACTTATAACAAGATCGTTATTGTTATGTCCCAATGCCTCCGCAGCTGCAGTTAAAATATGAACGGCGGCTCCATCAGAAACTTTACCATTATCGAGAGCAGAAAGTAAGCGTGGCGTCATCCAATGAACACGGTTTCTTTTTTCATTATCATTTTGAGGCAATTTTATTCTATAATCAGTGCTCTCTACGGATTCATGCTCAGAATCGTTTTCTAGATCGCTTATTTGACTGACATCTAGGTTCACTTTTAAAGAGTAGGAGATAGCAAGAAAAGAAAATACATTAGTATCATTATGGTAATTTTTGGTTCATATATAAAGTTGATAATTAATGGATTTAAAGTAGTAAAGTTAATACCAAAAATCAAGCATTTGAAGTAGCAATAAAACCTACTTGAAAGCTTATGGGTTTATTGCTTAACACTATTTAAATATGCATACTTACCACTTTCTTCCGATATTTTCTGTTTTTTTCTTTGAAGCTGCTCTTTTTCCTGACGTTCAAATGCCCTTTTTTCTCGCGCTAGCACAACCATATCAACACCAGCCAGGCATCCAGGACGGCCTTTTTGTCTCTGCAGGATTAAAAATTGCTTGTCCTCTTCAATTTTTATTTGTTGAAGCGCGTTCATGTGAGCTATATCGAACAAATCATCTAATCCTTCGACAAACTTATTTTCTGCTTCTTTAGTCAATCCTGATCGTTTAGAAGGAACATTTTTTTGAATATTTTTCCACTCTTCGTAAAGCTTCAATAAGAGTTCGGTACATTTATACACAGTGCGCGTGGGTATCCGAGCCTGTTGCCAAAAAATTAACGCTGCATCCACCGCTAACCTCGCACTTTCTTTCGATTGTATTTTAGCAAAGCGCATGTTATAAAAAAAAACTTGAAGTACTTGTTTCTTTGAAGGCAGCTTAGCGCCAGTAATTTGATGTGAAACATTGCCTATTAAATCTATTGATCTCAACGCTACATTACTAAGACGAGTCGTAATCGGTGTATTAATTGATAAGCTCGATGTTGATGGCAAATCACACATTTTAATCAAAAACACTTATTTTAATTGACCACGCACACAAATTTCACAACTTAAACTCGCGATAACGATTGAATAATTTTTGTTCTTATCCACTGAGAACTTTGCACACAATGAATAAGTAACTGTCTGACCAGAATCATGTCGTTGTCGTGTCGGTGAGAGAGAATCGCTAAGAGTTGGCCCAGAATTGTAGCGTTGGCTTTGTCGTTTTGCTTTTATTCAAACTGCCATTGTTGATTTTCTTGAACTTGCTTCAGTGTTCTCATCGTACTCCGATTGAAGTAATAATTACTCCACTTCCATTTATTTCACTACTTTTTTCAATACTCTTCATATAAATTTACTGCATTTTCAACTTAAGACTACTCCTTTCATTATTAGAGCAACTAGGAACACTGTTTACTCGCTACATTGGTTGACAGATTCTTCAAATTTTGTTATAGTGTGGCAACATTTTCAGAGAGAAACTGAGAGAGCTGTCAAATTAACGACAAAGAAAAAATAGAAATAGAAACATTTCTATTTTGGCGTTTTTGTTGTCGTATTCTGCCGCAATTTTCTCCCATAAGGTTTGCATTGAATCTGCCAACGCTCTGCCTGCCGACACGACAACGACATGATTCTGGTCAGACAGTGATAGCACCAAGAATATTCATTCGAACCGCACCATAGCAACCGATGCCTACTTTGTGAAAAAAATCATCATAGCAACCGGCCAAACCTACTTTGTGAAAAAATTAAATGTAATGATATTGGCAATATGCATAGTCTTGGAAACAAGCTGCACTTATTTTTACATTTTTAATTGCTGTTAGTGAGAGTATTTAATTTTTAAACTGGTAAGACAATAATTTCATAAAAAAAGATAAATCGAGTATTTAAAAAAGAAAAAAAAAACCGAAAAAGTTGTTTTCTCATTTTTTGAGATTTCAACGTCAATCCGGGTCGGTTAAACCTTGTCCAATCGTGGTCAAATTTTATTTCCCAAGCCTTACGGAATAGCGAAACCCAAAAATACCCGGAAATCAAACATTAGAATAGTTTTAATTTTACCCATACATGCTTGAACACCCTTATTGTACACATTCATAATGTTCAATATTTTCTGGGTTTTTTTTTTTTTAATAAAGCATTGGCCAGTATTTTCGCGGAGCCCCCACAGAGACTTTATGTAGCCCTAGGTGTATCTTTCTATATATACACCTAGAAAAAAATTATGTAAAAACAAATAAAATACATTTTGCCGCACTTTTGTGTTTTAAATCGTGCCCAAAAAAAAAAGTCTTTGTGGCAAAGACGTGAGGACATGGGCGTCCGCAGGATTTTTAATAGGGGGAGAAAAGACTTACGTTGAAAGTTCACGTATTTGGTAATTATTTAGGAATGCTCCTTGAAAAAGGTGACCTTTCAAATTCTGTTTTATGAGATGTTTGGTGAAACTTTAGTGAACATTGTGGCATGCGGTTTAACACAACTGTTCTTGCTGATTTCGGAAAATGGTGGTTTTTTTATTTTTTCATCGAAAATGAATGGCATCCAGTTAAAGGTGAAAGTCTCTTCTTTCACCCCATATATACTTTTATATCCCCCACGAACCCCCTGTAGAAGCTTTTTCGTTTTACTGAAACTAATCACACAAATATTCGATGACGCTAATTTAAACGCATCCCTATAAGTATACAATGATGTATTGTAACTTAAGGTATTTTATTGCATGCAATTTAAAGGATTTTTCAGTTGTTTTACCCTTTTTATTCCAACTCTTTAAGACGGGTGCATATACAAAATATATATACAGGTTTTGGTAATTAAAATAGTGACTAGAGTTTTTTTTAATTAACCCATTCCAAACTACGTGTATTCTACTTGATCACACAGCACAACGCTTGCTGCAATCATTAAAAGAAAATGAGTTGAAGAAATGAATGGAAACTGCAAGTTAATATTTCTTTTGCAAATGGGGATGTGATGGTTCTTCCGGACAAAAACAATACAAGCAATAGTTATGCGATAATACCTTGGACACTTATATTTACATCGTGTCATTTGTACCATTGCGATTGAAAAAGATTTTGGAAGACTCAGAGCCATCGACCAGCACAACGCACACCAGGGATATTTGGAAAAATCTCACACCATCTTCCACGAAATACTGCAGGCTCATCAAATTTGAATTCAAAAAGGAAACCCAGGACACCATTAAGAAAGAAGTAAGCGATATCAGAGCCCAAATTGCTCAACTTCATTTCTATCCAAATTAGAAATTACCGGGCAGGAAATCGAAGTAAGCTAAATATGTCTGCAACAGTTCACAAAATTCTTTATCATGGAGAAGATGCCATTAAATATCATTTAGCACCACTTGGAGATCTATCGGAGGAAGCTCAGGAAAAAAGGAATAAGGCTTACAGATTTTATAGAGACTACAACACCAGAAAAATGCCACGCAATTGCACAAATGAAGATCATTTTAATATATTATAGGCAACGCCAGATCCGCTCATCTCTAGCACGCGCCATCAATGGAAAGTGGAATACCTGAACTTACAAGGAAAGTTCCACAGGTGTCACTCGCCGATTTTAAATTGTTTCATTTTCACTTATGTTTAATTTCAGCTTATTTAGAAAGTTACCCTTTTTAATAAAAGTTACCCTTTTTTTTCTAACTTTTACTTGTTTATATTAAAATTTACTTTTTTAGAAATGCACTAATTTTCTTAAATATAAAATATTTTTTTATAGATAACGACAACATTATGGATATGAACAATTTTGTTTCTTCTCGAACTTTCCGGATGTGTAGTTGTTTGATCCGAAATATTGATATTTTACAGTGCTTCCATACAAACTGTGTGCTTCTTACTTGTTTGCCCGACGAATGAGAAAAAATCATCCAAAATTTTAAGATATGACTTTCGATGCAAATATCTTCGCTGGTTTTAAATATATTTCACTCAACTCTTTTTTGTCAACAATTTCAATAAAATTAAATTTAAAAAGCTATTACATGAATACCATTTGCTGTGCATTTATATTTTTAATCTTTTTTTCAAAAAAATATTCAATATAATTTGAAAGATGGGCTCAAAGGAAAAATTCATCCCAGCTTTCTTGTATCAGTTCAGAAAAATTTTTTAACAATTTTTAACAACATTTTTTGCTATGTAATACTCTTTTATAATTTTTTTTTATCACTATTTTAGCTTTTTTGGTTAAGTGTTTAACAGACACATTACTAATGCTACTACTGCCACATTACTACTGCCCAATGAAAACTAAACCAGCCTCGGATAAGAACCCCAATTACGTTGACGACCACCGCAAACGAAAAACGGACAATGATTTACGGATATGCACCTGGAATGTCCGAACCCTTTATAGGGAAGGTGCCATTATCCAACTGGCGGAAGCCCTCAAAACAATAAAGGCTGACATCACCGCCATCCAGGAAATGCGATGGAAAGGGCAAGGCTGCTCTAAACAAGCACACTGTGATATCTACTACAGCTGCCATGCGGAGAGGCGCGAATTTGGATGTGGATTCGTTGTTAGCCGGAAACTACGCCACCTTGTTTCCCGGTTCACACCTGTCAACGAAAGATTGGCCACGATCCGCATCAAGGCAACATTTTTCTCCATCAGCCTTATTTGCGCGCACGCCCCGACGGAGGAAAAGGACGAAGCCGTCAAAGACGCTTTCTACGCTAGTCTTGAGAACGTATACGACCACCTTCCGGTCCATGACGTGAAAATAGTCCTCGGCGATTTTAATGCGAAAGTCGGAAGGGAAGGCATCTTTGGCCCCACTGTCGGTCAGTTCAGTCTTCATGAGACCTCCACGAACAACGGTCTAAGACTGATTGACTTCGCCGCGGCGCGAAACATGGTAGTTAGTAGCACCAGATTTAAGCACCTCGACATCCACAAGGCCACCTGGCTGTCCCCGGATCAAAAAACGCGAAACCAAATTGATCATGTTGTAATCGACAGAAGGCATGCCTCTAGTGTTCTAGATGTGCGTACATTTCGGGGGGTCAACATTGACTCCGACCATTATCTTGTTGCAGCCAAGATCCGCATGCGATTATGCAATGCGAAGAACATACGCACAGGAATGCAACGAAAGCTAGATGTCACTAAGCTACAATTACAACGGACTGCCGAAGCCTACTCCGCTCAACTCTCGGTTAAGCTCAACCAACCAACCTCTGGACCCGACGACGCCGGCGGACTTTGGGCGCATATATCCCACTCCATGCGCGCTGCCGCTGAAGAAGTCATTGGTTTCTGGCGCCCGCAACCTCGGAACCAATGGTATGATCAGGAGTGTCGCATTGCGACTGCAGTAAAAAACGCCGCTTATAGAAAAACGCTGCAGTCAGCTGCAACGCGAGCCGTGCGAGAAAACTACCGCGAAAAGAGGAAGGAAGAGAGACGCCTTTTCAGACGCAAGAAAAGAGAGCAGGAAAAGCGTGAGCGTGAGGAACTAGAGGTATACCAGGGCAAGAAGGATGCACGAAAATTCTATCAACAGGTTAAGCGTCTAACCCAAGGTTTCAAGCCCGGAGCATCCACTTGTAGAGACGAAAATGGAGATCTGAATACGGATACGCAGTGTGTGCTGACATTGTGGAGACGGAACTTCTCCAATTTACTTACTGGCGACGATTCCACCAATGCCGCCCATGGAGAGCGCTGTTCAGAGCTACCAATCAACAATGACGAAGTGGAAGTACCACCACCTAGCCATGATGAGGTTCGAGTTGCTATCCAACGACTCAAAAACAATAAAGCAGCGGGTGCTGACGGCCTGTCAGCTGAATTGTTTAAAACCGGCGGCGATGAATTGATAAGGTGCATGCATCAGCTCATCAGCAAAATATGGCTAGAAGAAAGCATGCCCGACGATTGGAACCTCAGCATACTGTGCCCTTTACTTAAGAAAGGAGACCCAACAATCTGCGCAAGTTATAGAGGTATCAGTCTTATTTCCATCGCATATAAGGTTCTCTCAAGCGTACTGTGTGAAAGATTAAAGCCGATTACAAAAACACTGATTGGACCTTATCAGTGTGGCTTTCGACCTGGTAAATCCACCATAGACCAGATTTTCACGCTACGACAAATCCTGGAGAAAACCCACGAAAATCAAATTGACACACACCATCTCTTTGTTGATTTTAAAGCTGCGTTCGATAGCCCGAGAAGGGATTGCCTATACGCAACAATGTCTGAGTTCGGTATACCTGCAAAGTTGATAAGACTTTGCAGAATGACGTTGAGCAACACACGCAGCTCCGTCAAGGTAGGAAATGACCTCTCCGAAACCTTCAATACCGAAAGAGGTTTCAGGCAAGGCGATCCACTGTCTTGCGATCTCTTCAACATCATCATGGAGGGGATCGTTCGAAAGGCCGGTGTGCATCGTAATGGCACCATTTTCTATAAAGGTGTCCAGCTCCTTGCGTACGCTGATGATATTGATATTATTGGCAGAACCAAGAGAGATGTTACCGCCGCTTTCGCCGCTATCGAAAAGGAATCAGCCAAAGTGGGTTTGACGATAAATGAGGGTAAAACAAAGTATATGCTGTCTACAAACAAGGGAGCGCGGCGGTTAGACTCCCACGTTTCATCCGGCAGCTATAACTTTGAAGTAGTCAAGGAGTTTGTATACCTTGGCACCGCCATTAATACTAACAACGAAATCAGCCTGGAAATAAAGCGAAGAACAATAATTGCTAATAGGTGCTACTACGGGCTCAGTAAGCAACTAAATTCCAGAGCCCTCTCTCGATCGACAAAACTAACACTCTACAAGACGCTCGTTCTACCTGTGCTGCTTTATGGCACTGAGGCATGGGTAGTTTCGCAAACTGACGCAGCCGCTCTGGGGGTGTTCGAGAGAAAAGTTCTCGCAAAATCTTCGGTCCTGTTCGAATCGGCGATGACTATCGCATCCGAATGAACCACGAGCTGTATGAGCTCTACGATGACATTGACGTAGTTCGGCGTATAACTGTGCAGCGACTACGCTGGCTGGGTCATGTCCATCGTATGAACGACGAAGCTCCAGCGAAAAAGGTGCTCGAGGCGAGGGTCGCTGGTCAACGACGACGAGAGAGACCATGCCTCCGATGGATGGACCAGGCTGAGGAAGCCCTAACCGCACTTGGTGTATCCGATTGGAGAAGGCGCGCGCAAAGCAGAGGCGCCTGGCGAGAGCTGATGAGGTCGGCTGAAACCCGGACACGGGTTGTTACGACCACCTAAGTAAGTAAGTAAAATTAACAGACCTATTCTACAATTGTAAACCACTATCTTTTATATGTCTATATGTTTGTTGTAAGTTTTTGGTTTCAAACAAAATTTGTTAATGAAATTGCCAATATATGAAAAGCAGCTGACAATTTTTATCAAAAATTTTTATTTTTAATACTTAAATTTCGTTCTGAAATCAAAAAATTACAACAAGCACTTAGAAATCTGAAAAATACTGGTTTGCAATTGTAGATTTTCAAGAATAGGTCTGTAAGTGCAAAATTGTATAAATGACTATCAAACAACCGAATTCTAAAAACTGTTGAAAAAAATGCAACAATTTTCCGATCTTAAGCAATATAATTAATGATTTCAAACATATAATAAGGAATTCAGACCTGTAAAAGCTCGTATTTAATGATGTCGTGAATCACCTACTTCAATGAACTCAGTTTAAGATATTTGTCAGTGGATGCTTGGTTTTTTTAAGAAAGCATTAGTGTGATTGGAATATTCTAGAATGCTCAGGTATGGCAAGAATCTACAGATATGAGGCGTATAGGCTTGAGAGTGCAACTCTAAAAAGTAAATTATTCATGACTTGTATATTAAAATGAATATTTGGCATATAATGACACATAATATATTAAAAATATCATGTATATTTAAGAGAATTTAAACACTTGTTGGTCTTAAGTAACCCAATGATATTTAATATTTTTTTTTTAAATAAACTGTATTTTAGCATCAATTTTATTTTTAAACTAATAAATTATTCTGTTTGAAAATATTTTCTTGATTTAATCAAATGCTTAAGAAATGAAATTAAATCCAATGCTAAGAAAGTGTAAGATCACAATGCAATTTCAAAATCTTTCTGACCTGACGCAACAGAATTTAAAATGCGCGGTTACAATATTTAAATTAATTATATCATACCTAAGTGAAAGTTCTCTTGAGTGTAATTGATTATAGATATGATTTTAAATTCTCAATATATGGGATATTATATTATTGATGAAAAGGGTTCAAAAGGGTTGGAAATTTAAAGAAAACTAAAGTAAAAGATACTGTAAAAATGTATGTGTTAAGCTTATTTCAACTTATAAATATTGTTCAAATAAGCAAATGATTTTATTCAGATTATTCTTTTTTTATAATCTTTAAGCAAAGTCTTAAGTTAAAGCTATAGAGTATTTTTCCTATGAGTGTCCCTTATAGTTAATTCTGTTATTTCATTGAAATATTTTTATATTTAAAGTGATAGAATAATATAAATGATTTTCACAGAGAATTTTGTATACTTTTGCTCATGCTTCTAAACCGGATTTTAGGCTTATCAGTTTAGCTAATATGCATTATTAAATCCCAATAAAGTCCAAGTCAGTGACTTCATGCTTTTTTATAATTGATGATATGAATGAATGGAGGTGATATGGCGCAATAATTAAGCATCGAGAAAATCGAGTTCAAAGTTTCACATTTGTACTAAAATTTATATTTAACCCTAGAGTACTAACCTACGTAAAATTTACTTACTCCTTACGAGTAATATAACGTATAGTGAACGGAAGGCTAGGATTCTAGGGTTAATCAAAATTTGTCAAGTAGTTTATTTCTAAAATAGCCACAAACATGGTTGTTTTAAGTTTTAAAATAGTTTTTATGCACATAAGGCCTTCATCCATGCATAGAACACAAAAAATTCGAAAATGGCACAAAAACACATCACCTTCACTCGTTCATGTCTTCAATTATAATATATGTAAAATAAAAGAAAATAATTTAATTTTTTTTTTTACTGCATTCATTTCAAATTCTAAAAATTTTTTTATGATTATGTAATATATATAATAACTAATATAACTTTTTTGGCTGATTTCTAGGGGGGAGGGGGCAACTGATCGACCTTGTCGTCCCCTGTGGACGCCCATGCGTGTGGATGTTAAATTTTCAAAGGATTTTGTATTTTAAATCAAAGACGTTATTCTTTGTGACAAAGGCGATATAAAATTGAAATTAACATATTCTTAAAATCTAAACATTTTTCCGATATTATATAATGTAATGTCATTTCCTGGATTTGTAAATATATCGATATTTTTAATAAGACAAGAAGTACAAATATTTTCAATTTTGTAAGCTTGAAATTTTTCCAAAAATTGTGTCTTCATTTCTTGAACTACCAAAAACAAATAATTTTGTGTATTATAAAAAATTAATGCAATATCATAATGAATTTTTTTTTTGTATATGACAAAAGAGTTTTGTTCAAACAAGGTTCCTTTATATTTTACGAATTTTACCTGAAAGCCTTTTGATAAATCTGTTACTAAGTTTGCATAGTTATGATATTGTGATATGTCAGTGTTCGAAATAGTATTAAAATTGCTAGCATCTTTTTCAAAAAATTTTTGATTAAATAAACTATTGGAAAATTATACGCTATGTTTTATGGCTAAGGTGAATGGCATATTTATGCGTGAAGTTATGACATGGCAGTATTGCTTAGATAGTTGGGGTTTACTTCCATAACGAAAGCTCCACATATTCTTGAGTGGTCCCAACTGCTTAATAACTGTTGCAAAATGCACCATTAAATGGTGTTTCGGCTTAAGTGTATCGTGATATAATTCTACATAAATTTGGTAATGTTTTGAAAACAAATATTGATGAGTTTCAATTGTCAAATTGAACTATTGTCAAATTCGTATTTTGTAATTAAATCGACAAAACGTACAAATATCACTGAAAATTCGTTAACAGGGTCATCAATATCAATCAAATCGCCTATAAGGTTAGGTTGGGTTGAAGCGGCTGTCTCCTTTGAGACACACTTAGGCCAATGAGGTCCATTGTGATGCCATTGGGTTAATTTCCCTCTATATTTAAACTAGTTTGAGCTGTTGACAAGCTAAGGATTCGGTAGACCGAAGACTCTGAGAGATCATCGAGATCTTTATAGAACCATTTACCTAAGTGAAGGTGGCGATTTTTAGCTAGCGCTGGGCAACTGCAGAGAAGATGTTTTGTAGATTCCTTCTCCTCTTCATCTCTGTAGAGAATGTTTAATTTTCGTGCATGATTACCTATTAGGGAGTGTCCTGTTAAGGTGCCTATTAGACATCTGCACGAATACATCCGAAAGCCTCTTCAAAACATTTGTCTGAAACACGTATACCTGTACTCTATCATTGCCAACAACCAACTACGAGTGAGTACACTACAAAACAAAAGTAAAACATTCAAGTACTGTAATCAAAACCGGAATGTTTTCAATATGAAATTTCCTCGCGTACTTGTGCTTGTATACCAAGTAATGTATTTAAGTTAGATTAAATAAATGAATGTGAAAATAATTCATACAAACCTTAAAAAGAATAAAATGAAATTGTTTAAACTTCAATACTTTAAAAAGAAAGTTAATAAAATAAACTAAAAATAAAGTAGACTTTTTTAGATATGATTTTTTAACTTGATCTTCATATCTATTTCGAGCTGTACAGCAAAATCTACCTGGTGTACTTGCTATGTTTTGAAAAAACAAAGTAGTCTGCATGAAAAACCCAAATTGTGTACATACTCTGTTAAGATCCAACCGGATGTTGTACACTACTCGCTTCAGTCTGTGTTAGATTTTAAAGTACTGTACACAAGTTTGAAAGATACTATAAAATGTGGCACAGTACGAAAGATGTACTTTGCTGCAGGCAAAACAAATGTATTCATGCAGATGTTTAATACCTATCATAGTACTGACTTGATCCCTTCTCAGGGATATCAGTTCTTTTGAGCGTTTTAGGGTAATTTTTGGCGAAACCTGACGCACTGTATGCCATGTGCTTAACGTTCGCCATCTAATGTTGGCTTTATTTAGGGATATCTCATTTGTGAGTAGTTTACATGTGGTGAGGGATATGCCAATACTTTCTCTCTCTATCGAGAGTTGTTTGGTTGTTCCAGTGCGAGCGAGTTCATCTGCTTTCCAGTTTCCTAGAATGTCCGGGAATCCAGCATTGGTGTATTTTGAGCTGCTATGCCATCTTATTTAGGGATCTGCGGCAGCGAATTGCTGATTTGGATGTTGTTTCAACAGATTATAGGGCTTTCAAGGTGGCCTGACTATCAGACAGTATGTAGATATCCATAGATGAATGCAATCATCTGAAGCCAAGTTACTGCTCATGTATTGCTACTACTTCCGCTTGGAAGACACTGCAATAGTCGGAGAGCCTGAAGGACAGATTAATGTTCAATGAATCAGAGTAGACTCCTCCTCCAACCTCGCCATTTAATTTTGATCAATCTGTATAGATTCTGATGACATTGTTTGGTGGAAGGTTTCCAACCATCCACTCTTCACGGGAGGGAATGGATACATCAAATTTCCTGTCAAAGAAAAGTTTTTGTGTGATGTAGTCTACGGATTTGGGTATCGGAGGAAGGAACTTCCTTATGCTGAGTGTCCTTATGTGACCTCCCTCCATTGAGAGGTGGCCTCTAGACGGATGACCATATTGGTAGCCATCTAGGTACAAGGGTACAAGGTGTAGGTATCGAGTGGTATAAGGTGTAGCAAAGTATTTAATGCGTCTGTAGCAGTGGTTCTTAATGCTCATCTAATACATAGCTCAGCTGATCTTTGAACTTTGCGAAGTATGTTGAGGTATGTTTTTTTGTCTAGTATTGGCCTTACTACTGCCGTGTAAAGCCAGTGAGTAACACTTGGCTGTAAGCCCCATTTGTTACCCACTGCCTTTTTGCAGGACTAGAGGGCTATATTGGCTTTTTTGACTCTCTCGAGCAGATTGGATTTCCAGTTTAGTTTTCTATCCAAGATAAGGCCCAGTAATTTTATAATAATATAAATAATTCAATAAAAGCTATCATTGTATATTCCTTTTGAAGAAGAGATTTTTCAATGATGAAGAATATGGAGTGGAGAGCTGTTTCCACGAATTTGCCTTTGATGTAAGCGTGTTGTGTCGATGACAATGCTTTTTCTACTATCTATTGTCTCAAGTGGATTTCTATTAATCTCTCAAGAGTTTTTAACAGAAAGGATGAGAGACTAATTGGTCGAAGGTCTTTTGGGTTTACGTGTGAGCTTTTGCCCACCTTAGGTTTGAAAACAACCCTCACATGTCGCCAAAGTCTGGGGATGTGATTGAGGCCTAGGCAGCCTTGGTAGATCATCATAAGCCATTGCTTTATGATATCATAAGCTTTTTGTATTTCTATGGGAGCTACGCCGTCTGGTCCTGGTGACTTAAATGGTGTAAAGCTTTAATTTGCCTATTTGAGCTTTGATTGTGAGATAAGATCGAGGGAGTTGTTGACAGTGGGTGCGTACTCCTCCTGAATTGGAGTATTGCCTATTTCTGAACAACCAGGGAAGTAGGTTTCTATTAAAATTTTGAGATTCTTCACTATTGGTGGTCCATGTTCCGTCTTCTTTCTTCAAACAGCTTTAGTTGGAAGGACTAGTTGTTAGAATTTTTCCAAGCTTTGACGCCTCGGAGGTCTGTCATATATTTTCACAGAAGGTTTTCAAGGACTGCCTTTGTGCTTTCAGCAATTCTTCTTATATTCTTTAAGAGCCACATCGATGCATTTGGTCCATGCATCGATGGATCCAGTGGCTTTAGCTTTGTTGAAGAGTTTTCTGCTCTTATTTCGGAGCTTTTCAAGTCCGGTCTTCCACCAAGGTGGCTTTTGTTTTCCCTTTGGGGTTTTGAGCGGGCATGCGATATCTAGAGCTTTGTTCATGAAGTCAGTCAGATTAACAACCAAGTTGTCCAAGGATTTTTTACTGCTAGGACGATTCGGTATGCGATATCTGTTTCTAATGTGTCTATGTAAATACCCCAGTTGACTTGTTTAAGATTACGAAGGCTTCGTGGTTTCAGGTCAAAGTAATCAATATCAAAGAGAATATACCTGTGATCCGAAAAGGAGTGTTCTTTTGAAACTCTCCAGTTTCTAATCCTATCAGATATATGGTGAGAGGCAAGTGTAATGTCTAAAACTTCCTGCCTATTGCTTATAATGAAGTTGGGTTCATTGCCTACATTACTTAAAATAACATTGGTAGAGAGGATATAATCAAAAAGTGGCTCACCTCGTTTGTTGGTGTCTGAGCTGCTCCAGATCACATTATGAGCGCTCGCACAGTTGTCTAACGTTTTCCTCAGGAAGGAATTCATGATCATGAGCCAGGTAAGCTGAGGTAAGCCACAAACTAATTCGGCCTATCTCGACGCTTATGGCCACGGTGTCCGTGTTGCTGAAATTAGAGAGAGTAAATGCACTCATGATATTTTTTATTAGAATACACGCTCTTGGCTTACCTTGAGATTTGGTGTACAATAGCTTGTAAGTTGGAGTCCTGAGTCCACACACCAGGCCGCAGACTACCCACGGCTCCTGGATCAGGACGACGTCTTCTCCGTCCTTACTAGGGCGGAGGATGAGACTGGCGGACGCAGCCTTTGAGTGGTGAAGATTAATCTACACTATTCTCAGCATCAAGGCTGCTAGTAATGGGATTCGCCTCCACGACAGTTATGTCGGACTCACTGTCCGAACTTAGGAGGTCATCCTCCAAGGAGGATAACCGAAGTAACTGTGCAAGTTCAGTATCGAAGCTTACGTCTTCTGATTCTGGTGCAGGGGTACAGGACTGAGATGGGTCGTCCTTAATTGGGTTGGAAGCCTGCTATTCCTCCAATAACGCTTCATTTTTTTTCTTGAGATCCGTAGTTGTATGGATGAGAAGCCATTGTCTACCACAAAACTTTTGGATGACATGATAACCAGGGACTATTGATTGATAACAAAAGTTACCGATCTAAAATCTCCCTTCGGCTCATCAACCCGTGTCACCTTCCAGTTTGCCGTTGGCAGATCGTGGATTCCCAACCGAATTGCCTCCAGGATCATTTTTGGATCAGATGGTTCGTTAGGGATTCGGGAACGCGTTCTTGGTCTGTTAGAGATCTGATGCCTATCAACGAATTTGAGTCTCGCGCCCGGCCATATTTCCCCTATCCTGGAGATCGTGATCTTGTAAAGGTCTACAGACCTTTGGTTGACGCATGCGATCAGCTTCACGTGGCCCTGATGCCATCCGCTGTCGCGACAGGAAGGGCCCTTACCGGGAAACTCCTTCATTGGTGGAATGAAGATAGTAGCCATTTTGACTACTACCTTTCTCCATCTTTCAGGTGAACTGCTGCCGTACGGATCGCTTTTGTCGATTACCGCAATGGTAATTTGCCCAGCTGCGTTTTCGCCTAAAAGCTTTGGAGTGGCTATGCTACCACAAATTTTTTTCGGTTTCGGCTGAGGGACCTTCTCTTGAGATCTGTGGCGCTTTGTGGGCATCAGTTTGACAGGAGCATTAGCTTCTCCTATGATATTCACCGCCCACTCGGTGCGCCGATTATCGGGAATTCGCACTATGCGGTCCCTTACTCTGTGCGCTGTTTTCCAAGAAACATTACCCGTCCTTTTGGTGGGTGGCATCTTTTTAGCCGAAGCTTCCTAGCTACTTCCACTGGTGCCAGGTTTGGTTGCCAAGACATCAGCTTCCGTCGTAGGTTTGTTGGATGGGTTGCTGCCAGGAGCATTTAAAGACTGCGCGTCTGTTGGCTGTTTGCCAAGGAGAGCGTTTAAAGACCCCGTGTCTGGTGTAGCTGAAGGCTGCATTTTTGGCTTTGGCATCTAAAGACTGCCCGTCTATTTTTTTTTATTTTCATTTTTATTTATCCGAGGTATTTTAAATGCAATTAATTGAAAGTGCAAAAAAACTTTAACGGCTTAATAAAAGCAAGGCGTTTTTATCGCTTAAATTTAACCGGTATAATTTAATTAAAAAGTCGAGAGAAAAAGAACATTCACTTTGCGCCCAAATAATTCCATTTTTTTTCTTGATATTTAAACACACATACATATGTACATTAGGGGCATAACTTTTATCATATACCATATTTACATGGCACTGTGAGTTGAGAATTAGTGACAATATGACAACTGCGTTTTTATTTTTTTATTTTACTTCAAAAAGTTCCCGCAGGACATACAATATATAAATTAAAAGAAACATATAATATAAATAAAAAAAAATTAATTAACTTTAGATCATTTTATATAAAAGTAATATTCAATTTCTAAACAAAAACAGAAATATTTAAAATTCTGTTTATATTTTCAATAATTTGTTTAAACAAATTTGAGATTTAAGGTATGAGGTGTTTTGCATATAGGGAAGATGTCCTTAACAACTTTAATGGCACGTTCTGCACAAATATTAGAGCGCTGCTGATTTTGCAGAGCTGAATTTTCTTTCACCCAATGTTTTAAGAAGCAGATGTTAGCTTTTTTGAAGTAATTTATTGACATTTTGAAATTTTCAAAATGAGCGTACCGAAAGCAATGATCGGAAAACCCTATGTCATACCAAGGACCGCATATAAATTGGCATATCGGAGATAATTGAACAATGTATTTTAGTATTAGTATAAAAATTAAAAGGGCAAGAATAGCTCTGGAGTTCCAACGAGCGTGGTGGAATAGCTTTAAACTTGATGAATGGGAATGTATTGTTTTTTTCTGAGAACCTAAAGGTGGCACCAAGCTCGTACAAATGTTGCATATCATCTCGCCATTTGATGCACTTTTTTTTCATAGTCATAGACTAGTTCTGAGAATATACTATAAGATATATTAGGCGATGTTGATTTTCCTTCCAGTAACTCTTCCATGACATGCCTTAAGGGAGTATTCCTGGTTGGAAGGCTGTTTTTGGACACTTTTTGAAAAACTTCTCATTTGAAAACGCAAAGAGTTATTTAAATTATGTTTTTTATTGTATAATATTAAGAACATATTAAATTAAATAAAAGATTTTTTCCTTTGTACGACGACTGTTCAAAAAGTTGTCGGCCTTCAAAGTTGGGCATCGATAAAAAAGGTAGGCTGCTTGCGGCCCGGATAACTCGACTACGAATCATCTGAAATAGAAAAACTAAACTGTGTTAGATTCAGTGCAGATGTAATTCTAGTCCTTACCTCAATCATAATTTCCCGATTATTTTTTACAAAATGGTGGTCATTGAAAAATGAAAAACTTATTTTGGGTCTTTTTTTGCAGCTTAGTGTAAAAAAAAAAAAAGTAAAATATTGTTTAAAATTGTGGTTGAGGTAGGAACCAGAATGGTGACAATTTTGCGTCGATTGCACTTTGTTTCATCAAAATAAGTTCAGAACTACGGGCGCAATCTGGGCCACAAGCTCGAAAAACGTGGTTTCGAGATAAACGCGTTTAAGTTTGAAGTTATTGTTTAAACCCGCGTTTGGATTTATTTTAGTTTGGTTATAGACCCAAGCACATAAACTTGGACTATGGTTTTAAGTTTGTTGTCACAAACAGCACTTGAACTGTTTGTGGAACTGGAAAGTTTTGATTATAAGAAACACTCGGTTTGATTGTAAAACACGTTCTCACCTTTTATTAAAGTCTTTTCGCCCTTTTATAGGCGAAAATCAATACAATATACAGTAAATATTAACAAATAAAATCGATGAAATATGTAAAAATACATAAACAAAATTGACTTAAAATATAAGTGCATATTTCTGTATGCACAAAAAACAACCTTGGCCATGAGTTGAGTCGTCAGCATATTTGACGAGCATACGAAAAAAAGCAAAACAAAAGAGTCATATTTCTATGCTCTGGTTGAACTGTTTTTTGTTCTTACTTTATTACGTTGAGTTTACTCGCGTTCAAGACCAAGGTTGTTTTTTCGATGGAAATGTACTGATTCAAAACCTTGAAATGCACGATTCTCTGACCATGAAAATTTACTCTTCATAGCCAGGAAAACGTGCGAGTTCAGTGGCCCTGAACCCGTACAGTTATTTTTTTGCATCAAAAAAAAAATTTAAATGAAAATTTTGAGCATGCAGTTTTAGAAACTCTACAATTCTGCATTGATTGCACTTGGTTTCATCAAGAAGAACTGGAGAGTAGAACCGGAGAAAAGTGACTTCGAAATTCAAAAACGTGATTTTGAAAAAACTCAAAGAAAATTTTAGGCAATAAAACATTTTTTTTTGCGAAATACTTACATACATTAATCTGCAATGCCAGCCCCATAAAGAACTCCTTCCTCTTCTTAAAAAAATTAGGTCTCAGCGGCTCTTTGTGCTCTTCGGGCAGTTCTACCTTCTTTTGATACGGCCAGAGCTCTGGCTTCGGACCTTTTCAAACGTTCTTCGTTCCGAGACATGATTTCGCCATGTCTGTGACGTTGCCAATCGGGATGCCAATAGTGATCAATAGTGCGTGCGCCGGTGTGCATATGCTGCGGTGCGAATGAACACAGCACTGCGTTGACAGATTCGTTGCTGTTTTGAGTTTTGAAGCCAAGGCATCTGTTCAACAAATCATCGGCTGACAGTATATAGTAGTATCAGTATGTAGACCTAGTATGTAGTGCTTGCTCGGCGAAAAAAAGCACGGCGATGCTTTTTTGAACTCGATTTTTTCTTCACATTTGGCACATATGACCAGATTAGCAATCGCCGAGAAAACTGTATAAAACTCCAAAATGCAATTCTCCGTTTTGTTGTCAAAGCGTATGTCTTCGTTTTCATTATTTTTAAATTTTTTTGCCGATGTACTTGTGAATTCGGTGTCCTCATCTCTTTCGTGTTGGTTACCACGAAACAAGCGTTTCAAGGGACGAGTTTTTCGATTGCTACCAGTGTTTCTTTTATTTTTATTTCTATTACTTTTTCTATTATAACTCATATATATCATATATATATATTATAACTCAATTCAAAGTGAACTAAACGCTGTCAACATTCGAACACCTAAGCTCTAAAATGTGTTTTCATTTACTTTTAAAATGCGTATACAAACAAGTTATTACCTACTAAAGAACGCGTTGAACAAAATTAAGTGGTTGCTTCAAGCCGTTGCAAACAAAAAAAGCCATATCTGTTTTAGGACGATATTCTCAAATATTCAAGCTATAAAAATATGCAAAAAAAAAAAAAATCTAAAAAAAATGTTTGCCAACCAGCAATACTCTCTTAATGTTAAATCAGGCACATGATGCTGACAACCAATATATTCTGGTGGAGGTAGTGACAGAGATTCAAAATGTTTCCGTAATAGATGAACAACTCCATTTTTATTTCCGGTATTGACCCTTGTTGTATCACAAACTATCATTTTTATTGATTCCAAAGTTTAAATTTAACAAGTTTGGTATTAATTCCTTCAAATATAGTTGCATTTTTACCATTATCAAGAACTAAAGCAGGCAGTTTTACTTCTAGCACTCTCTTTTATTTAAAACTATGAACTGTATCTCTTTCTTACCAAATTTTTTTCCATCAAAATGAAGGCACCAACTTTCATTTTTAAGCGAGTTCTGAAACTCTTTTTCCAAACATTCGGCTTTTTTCATTGCAGCTTTGTAAATTCCTGCTTGCGATGGTGTTGATATATTAACTCCTGCAATTAAATGCGAAGAAACCTTTCTCATGAAACATTACACCGTTAATCACCGTTAATAAATTTTCATGTTATGTGTTTTATAACTCTAATAATTTTCCAATTATTACTGTGAAAATAGTAGAACAACAACTAGCACAACACACACTTGAGTAGTTAAATGCTTAATCTATCTTTGAAAAAAGAGCTTACTTTTCACCGAATAAGTGTGCATCAAATATTAGAAGAATTTTAAGCTGCTTCATATCATTTGTACTACTTGCCGTATTTCGAAGTAATTTACTCGTTACATTGACGAAACCAATAGAACATAAACAGCTTAGTGGAACACAGCGAGAATCACGCAAGACTACTGATGAGTTCTTGTAACGGCCAACGAAACAGTCTGTCTAGTCTGCTGTGTGATAACTACTCTATATAGGGTATTGTTTTTGTTGTTGGTTCTTTTATACAGAAATCAACATAGACCTTGAGCTCAAAAAATATAACTCTTAATAATTGAAAAATAATTAGAGTCATAAAACACAACAGAAAACTTATGAAAAGAGGTCGTAATTAATTTACAAAAATAAATAATTAAAAATATAAAAAGTTTCCTTTTGAGAAAGTATTTTTTAACTTTAAGTATCTCTGAACACTATAAAAAATTAAAACGGTGTTTCAAATTTAAAAATGTTAATCATTTTTGTAGTTGTACCTTAAACTGTTTTGTAATTAATATGATTATTTTTTGTTTTTAAATTAATAAAACTTTGTTAGTCAATAATTTAATGATTAATTAATGAATTGTATATCAATATGTTATTTTGTGTTTCCTTTATAAATGAATTGAGCTACAAAAGTTTTATTAAAAATGTTTGGAATTTTTTTATTTTTTTATTTTTCGATTCCGAAATAAGCCTGGCATCCCGGGATTAAGATTTTCAATACCGATAATAATCCTAATATTTATAATATATATATGTATATTTATATAAGTTATATATAAGTTAAGAACAAATAGATCAAAATAAGCATAAAATTCTATCTGCAGCAACGCAAAAATCCAAATTAAAAAAAAAATCAGTGAAATGCTATGGAAATATTTTCTTTACCTATACCTAATACAGAAACAAAAATGGTGCAATTACGTTCAATAATTTAGTCGTTACGAGGTTTTTTCGCAATAGTATGCCTTTTTGGAAATTTTGAGTTTAAATATTTTTACGAAAAAAATTCCCAAAATCCTAAAAATACAAATTTTGAAAAAAGCAAACAAGAAATAAACTAAAACTAGTTCTGAACTATTTTAAGCGAAAAATTAAGAAAACCAAAAATCGGATCAAAAAGTTATAACTGTTGAAACTTGACTTTTTATTTAAAATCATTAAAGTGACCTTTTCTGGCATATCGAACACAGAAAAAGTCATAAAAAATTAAAAAATATAAAATTCTCATCGAAAATGACTTCAATAATCCTTAAAAATATATTTGGTTTACTTTCGAAATGTTTTGGAATTTCAGGGTTGACAAAATATATATTAAAAAATTGGGTTTCCCTGGGTTAAGAGTAAAAAATAATAAAAACACCTCAATAATCAAAAATCCACTTTTTTAACAACTTACAAATACAATTATTGTTCTGTTTTGTTTATTTATTATTTTTTATATATTTCCAAATGTGAGTAATTTCAAAACGCTTCAAAATCACAAATATTTGAAAGACTTGCTTTTAATATTTGCCTTTAGTCGTAATTCTGGGATAATTTTTTTGCGATTGTGGTCTGGATATTTTCTTCTATAATCTCGAACAACCTGTAAAAATTAAAGATGTTGCAAATTTATAACTAAGAAAGTAAAGAATAAATTATAAAAAACGGAATAATTTCGTATGCCAAAACTGACTTTGGGGATTTTGAAGTCATCCCAAATAAGAAATCTCCGTTTTTTTGATTTTTTTCTGTGTTCGATATTCCAGAAAAGGGGTTCTTTTCTTTTAAGGGTTTTGGAAAAAACCCTTTTGTTAAGTCAAGGCTTAACAGCTATAACTTTTTGATCCGATCTTTGGTTTTTTTAATTTTTGCTCAAAATAGGTCAAAACTATTCTTAGTTCAGTTCTAGTGTGCTTTTTTTAAAATTTGTATTTTAGATTTTTGGGAATTTTTTTTCGTAAAAATATTTAAACTTGAAATTTCCGAAAAGGCATACTTTTACTCATAATGACCAAATTATTGAACGAAATTGCACCATTTTTTGTTTCTATACAAAGTATAGTTAAAAAAAATATTTCCATAACATTTCACTGATATTTTTTTATATTTGGATTTTTGCGATTTTTTTAATACAACAAGAAAATAATTAAATTTTTTTTCGAAAGTAAGAAATCATAACTGTGGTAATTTAAGTTCGATTTTCATGTTTGATAACTCATTTTAAAGAAAAATTAAATAAAAACGAAGTGCGTACAAGGTTTTTGAAAATTAGAGCCTTAAAAAATGTAATTGGGATTTTTTTGGAAAAATAGCGCTTTGTTCCCATACAAATCAGATTTTCAATATAGAGCACGCTTATGGCACATGTTAATATCAATATTTTTTCCTGGAAATTTCACAGCTTACCTCTATTATGTTAAGGAACAAGGCCCCGTGGTGCTCGTAAAGATCAGGAAAAAATTGTTTTTTATCATACACATAAGGACCACTCTAACGGCCAAGCATTATCATGCAAGATTTCATGAAATGTTCTCGAGTTCTTTCTATAATTAAAATGAGATAAATGCATCCACTATACCCATCGTTATGAATGTATCCACTATACCCATCGCTTTGACACTAACATGCCTCTGTCATGCAATCGTTTCTCAGTATAACATTCATCCATTCCACACAATCAATGAACACTGTTTATCCAGTTCTGCTGAGTGCGGTTTATGTATGGTCAAAGAATGTGAGAACAAAGAATTCGCTGTTATCAGTCTCAATGAACCTCATGTCTCTTTCTCATGCGTTCATTGCATCTGATCGCGAAAGAATTGAATGAGACTATCACGCATGTGCTGCATTTCACTTTCGTACGAAATTGAATGTGAAACCGAAATATTTCGAGCTGTAGACCACGTTACACTTTACTTTTTATAACCATGTCAAATCTCCCATTTTGACAAGTAACAGACATCAGTTTTTTTACGATGTAATGCCATTTTTATTCACTCAGGTGCTTTTTTATAAATTGAATTCGCACGAAATGCAGCACATGTCTGTATGACGCAAAATCCAGTGAGAATCTCATGGGTAGCTTTATTTGCATTCATGCAGATGTCTAGTAGGGGTACTATAAAAAATATGTATTACTAGCAGGTTACAGTTGTCCGCGGCTTCGCTACGAATATTTTTTTTAGCTGACTAACTTGTAAGTATAAAAATGTTCATATTTTTCGTCCATTAAAAATTTATAATCTCAAGCCTTCTCTTTCAAAACGCGCGTACAATCTCATTTCAAAGCTACTTAACCAATTGGTCTAAAATTTTCATTTTCAGGATTTATTAAGACCCCAATTATCTACATTATGAGTGAAATAACTCTTCAAAATACTTTTCCAAAGGTCTGTTGTTTTAGTAATTGTTTTAATAAACAATTGTTTTGTTTTCATTTTTTATTTATTGTTTCCATGAACGACTACAGCCTAATTCGAGTACTCGAATTGCAGGCGTTCATGAAAATAAGACAGAAAACTTACCTTGTTTAAGCGAATATGCTTAAGAGAGCATTCCTGGTTCGAAAAAATGTTAATATAGTTATTAATATAATATAATATTTAATTTAAATAGCTTGGCTATTTGAGAATATCGTCCTAAAAGGGTTTTTTGAAATTCTAAATACTTTAGGAGATATGGCCTTTTTTGTCCAGCAATGTTTTCGCCAAAATTCTATTTGCTTAACTTGGCTACTTTTTGAATGCATCGGTTTGAAGCAACCACCGAATTTTGTTCAACGCGTTCTTTAGTAGGTAATATCTTGTTTGTATACGCATTTTAAAAATAAATGAATACATATTTTAGAGCTTAGGTATTCGAATGTTGGCAGCGTTTAGTTCACTTTGAATTGAGTTATAAACCGGACGCGCGCACGCATATAGTTTTGAAAAGTACAGTTTTGATAAAAATTTTTGTTTGTGCTAAAGACAATGGATAGAAAAGTAATAAAAATAAAAGAAACAGTGCAGTGCTGTGGTCATTCGCACAGGCGCACACACTATTGAGATTGCCAATTATTGCAATTGCAACTGTCATATTTAACGAAGGTTTTTTGGCAATACTTCAAATAATGATGAGCATTATTTCAATACTAATGGGCATCCCGAGTGGCAACGTCACATATGATTACGTGATATCTCGGAACGAAGAACATTTGAAAAGGTCCGAAGTCAGAGCTCTGGCCGCATCAAAAGAAGGTGTGCCCGAAGAGCACAAAGAGCCGCTGAGTCCTTATTTTTTGAATAAGAGGAAGGAGTTCTTTATGGGGCTGCCATTGCAGATTGAAATATGTAAGTATTTCACAAAAAAAAAATGTTTTGTTGCCTAAATATTTTCTTTGATTTTTTTCAAAATCACATTTTTGATCTTCGAAGTCACTTTTCGCCGGTTCTACTGAACCAATGAAACCAAGTGCAATCGACGCAGAATTGTCGAATTTCTGAAACTACATGCTCAAATTTTTCATTTAAATTTTTTTGATGCAAAAAAATAACTTTAAACTTAAACGTGTTTATCTCCAAATCACGTTTTCCGAGCTTGCAGCCCAGATTGAGCCCGTAGTTCTGGACCTATTTTGATGAAACAAAGTGCAATCGACGTAGAATTGTCATCATTCTAGTCCCTATCTCAATCAAGATTTTAAAAAATTTTTTACTATTTTTTTTACACTAAGCTACAAAAAAAAGACCCAAAATCGGTTTTTCATTTTTCAATTACCGCCATTTTGTAAAAAATAATTGCAAAATTATGATTGACGTAGGGACCAGAGTTACATCAGTACTGAATCTAACGCCGTTTATTTTTTTCATATCAGATGATTTATCCGGGCCGCAAGTAGCATACCTTTTTTTTCGACTCCCAACTTTGAAGGCCGACAACTTTTTGAACAGCCCTCGTACAAAGGAAAATTATTTTTTTATTTAATTTAATATGTTCTTAATACAAGAAAAAAAAACCGAATTTAAATAACGCTGCGTTTTTCAATGAGATGTTTTTCAAAAAGGGTCCAAAAACAGCCTTCCAACCGGGAATACTCCTAAAATTACCAAGCCAACGCTTTGATTTTAGTTGTAAAGTGTTTCCTACTACGAAACCGGCAACAACAAAACAAAAACAAAGCAAAGCTAGTAAATGTTTGGGTGCATCGACATCGGCTTGCATGGTCAGTATAATAGCGTTCATTTACCTTACCTAGTTTTTGAAATGCTTAAGGCGGGACATGACATTCGCCGCAGAGAAAACAGACCTTTTCTTAAAAACTCATAACTCAGTCAAAAACAAACATTTTTCCAAAATTTTTTTTATTATTTTAGAGAATTGAACAAATTCTAAGAAAAAAATTAAAAAAAATATATTTTTCACTCCAGCATGGTTTTATAGAGCTCCAAACTGGCGGCAGAGAAAAAAACGGGGCCTCGTGGCTGCAGCGCTGGGAGTTGGAAAAATTCTCCGATCTGGAAAAAAAAGACTTTTTTTAATATTAACAAAATTGGTTATCGTATGACACGAGCTTTTTTTTAAATTTTTGGTGATGTTCCAAATTTGAAAGTGTGTTTTTCGAAAAAAATATTGACTTTAAAAATTCATGAAAAATCGAAAAAAAAATTTAAAAAAAGCTCGTGTCATACGATAGCGAATCAAGTTTAAAAAAATACAAAAATTCGTCAAAAAACGAACCCGCTAGTGACGCAACTAGTACGAAAAACATGGTTTCGAGATAAACGTGTTCAAAGTTTGTGAACAAAAAAAAAAAAGGTTACCTTCAATCTGCCATGCCTGCTTCGTACTGTATGCTTTCGTTATCTTGTGTTGTGCTGTTTCTTATAGTTTTTTGCAATCGTTTAGCAATTCGGGCTTCACCCTTCAAGTAGGTACGAAATAACAACCACCAAAAGTCAGGTAGCAAGTAAAACAAGTATATACCAGCTGCCGTACGTAGGTAGCGGAGAAATTAAAAATGCGCTCTCACTAGTCCGGCTGTAACTTTTGAACCCGTGGAATTTTTCCATGCACTTAAGAATATTTACTAAAACACAAAATTATTAAAAAAAAGTCGATTTCAAAAAAATGCCAATGTCATGTAACCCCTTAAGTGAAATACCTGCAATTGCGTAACTTACCGAGATTACGCACGTCACTAAGGGGAAGTAAAATGAATGCTATGCAAAAATTTGTGAAATTACATGTTGTTAATTTGATTTATTGGGGCTTGAAAAAATTTTCAACTATTGGGAATTATTGGAATTTCTCAAAGACAGAAATGCCCGCCAGGAATAAGGATTTTTTTTCTTAAAATACCCCGAGCGGTGCAGAAACTGGTTGAGTTCGAAAAGATAAGAGTTCGAAAAGATAAGAGTTCGTAAAGATCAGAGTTCGAGACAGAGCGCCAGTTAGAGTAAAATAAAAATAAAAGTATAAGCTGACAAAGGTCGGTATAAAGTAATAATTTAAAAAAATTTTAAGGTGATAAAAAAAGTGTTGAAACCTTAAAATAAATAAACGACCAGACAAGCAGTCTTTTTATTTTTTGATTTCGAGCTCCCGTCTTTGGTCTCTCTTCTCCTTTGTTGAAAGCATGAAGACCAAGGACGTTAATCACAGCAAGCCGGTTATTATTTTTTTTTATTTTTTTCTCATTCAAAAAATATTTGTTTTTTTCAATTCTCTTCACTCATATCATTGAAAAATAATTATTAACTCATTTTTTTACTTTTGATATATTTCAGACGGATGTGGCAGACGTAAACTTGTGCGCAGTCAAAAGTAGGGCCTAAATTGAGGATTGCAGAAAATCCGCCATTTTGAAATATAAAATAAAAACATTAATTTCTGTAACTAATGGGCAAATAAAAGTTAAAGTTTCAATACTCAAAGTTTTCTTTTTCTACCTTCAATTTATTAATGAAAAAAGTAATTTATTTTCAATGAACCGACTTAGGGCCTTAATTCCCACAAAAAAGTTTCAGTGTGCGCCCCTATCATCTTGCATTTCGAAAGAAACATATACTACATGTTAGGAAAACACCGTAGAAGTCGCTTGGTACTTTGCAATTCATAAAGTTAAATTAAATTATTGTAAACACTTAAAATTAGCGTAATTTTTGCATCTACCAATGGTCAATGGGGGATATATCCCCCTTATCCTTCCATACCTGGGCCACTGTCCTTATTAGCAAATGGATCAAACATTTCGAAATATTTCTGAACTTCTCGTGGGACCGTTTGTAAGACTCCCCAGACTGGTCTTTTGTGAAAAAATCAGTGCACATTGTTGAACAAAAGGGATCGTTCGATATGTCTGCAAACTCTTCGGCAGTGTTCCCTTCGTTCAAATTGCAACGATCATCGAGTTCATTCTGCGTTTTTCTGGCTCGTCGGCTCCGGCCGAGTACGTTTTTGCGAAAGTGAATAGAATTTGGAAGCAGGAGCTTTACAAAATGGAATAGACTTGCAATGCTTTCTTGAAATAACGTGAATCTCGTCTCACGATAAGTATGATTTCAAACCTCCGCAACCACCGGCAACCGATAATACTGCAATGTCACTGCAGCTCGCTGACTCGAATTCAGATTGAATACATTATAAATTTTGGACCAATAAAAATAGTTTTAAATATATTATGTGTTTATTTAACTCCAATAATTTTTCAATTATAAAAGGTTATATTTTATCGAGCTCAAGGTCAATGTTGCTTTCCGAAGAAAACAACTGAATGAAAAACAACTAACAACACCTTATATAGAGTATCAATCACATAGCAGACTAGACAGCTGTTTCGTTGGCCGCTACACCAACTCATCAGTAGCCTTTTTTTCGTGATTCTTGCTGTGATCCACTAAGCAACAAAATCTTTGAGTATTTAGAAAAGCTTTGATCTATCTTCGAATAATAGAACATACTTTCCCTGAAAGTATGCTTCATAAATTAGAAGAACTTTAAGCTGCTTTCATATCATTTGTATTCTCGTACCGCAATTCAGGGTAATTTACTAATTGCATTCGTGAAACAAGTAGAAAATTAAGAGCTTAGTGGATCACAGCAAAAATCACGACAAAAGGCTACTGATGAGTTGGTGTAGCGGCCAACGAAACAGCTGTCTAGTCTGCTATGTGATTGATACTCTATATAAGGTGTTGTTAGTTGTTTTTCATTCAGTTGTTTTCGTCCAAAAGCAACATTGACCTTGAGCTCGATAAAATATAACCTTTAATAATTGAAAAATTATTGGAGTTATATAAACACATAACTTAAAACTTATGAAAGAAGGTCGTAATTAATTTACAAATAAGTTTTAATTACATTTAACAATATATAATGGAATATACTGGAACTTGAAAATGAATAAATATACTGGATTTCAAACGGCAAGAGTTTTTTTACATTACATACACTGCATACACTATCTGGAATACCCGGCGTGCCACCCGTGAAGCAACTAACAAATATTTTTCAAAATTGGAAAACACTTAGATTATATAAAAACTAAAATTTTATGGGGGCTTTTGAACTTAATTTTTTCTAAAATAATTTTTGTGATAATTTGACAAAAATTATATATATTAAGTTCATTGTATAGTCATGAAACAAAATTTGTTCAGAGAAGCCTATTTATCAATAATTTGTCTACTTGAAGCAAACCGTCGAAATTACTTAATAAATATTTTTTTTCTGATATTTTTAAAGTCTTCCCATTTCACCAAAGTTAGTTCAAAACCTCTTCCCATAAATTTCTCATTTTTATTATAATTTTACTGTTTTCAACTTTTTAATCCTGCGAGCAACATTTCGCTAGCTACGGGCGTGACTACCGTTATCACTTCTTTAGCAAAACTAATCTTACAAACCCTAATAGCACTTTAATAGCTTCTGAAGATAATCATAAATATGGTAAATAAATAGCAATTACTAACATAACCAAAATACGAAACAAAAACGAAATGGCCATTTCAGCCCTTGACAAGACTTGTTGTGAAAATGTTTGAACACAATGATCGGAGAACTGGACCTAAAAGTTTTATGCCGACTCTGAACGGTTTATGTTCTCAAGAAGCTTTTCATGACAGTTTTTACTCACTGAGGATTGTCATTTTCTGCAGAGAGGTGACGGCCGGGCAGAAAAATTAATTGAATTGAAAAAACTTTCTTTGTCAGGTGGGAATTGAACCAGGGTTCGTTGGCGTATGGACCACACACTCTACACACTGCGACACGGCCCCCACAAAAATATAGGCAAACTTTTATTTGTATTTTTTTTTTTTTGACAAGAAGTATTCAGTAATCACTGGAAGCTAGGTTTGCTTTCTTTACTTGATTTATTACGAAAATCATGTAATTCTTTTTGCGATTACTTGATTATTTTAAAAATCATGTTATCACATAGCATGATTCGTTTATTTTTTATAATCTCATGTAATCGGATAGCATGATTACTTTATTTAAAGTATTTTCTTTTTAATATGATTTTTCTTAACTAAGTAAACTAAATTCATGAACTAAATTATATGGGAAAAAGCGTAATGCTTTAAAAAACCATTTATTTTTAGGGAATCTCTGGCCTTTTATTTTGGCGCTTGTATGCATTTGTCTCATTATCACAACAAATAAACCAGCAGTAATCGCCAAGCATGTGCGTAACGCATTGGACCTTAAAGCGCTTTTCGATAGTTGCAATGTTCTGGTGGATCTTTTTGCAATTTTCTTTTGAATATGAATATGAAATGATTGTAAAGCAAGTGGTTCTCTAGCTACATGAAAACTCCTTTAAAAAATTTACAATTTCTTAGAACCAAACATTTAGATCCCACTGCGGTGTTGAAGAAGCCCCATTTTCAGTCAATTGCGTTGTTTTAAAAGAAAATTAATTTTTTTGCTGTGAGCCTTAAATTTCTAAAATTGTATTTAAAATATTAGTGTTATAATAAATTTCAGTTCTAATAAAGGTTTACCCAGTGGCGTAGCTATGGGAGAGAAGGTGGCAGTCGCCCCGGGCGCAACAGTTTGGGGGCGGAAAAACGATCGAAAAATTGTACACAAAATTTTTTTCATTATATATATTGAATAATATTCAAAAAAAAAAAAAAAAAATAGACAATATGAATTGAAAAAAAAATTCTAATTCTATCGAAATGCTCTTTTACCTTTACAAATTTAATATTATTTCCATGAGAATAAAAAACTTAAAAGTTTACTATTCTCATTTTAATTGCCGCAGATTCACATATTATATCTGCGGCGACAAGGAATAACGACTAATATCGGGAAAAACGATAATTTAATAGCACTAACTACGACCTTTTCTCGGAAATATATGAACCATTAAGCCAACGAAATAGGTGCAGACATAAGTGGTTATCTATTCTGTGCAAAAAATGGATTTCTGAATCCTTCCAAGGATTGGCAAAAAAGGAAATTCCATATCGCTTTTTTACGATATTTTTAGTTAAGTCGTTATCATTTCTTGCTCCGCGTGCTCAAGATCCTAGCTACGCTAGTGGGCTTACCTTAGTTTCATCTTCCAAAATTCGATTAAATTTGATTTATTGTTTCTAATTTTTGCGTCAAAAGTGAATTGTGAATATTGAGAAATAAATTAATGGAAAAAAATCCGTAGATGGCACAAAACATAATCACAGTTCTGAAATCACCACCTAAATTATTAAAATACCTACTAACCGAAACCGGTACAGAAAAAATCGTTATCAATTTTGCAACCAAAGTACCATTGTATTTTCAGAAATGAAGTTTCATCAAGTTCCAACAACTCCTTTTATATTTTTCCAACAAATGTATGAATCCATCCATGTATGGTTCCAAAACATAAAAAATACAAATTCTGACGGGTACATGAAAAACGACGATACATGCGTGTTTCTATTTTTTCTCCTCTTTCCGAAAAGGTATATTTGGTTCATAGGACAGAACGTGTATCACGCAGTATTATTTAAAAAATTAAACATTTTTTTAGTACACAAAATTAATAAAAGCACGCCAATTTTTAGCACTGTTTTCCCTCAAAATGTTCACTAAATAATTTTTTACGATGACCTCTTTTATCGTATTTAAGAAACTTAGTGAATTTGTCATGGGAAATGTCCCATTTAGGTGTTTCACATTTTATATCAATACTTTTATATTTTCCCATCATCAAAACTCTTCCGATGAAATCCTAGCTGCGGGCTACGGCTATTGCTTCTACTCATATAAATACCAATTACAATATAACAATCAATAGTCTCTAAGTTCTGAAAGTGCTTGTGACGTTAACTCATTCAAATACTCCCCTTCATGTACAATATACTTGATGACTTATTTCACTTAGACACTCAAATAAATTTGTTTAACTATAAACTGTTTACACCGCTATTGAATTCTAAGTAATCCCAAATGTACATAGAATATATTTTACCACTCAACTTTGAACTAACTTTACATCAGTAGCATAAATGCCGGCGCCCTTATAACAGATTCTTTAATCGCAAACTTTACTATACGCACAATATTTCCTTGGTCAATTACAACGAATTCTGATGACATGTAAACTCAATTTAAATGACATGAGAAACAAATAATAGTCTGTTTTAAAATCAGATTACATTGCTGCTTGAATATTTGTTCTCTAAATATTTGATTATCCTTTATTTATATTAAAAAAGAACAACCCCTTGTAAATGCTAGCCCGGTTTCTTGTTATAGTATACGTTGAAACACCCAGGACAAAATATTCGTACGTTAAATTTAACTATATATTCTGGACGTGAATATGTTTTTAGTGCTTCTGTTAAAAAGCGCATTTTTAATTTATCTTATCAAAATGATTGTAAATTTTTGTTGAATTTTCTGTTGTTGCCTAAAATTATGAAGTTTTGATATCATTTTATGAAAAGAAACAGTTATTGTTTATTTTTTAGCAAGAAGGTATGCAATGATCAAATAAACACCAAAAAATTATTGAATTACTACACAAAAATGTGTAATGTTAAGCTTAAAATGTGTAAAAATTTAAAATATGACAAAAAAATGTTTATTTTTAAGAAAGATGTTAAAAACTACACAAAAGTGTAATGTGAACTTAACCCATTTTAGTCCGCTGGTCGATTTTTCTACCACAAGACTAAAAAATAAACAAGATGAGCGTTGTTTTGCCATGTGTACCATTTTGATCCAATTAAAAAAGGTTTTGGGTCTTACCTCAGCTTCAGTCGATCTAGTGATGTTGTGAATTTTAATTTAATCACAATTCTTTATGGTTTCCAGCTTGCTTCGAATAAAATTGTTCACATGGAAACTTTATACTTATTCTTAACAACAGAAGCAGAATTTTCTTGAAGATTTATGTAAAAAAGAAGGAATATTAAAAAATATATAAATACTTTTTAACTATCGATCGTCGACAACGCTTTTCCAAATGAGGCTATCTATATTCACACGTGCATACTTTTACACATTTTTTGCTGAAAAAAAAAAACATAAGAGAGTTTCAAGTTTTACACAAAAGTTGTGTAAATTTAGGCACTTTCAGTCGGATAAGCGTTGCCGGCGATCATCGCCGTAAAATTCAACAGAAATCGTTTGGAGTGTATATACAGTTTTTAACATGAACATACGATATTTATGCGTGTTGCTTCGATCATCCCGCGTTTCAACCCAATAATAAGTAGAAAAATGCCTTATAATACTAATAATCATTATTTTAACTCTTGGCCACGCGTCACTATCATAACATAGCGGCTACACTGAGGAACTCGTAGCCCCAACGTTAAAACATCGCCATCGAAACTATTGATTAAGATATTTTAACTTTCCAAAATATATGAACAATGTTTGACACTTATTTGATTTTTAAGTTCTGATGATACATAAATACTTACTTACTTACTTACTTACTTAGGTGGCCGTAACAACCCGTGACCGGGTTTCGGCCGACCTCATCAGCTCTCGCCAGGCGCCTCTGCCTTGCGCTCGTCTTCTCCAATCGGATACACCAAGTGCGATTAGGACTTCCTCAGCCTGGACCATCCATCGGAGGCATAGTCTTCCTCGTCGTCGTTGACCAGCGACACTCGCCTCGAGCACCTTTTTCGCTGGAGCTTCGTCGTCCATACGATGAACATGACCCAGCCAGCGTAGTCGCTGCACAGTTATACTCCGAACTACGTCAATGTCTTCGTAGAGTTCATACAGCTCGTGGTTCATTCGGATGCGATAGTCATCGCCGACTCTTACAGGACCGAAGATTTTGCGAAGAACTTTTCTCTCGAACACCTCCAGAGCGGCTGCGACAGTTTGCGAAACTACCCATGCCTCAGCGCCATAAAGCAGCACACGTAGAACGAGCGTCTTGTAGAGTGTTATAGCCCGAACACAACACGCGCGACGAGCGGCAAGCGCCAATTGTCACTTTTCAGTTACATGTGTTTCTTATGGGACGAATTTTGGAGACTTGTCGCGCAACATTGTCGCTTGCCGTTGCCGTCGGCTACAATTTAATTTTAATTTGACAGGCCGCAAAAGCAAGTTTCTGCCATTGTTTACATTTGTTATTAGCAAACTGTGTGTTGTAAAATTTCTGGTGAGTAAGGGATGTTTTGCTTGAACTTCACAATTTTAAGTACAACTCAGCATAATGGCATAAGAATCCATAATAAATGCAAAAGTGATTTATAAATATATTTTTAATTTCAGTGACGTTTTGTTTGAACTGGTGCATAGTTGATTCACCGAAACTGCGCAACTAGATTATTATTTTTAAGCACTCTTTAGTTGCGCTGTTTTGGTAAATCAACTATGCACCAATTCACTGATGCTTTGCATAAATGCATTTAGGAACTCAGCCATACTTTTGGCAGGCGATAATTTCGATAAAATATCACTTTCCTTTCATTTTTTAATACAATTTTGTTGTTTTTTATAACATGCTGCCACATCGATAATTCGCAAAAAAGTGAAGTTATAACATGTCGCCACAGAATAATGAATGAATTTTTTTTTTTTTCATATCAATGCTATTCACAAAGAATTTCAGAATTTTCAGATATTCTTTTTTTATCCATCTATCCATCTATATTATTATTACGCAATCGCATTTTTTGTGATGACTATCAAATCTATACTATAGACTCGATTTTTATAAATAGGGTAGCAATTGAAAGGTCTTGCTTTGTATATGAGCAATAAGGTCTTATTTTTTCTTAAATATTGTGTTTTTTTTTTAAATGCTGAAACAATTTTCTATGAAAACCAACCAAATTTCTTTGTGATGCCTAAAAGTATGTGATAGATTTTTATTATAATGCTTTAATAATGAATAACTGGGTTACTCAACAATTCAACAGCTATTCATATTTTATTCACTATTCATTTGATACTAACAGTCCGATTCTGTGCTCTTGATAAATTCACCATATTGAATATTTATCAATAATTGAATATTTATCAAGATTTCATATTCTGTCACCAAAAAAAAAGCTTCTTCATTGACAAATTTATCAATATCTCATTTGCTATTGACAAATAGCTTTACTTTATTGTTGCTTAAAGTTTACACAGTTGTGGGCGTTTGAGGTAAATATTAACGTAATAATTATTTATTTGATACACATTTATTAACTTTTCTGGAAATTTAGGAAAATGGAAGAAGAAGTCCTTTTGTTATTGCTGCTATTAGTGGATGAAGAAAATGACGAAAAAAGAAGGCGTAGATGTGAATTACGCAGATTGCGGGATGCTAGTGATCCTTTTACCCTGTCGGTAAGCTTACTTCTTTCCACTTCGCTGCTGTCCGAGTTGGGCCTCCTAAGGCTTAATCCACCCTCCAGCTCGTTCCAGAGCTCCTGCATTTGCCGCGGCGACTTCGGGCAATGTTTTCCAGCTTGCAATTGTGGTCGCTCGCGGCAAAAATTAACATTAAATTGCAGCTGCTCAGATGTGGCACGATCATATTTCGGTTTTCTATAAGTTTGAGTTATTTTACACAAATATTTAATAAAATCAAATAAACAAAAATACTTACTTAATAGGTGTATCCATATTCGTAAAATTTTATGACATATTTTATAAAATCAGCTGTCAATAGAAGTTCACCTCATGTGGTGAATTTCGAAAGCTTTTCATTTATCAAGTTTGTTGCAGAATATTAATAAAGCTTTGGCTTGATAAATTCTTTACAAATTTTATTGATAAATTGCTTGTCAAGAAAACGCAGCATAGGGGTGTAATTATTCATTTGTTATTAATTATTCATTGGTTATTCATTATTGATTTTTTATTTATTAATTGATATAAATGAAACTAACAATTATTGAATTTTTAAAACTTAATGTGAATTAACACTTTTATTAATGAATAAGTCTTGCATTCATTGAATCAATTCTTATTTCGTCATTCACTCATTCATCTCTTTGAAAATAAAATTAAATTGTACAGTGCACGGTCGGTTTGCCTTCCGTTGTGATTATATTTCAGTGTTTTATTTTGTGGTTACGTTTTAATTATTTTAATTTATTTAGGCGTTATTTAGTAATCAAAATTTATGTTGTTTTGATAAAAGATTTTAAAAACAAATAAATTTAACAAATTTAAATTTTTAATTTTAAAAATTTGCCGACGTTTCTCAGATTGTTTGTCTGCTTCATCGGGGCGTCTTTTATAAACTATAAAACTATAAAAGACGCCCTGATGAAGCAATTTGCGAAACGTCGACAACTTTTTAAAATTAAATTAAAAAAAATTAAATTTAAATTTGTTAAATTTATTTTTTTTCTTAAATCTTTTTTCAAAAAACAATAAATTTTGGTTACTTAATAGCGCCATAATAAATTGAAATTAATTTGAATGTATTTCTTTTTTAGCTCAGTGTTGTTATTCAAAACGGCAATCTGTTGAGTCGGCCGAATGCAGCCATTGTTTTTTATTTACTATTGTTTGGCTGTTGAAGTGCTCGTATTTTTGTTTACTTTGTAAAAGAAGTTTTTTGAGATAAAGTTTTGAAGGTAAGTTCATAAATTATAACATAAAGAATTTAATATGTATTATGTTTCTTCTATTGCAATATGGGCTGAGATAAACAAATAGTTGAAGAGCAGCTGAAGTTTGCTGCTGTCGCGTTTATTATAATCAAGTCGCTCAACATTTCTCTACAACGACAGAGTGGAGACATGTTGCTTGCCGCTCGTCGTGCGTATTGTGGTTGGGCTATTAGTTTTGTCGATCGAGAGAGGGCTCTGGAACTTAGTTGCTTACTGAGCCCGTAGTAGCACCTATTAGCAATTATTGTTTTTCGCTTTATCTCCAGGCTGATTTCGTTGTTGGTATTATTGGCGGTGCCAAGGTGTACGAACTCCTTGACTACTTGATACATAACTACTTGATGATACAAAATGAATAATAAACTCCAATATCTATTTTAAAAAAACCCAACAAAACCAAAGAATTCAAGTTAAATTTTCAAGATTATATTTCAGAAAAAATGTTATATTGTGGTATTTTGAAACGAGAAATCCATTTTTGATATTTATTTTTTTATTCAACCTCCACCTGAGCGCAGTTTCAACCACGTTTTCGAAATTAGCCAGCTTTTTTCGAAAACAACATTATAAAAGGTTAATTAATGTGCACACTACATTTTTATAGTAAACGATTTTTCAGCTTTGCACATGTAAAAAGAACAATTTTCATTATATATCACTGAAGTAAAATACAATAAAAAGTCAATGTGACATTTATTTTTATTTCTTTTTTATTTTTATTGATAACAAAAAAACGTGAATAACAATATAAATAATAATTCCCAATGAATAATATTAAAATTCAATAACATTATTGAAATATCAAATATACATTGTCTTACAAAAATAATATTTCTGAATTTGTCACAAAAAATGTTTTCTAATTCCAGTACGATGAAGTAGAAGGCACATTTGAATCTTCCATTTTTCCACAATTTTAGCCAATGAATAAGTTTTCAGCTCTTAACTATAGCTCTTAACTATAGCAAAATTATAACATACCAGCAGCGCCCAGGGGTGCGCGGCTCCGCCACGGACGTTTTCTGTTATCAATTTATACGAAAGCAGTGCTGGCGAAAGAAGTACAATATTAATACATGTACTACTCTTAAAATGTACTACTATTAACAGTCTTAGTACCCAAATTTAATATGTTCTACTATTTGCTCAATGTGAAAAACTCGGGTTTAGCTTTGTGCTGAATTCTTACGTCATACCCTTACTCTTGCAAACAGAACAACTTCTTGAGCATACTAAGCACTCACTCTTTTCACTTGTCATCGTTTGACTTTGCGGTTTTTAAGTTTTACTGACCACAGTAAAAATAAAACATTTCAACAAAAGTATTTTTTGTAAGTTCAAAACGTGCTTAAGTTAATACGTAGATATATTAGACCGTCTTTTTAACCCAATTTGTACACTAGAAATTAATATCAAAAAATCTGAAAAGAATTATGACATTTTAATATTTTTTTTATGACATAACATATGCCAATTGTTTTCTTCTTTTAATCTTATAATTAACATATAATTATATACTGTAAATTAAAATTGGACGGAAAGTACATTTTTGGCGGCAATTTTTCAATTTTAATGCAGAAATTTCGATTTTAAAATAGTCGTCAGTTTTTTATTATGGCGAGTGTTTAGTTTTTGATTGTTTTTTAAAAGCTCTCTACCATGGGGCTATAATTATGTTAAAAATGTTCAATTTTTAGTTCTCTTGTTAGAAAAGCAAACAAAACAAATTTACACAAAACTAATCGCATGAAATATAAATTTAGAAAAAAAAAATTGAAATGCCAAAATTTTCTCATATTTTTGTCATCCAAAATCGACTGAACAAATTGGCGATTTTTTCTTCCGAACAAAGTCTAAGATATAGATAAATATTTGTACAAATTTCTATTTCTTACCAATTACACTATGCGACAAATTCCAGGTCAATGTCTCAGGATTGAATGATTTAAGCACCCAGCTTAAGAAGAATTTGTTGGTACTCAAATCGATAAAGGTTTAGTTTAGCTTTAATTATTTTTTATTTTTGAGGCAAAATTTTTAACATTTTTTTGAGGTTCTTTATTTTTTTACTGGTTGCTTTTTTGTATTGCGACTCAATTCTTATATATTTTTATTTATGAAGTGATTGAAGAAAAGGAGCAATTTCGAGTCATTGACAGTAAGTTCTGATTTTAAGCTTTAGTAAAATTCTAGTTACACCCTGCGATCTACTTTTGATTATTTAATGTTTCGCATTAAGAAAAAAGTTTAAGAGTGCAAACTGAAATTTTTGTGCAAAGAAACTATAAGATATTTGCTTTTAAAATATGTTTTGTGGATCTTGTTTCAAAGATATATAAAAAAGGAGCGTTAATAAAAAGCTTTGGCTATATACGTATATATATGTATACATGCATATAAATTTATTTCAAGAAAAAGTTTGTGTATATTTTATCCATACTACATCGTACTACTCAAAACCCCGAAATTGTACTACTCAAAAAAAGTCTAAAACATGCTGTTTTAAGTAAATAAAAAAAAATAAACAAAATGATTTCTCGTACATAAATGACCATCTTCGAGACAAAATGTAAAATATGTAAATTTTCCACCAAAGCTATGATATGAAACAAATTGAACCATAAATTTGGTAATAATTCAACAATGGCTGCACCTAGCGGAACAATTTTCTGCAAACAAAGCTCGCTTACCCTTATTCTATTAATATATTTTTGCTTATATAATGAAGTTATCGGTTTAAAAGATGAACTCAACATTCCTTCTAATGCTTGTGAACATTTTTTTTCAAATCGACGAATGACATCAATAATTATTTATATCAACTCGCGGGTTACGTCGGGTATTTAGCAAGTTTATACACAAAAAGTTTTCATTTTTATTTTTCAGTAAATAAAACGTATTGCTAAAATAATATACGTAAAATCAAAATAATTTTTACTCCTTTTTGTTCAGCGTTAGTTCTCTTCTCATAAATTTTTCAAACCATGACACAATCAAAAGGTAGGTTCATTTTAAAACAGCTACTCAAAAGACTAGTTTTCCAACAACAAAGCTGTGAGGGGCCTTAAAATTCAATTGCTAATGGTAATAGTAACTTTGATATCTAGCTCCCTTTTTTCTAGTTCCTCTCCAAGCTGAGCCTACCTTATGATTGTGTCATGGTTCCAAACTTTGAAAGAGTTAAATACTTCAACCTGGCAATACCGCAAACCTTCATAGAAAACATCTGTACATCTGTTTTGATTATATTATTTCTCAATATGTATATTTGTCATGTTGCTAAAAAAAAATCGCCTATTATCTTAGAACGCAGAAATTTTAGTTTTTATTCTCTTCTTAATTTTGATTATTAATTTTATTTGACCGTTTTTCGAAGTTTTTAGTTTATATATGTATGCTTACTTTATATTTTTAGGTTATAGACTCGGGAGCTGAAATAAATAATTTTTAATTCATTCGTCAATTTGAAAAAACTTTTCACAAACTTTAGAAGGAATGATGTGTTCATCTTTCAAACCAGTAACTTCATTGGAATAAGCAAAATTGTAGCTTCAACATCGGAAGATTATGGGAAAAAATTGTAATCAATGTGTGCGTGCCGATAGATTCCAAAGAATATTTTCAAATTGTATATTTTACTGGCAGGACCCAGTAGTCCGCGGCTTCAACACGGACGTTTTCTGTTATCAATAAAGTCGCTAACCTGTGCTGCCGAATGAACTGATATATTAGTACATGTACTACTCTTACGTTTTCCGTACTATCCAAATTTTTATTGTACTACTATTAATGAACATTCGAAAAACTCGGATTTATTTTTGTACTTAATTTTTACGCACTTTTTTAAATTAACAAAAAATAACTAATGTGTTCATACCCTTACTCTTACATACAGTAAAACTTTCTTAAGCATTTAGATAATCACTCTTTTCATTTGTCGTTTGACTTTGCCATTTTTTAGTTTTAATGTTCACATTAAAAAAAAAAACATTTCAACAAAAGTCACTTTCGTTAGTTTTAAATGTATCTACGTTAATACGTAGATATATAAGACCATCTTTTTACCCCAATTGTTCACTCGATTTTAGATGGCAAAAAATCTAAAAACAATATGACATTTAAATATTTTTGTTTAAACATAACATATAACAATTCTTTTCTTCTTTCCTTCTTTTCCTCTTTCTGACAATATATTGTTTGTTAAAATTGGACGAAAAATTAATTTTTGCCGGCAATTTTAAAATTTGAATGCAGAAATATCGATTTTAAAATAGGCATCAGTTTTTTTATTTTGCTGTTAGTTAAGTGTGTTTTTGCTGCTTTTCTTAAAGCACTCTACCATAATACTATTATAATGTTAATAAATTTAAATTTATTATAACGAAATTTAAATTCGCCAAATAACTTAATATGCCAATTTTTCCCGTTTTTCTATCCAAAATTGACTTAACAAATTGGTGATTTTTTCTTCTAAGCAGAGTCCAAGATGTATATAAATATATTTATGCATTTCAGAGTGGCCGCATGTTGTATGAGAATTTTTTTTTCGATATGCAAATGTTAAACAGCATCAAAATATGCTATTTGGTGCCAATTTTTTGGAGTATTTGTTCCATAGCATCTATAAAAATGGATAGTCATTGGAATTTACTAAAAATTTAAAGGTTATGATAATACAAACTTTTTGAAATATCGTTTGATTATCTGAGATATCTAGTTTTTGAGATAAACATATTTTTAGGAAAAACTTGAGGATACACTCAAATACCCATTTTTCTCAGTTTTATATTTTTTTTTAATAAAATGACGATTGCAAAACGCTAATGAGTTGTTCTGTTTTAATTTTCTTTAATTCATAGCTCGTCTTTTCATACATAAGAATTTGCTATACTGCCTATCCTTAGCCCATACAGGCCCATAATTACAAAAACTTACGATTTGGACAACTAATGACGTCACAATACATTCGCATAACCGAATGTAAAGGGTGGTTACATTTTAAGGGCTGATGTTGATTTTGAATAAAACACAAATTATTTAGAAAATTATTGTCATTTCTTTTTATTATGATAATATTGGTATGGTTCAATTATGTTTGGAACAAAATATAGGCCAAATGACCGCTGCGACCTCGGTCATAAAAAGTTCGTTATCATCTCACGATAGCGAACAACATTCACAGTAACTGCCTGACCGGCCTCATTTTGGAAAAAATACGGCCCGATGATGCCGCCAGCCCATAAACCGCACCAAACAATCACTCTTTGTGGGTGCATTGGTTTTTCGACAATCACTCTTGGATTATCATTCGCCCAAATGTGGCAATTCTGCTTATTGACGAATCCACTTAAGTGAAAATGTGCCTCATCACTGAAGATGGTTTTCTTGGAAATTTGATCATCCACTATTGCCATTTCTTGCCACCATTCTGACCATTGACGACGCTTGAAATGGTCAAGAGGCTTTAGTTCTTGAGTCAATGAGCGTGTAAATGCAAGTCTTTATGCATAATGTGCATCAACGGCGAGCATGAGAGGTGCAATTGTTGGGCACGATGACGAGTTGAGGTGGACGGCTCTTCAGCCACACTATCGCGAACAGCAGCAATGTTTTCTGCAGTACGAGCTGTACGAGCATGCACTGGTGTTTTCACATCTCCTACAAACCCGGTTTGCTCAAATTTTTGCACGATTTCTCCGTTTGTACGCATATTTGGACGATTAAATTGACCAAAAAAATCACGAAGTGCACGATATGCATTTTGATTTGAACACCCATTTTCATAATAAGCCTGAATAACTTTAACGCGTTGCTCGTTTGTGTATCTTCCCATGGTTCAAATTGAGTTAGTCTGAAATTGAGAAGTGTCATATGAAATGCAGAAAAAAACTTGACGTTTAGGTGTGGTTCACATTCAACATCGGCCCTTTAAAATTTAACCACCCTTTATTTCAATTTTGAGGTCTAAATATGTTAGTTGGCATAATTTTACTAATGAAACTAAAGAAATCTGGTATGACGAATCCAATATGGCGTCAGGAAAAAGTGTGAAAAATGGACAAGTTAGTTGGAAAAATACGTCGAAAATACGTCGAGAGGTCATATGTTCCAACAGGTCCAAAACGAAACAGATAAATCAATGTATGATTGCTTTTATTGAAATAAATTAAAATAAATCCATAAAAAATTAAACTAAAAGCATTATTTGATACATAAAATAATTTTCATCAGAATAATACATTCGTTTATAAATTATGAATTCATTTTTATTAGAATATATATAAAATGAAGTCCATAATTGAATTTATAAATTAATTTGGATCAGAATACAGAAAAATTAGTCTTTATGGTGTAGTTTGGATTCATGCGTGATGGGAACTCCTTTCTATACCACTCATCACTTTGCAGCAAACAATGTCTGTCCTCTTCATCATGAGTCATTGCTCGATTGTTGTTGGTTATCACTTCCACCGCTTTTTCATCTGCATCATTCACAACCATTCCATTTTACGTTCCATTGTACGTTTTTCTTTTTTTGCCAAATTGACGTCAATTCCAATCATAGAGCCGGGCCTGCCCTTCTTTCTCTGCTGAGTAGGAAATCTTTGTCCTTTTTGTTTTTGATATTGTCTAGTGCCTCTGGGGACGAAATATCAAACACATCATTGAGTTTACTGCTAAATTCACGCTCTTTCCGCAGCTAATCTTCGGACGTGTTAGAGTGATGTTTTCTAATATTTTCCCATTGTTCGCACAGTTTTAAAAGTTTTTTTTTTGAGCAATACTGCTTGCCGCACCTAGGAATGCGTGCCTTTTGCCTAAATATTAGAGTTTCTTCAATCACTAACTGCGAGCTTTCAGTTAAACTTATTTTGTCGATACGTCTTATGGAAGAATATCTTCAAAACTTGTTCCTTCGACAGTTGTTTTGCACCCACAATATTATTTTGAATTCTTCCAATAAGGAGCATTTAATACTTTGCACGCACTTTTGCCCTAGTTGATGTTGAAGCCATTTATTTTATATTAATTACACTTTTTAAACCGCTGACACTTTTAAAGATCACCTTTAAAATTTCGAGATAATTCAATAAAAAAACCGAAAAATACACTGACAACCACGATATAATTACCAGGGGCCCTACTCTGTATTGCGATACGACAATCAATGCGATGAGAAAATGAAATTTGATGCATATACAAATCCGTACAATCAAATCAAATTTGCGAAATTTTTTTGTCGCATCGTAATAGAGAGTAGAACCTCAGGTAGCATTGGCAATTAGTTATTCTCGCATAAGAAGTGAAACTTGATTCTTTAAAAAACAGCTGGTATTGCAACTAATCGAAATTAACGCAAATGAACATACAAACAATGTTAAAATAATTGTGTGTTTAAATACACACTTAAAATCATGAAAGTAGTGAAAAAATTATGTGCGGTTTACGTGGCGGCCGTGGTGCAATGGGTAGAGTGTGTGGCTCATACGTCAGAGAACCCTGGTTCGAATCCCACCTGGCATAGAAAGTTTTTTCAATTAAATTAATTTTTCTGTTCGGCCCTCACCTCTCTGAAGACAATGGCAAACCTCATAGAGTAAAATCTGCCATGAAAAGCTTCTGGAGCACATAAGCCGTTCGGAGAACTGTCAATGCTGCCTTTCTGTTATTCTACCAAGCCTAAAAACAAAACATGTTTCACAAGTAGCCTACTTTACATCAACTCAAACAATTTCAAACTTCTATCATTTAAGTGGTTAATGGCAACCATTTAAAAAAATTGAAACAGAAAAAGAGAGCATGTTTCATGAGAAATTTTGAAAAAACAATTACAAACGCGCAAATGAAAGCCTTCTTAGATCTCAAATTTTTAAAATCGGTAGACCAAGTCGTACATTTTGGAAATTATGGGCCTGTATGGGTTAAGGATGGGTCGCATAGCAAAGTTGTATGTATGAAAGAACACGCCATGGACTAAAAAAAGTTAAAGCAGAACACTTCATTAGCGATTTTTGTTCATTTTTTTTTAAATATAAAACTGAGAACAATGGGATCTTGAGTGTATCCTCAATTTTTCCTTGAAATATGTATATCTCTAAAACTAGATATCTCAGATAATCAAACGATATTTCAAAATGTTTGTATTGTCATAGCCTACAAATGTTTTGTACATTCCAATGACGTTTTTCCATTTTTATAGGTGCTCTGGAACAAATACGCCAAAAAATGGTCTTTAGGTCCAACTATTAGCCCAAATGGCGGCCTGTTGCGACCATTCCATCGAGACCATTCAAATGTCACATTTTGACGCTGTTTAAAGTTGAATTTTCAAAAAAAAATGATTAAGGGCCACTCTAATACATTTCTATTTCTTACCAATTATAATTTAAGTGACAAATATTTTTTAAGAAAATATATCGTCTTTTATTTTTCATGAAACATCCGGACAAGGGTTTTAAGATTTAAACATGCATAAAGAATTGCTCCACCTCCTTCATAGTTGAAATAGTTGTATCCTTACACGACAACATCGAAAAAAACTTAAATTCCATCTCTTGTAAAATTCATTGAGATGAAGTTATAAACATTATTTTCTTACGTGGGAAATAAAGAAGATATCCTTACCCAGATAACTCATAATTTATTTCATACTCTGTCAAATGTTTCTGCGATTTATATCAAAAAAATCTTACATTGTCAGGAAATTTTGATTTTATGTTTAAATAAATTTTAGCGGATATAAATGAGTTCTACTAAAATCCTTTGTATTTTGTTTATTTATTGTTTCGCATTATTCGCAAATTTTAAGACTGCAAACTGTAATTTTTTACAAAAAAATATAAGATATTTGCATTTAAATATATTTTGCGAAACTCTTTTCAAAGATACTTAAAAAAAATAAATACATAAAAGAAAAAAGTACATTTATTTGAACAAAAAAGATTGTAATAATTTTATCCATACTACGCTGTACTGCTCAAAAACCCGAAATTGTACTACTTAAAGCTAAAAAAAAGTTTCAAATGGCAGTCCTAGCGCTAAGAGTTTTTTTTTACTTTTTAAATGAGTGTGGAAAGAGATAGAGTGCAAAAACTGCATATAAAAAAAAAATCTAAGCGCGCTCATGGTAGAATAAGACAAGGTAGTGTTGGTAGTTAAAATTCTCTCTTGTGCTGTATACCGCACCTGTCAAAACCAGATTTTTACGAATAACAGCAAAACAAAAACAAAATTTGAAAATTATGATATTCTATGTGCTTGACAGCTGCGGTACCCACCGCTCCTAGGCGGCACTACCTTGTTAAATATACCTTGAGCACGCTGAAGGTGGCCAGTGAGAGCCCGAACAGAACCAAAGCGGTTGTCGGAAAAATCCGCTAAGAACATGTCCAGAATAGGAGTGGTTGTCGGTTGTCGAATCAGCGTTGCTTTTCGGTGTGAATGCTTCATTTTGGAGAAAATAATTAAATTTTTTGTTTTGAACTTACATGAATTCAACACAGAAACACAAAACGAAACGTCAGCTCATGGTAAAAACTTAGAAAATAGCACTGAAAACAGCTTATCCTTAGCAAAAATATGGCAACTCTTTCGACGCTAAGAGAGATCCGACAGCTGTCGGAGAAAAAATGAATTATATTGTATTCTGGCGTTTTTCCGTAGCGGATTTCTAAGGCATTTTTGGCGGCTGCATTCATTTTCATGCATTTTGTTGCACGGCGAATTTGACAACCGTAAGCCGCTTTGGTTCTGTTCGAGCTCTGAATTCTAAGCACGCTAAAGGTGTTGAAGACAAACATCCCACCGGCACATATCTCGTTTACAGCGAAAGTTCGTTTGCAACCAACTTTTATCAAAAAAAAATATGGTATTTTTGCCTAAATGGCGATCAAAAATTTAAAGTTGTTTTGTACCAGTTTAACCGCTCCAGTTATAATAGAAGTAAGTCTGAAAGTGCAGTAAAAAATATAATTTTCTTCGCGTTTATTTTGAAGAATTAATCGCTCTGGATCGTAAACCGTTTTCTCGCTTACGAAGTAAACATTACGTCCATTACGTCCGTATCTTTTTCGAATCGTAATCGATAATTAATTCGATAGTTTCCATGGCGAATTATTCGTAATTTTTTAAATTTTCGGTACCGAAGTCCGATTTTGTGCCGGAATTTTGTCAATGAAATAAAAACATTTCTTCTTTTGTTTGATTTTCTTTTGTAGCACTGCACTGCATGATATGTGCTAGCTATGCACAAAAAGAGAAGAGTGTTAACATGGACATAATTAAAATGCTCGCAACAAAAACGCAAGAAAAGATAACGATCAAGCAATGCGTTGCATCGGTGATGCTTTGCAATTTAATATACTTATTATTAAAATTTTGAATGGAAAATACCTCTTTACTGTGCTGTAGCTTATGTAGGTATTTTAAAACGTATTTCATAACAATTGGCCTACACGCAAAGAAATTTTTCGTTTACCGCAACTGAAAAATTCACCAACTATACTTCGCTTGCGACCTGTAGTTATCGCAAACAAATATTCAGTTACTCATATATTTAATATGATTTTAAAAAATATACTTTCTTACTTCAATCGTTGGAAATCGAACCCCTACTTTGTCGATGTCTAGTTTACTGCGTGCTCTGCTTAACCTGTTCCACCACAGTCTATTGAATTTTCAGTCGGTTAATATTGGGCTAGTGCTGCTTATTTTTTCAGTCAAAACAAAATTTTTTAATTTAAAATAGTCGTTTATGAGAAAATAACTCTTCCCGAACCCCCAACTCTTTCCGTTTCTCGTAACTGTTAAAACTATTACAAAATGTGTTTTTAATCACGACAATCGAAGTTCGTTTGCGGCAAACTGGCGATAAACGTTTTTTTTTTCTTTGGGTGCAGGCCTTTTGAAGTTAACCTGAAAATAAAAACTTGTAATCCAGTTTTATAAAATAGTATAGATATAGATAATAGTGTAAATATGGTTGGAATGGATTTGAAAATATTTTCTTACCACTCAATAAAAAAAATCGAATAGGTCTTTTTTAATAATATTTGCATATGTCTTATTTAATAATATTTGCATAGGTCTTATTTCAGTGAACGAAATTATACACTAACGCTTTGAAGTGCCAGTGTGACCGTTGGTCGATTTAATGGACATAATTATAATTTTTCGAATGCCCTGCCCCTTAGAGACGACTTTTTCAGAACTGTTTTTATTTTCCACTTTTTCGTTATAATGTAAGATTTTTCCACTTTTGCAAAGAACTCAGTGAAACAGTTTTAGTTCAACTTTATTACAATTTGGCAGCACTAGCGATGAAGTACCAAAATACGAATGCGAGCAGTGAGACGAAAACTCGAATAAGAGTAATTCAGAATTGCCAACTACGTTCGTTTTGAAAAAAGTGCTTTAAGCTTGGTAGCATTTTAAGATCAGAAATAGACCCAGGAAAAGAGCTGGTTCAAATTTTTATTTATGCATTGCAAATGAAATAGAGCCACGCTCTAGATCAACGACCACGGGAATGCAGCTATTATGTTCAAACTATACAGGTTTTCATTCTTTATGCCGCCTTTATTTTTGCAATCCCCTTTACTCCCCTTTATAAAATTGGTCAACGGTTACACTGTGTAGTGCCATTAGAACATTCAACCTATAACAATGCGCAGCTTCAAAGAGTTGTAATTTGCAGCGCACGGAGTTTCAATTTAACCCTCACTTTGGCACTAATCAAAAAGTTATAGCTACTTACAGGTTAACCCTTTGATCCCCAAACTATTTCTAGCAGTGGCACAAATAAATTATGTTTTTTATCATGTTTTTTCCTAAAATAAGATAGTTTTAAGGTTTAAACACAATCGGTGTACTAAAACGCATTTTAGAGAATGTTGCATAGAGACTTATTGCATCGTTGCTTACATACAAATTATTATTATCAGATTCAATTTTCATTAAGCTACTATACTCTTTCTCGTATTCAATTATTTCATATTCAATATTCATAAGACTACAACACTCTTTATAATAAACATTATTTGCAGTTTTATATTTCAATTCATTTTCTTTTCGCGCCAATTTCAAAGTAGCTCACTTCAAAAAGTCTTTACCTAATATTATTGGATACACCATACGCGTTCTTCAAACTTATATCATCAGCGGAACCCTTTTTCTATATTCAATTCGCCACGGAACCCTTTTATGTTACCAACTTTATGTAAGATATATATATAAAAAAAAACAAATGGCCGAAAAAACCCTTTTATGTTACCAACTTTATGTTAGATATATATATATATAAAAAAACGAAATGGCCATTTCATCCCTTAGATATATAAAGATATCTAGATAGTAAGATATATATATATAAAGGGTGGTTAAATTTTAAGGGCCGATGTTGATTTTGAATAAAACACAAATTATTTAGGAAATTATTGTCATTTAGTCTAAATTTTCGCTGACGCTGAGGCATAAGTGAGGTTCTATGCCGTTAATGTGCCAAATTATCTCATCCTTTAGCTCTTGAATTGTTATCGATAAGCATCGACGTACACCTTTTCTTTCAAATAACCCCAAAGAAAGAAGTCCAACGGTGTCAAATCACATGATCTTGGCGGCCAATTGACATCGCCACCATGTGAGATAACACGGCCTTCGAATTTGTCGCGCAAAAGAGCCATTGTTTCGTTAGCTGTGTGGCAAGTGGCAACATCCTGTTAAAACGACATATCGTTCACATCCATATCTTCCAATTCGAGCCATAAAAAGTTCGTTATCATCTCACGATAGCGAACACCATTCACAGTAACTGCCTGACCGGCCTCATTTTGGAAAAAATACTGCCCGATGATGCCGCCTGCCCATAAACTGCACCAAACAGTCACGCTTTGTGGGTGCATTGGTTTTTCGACAACCACTCTTGGATTATCATTCGCCCAAATGCGGCAATTCTGCTTATTGACGAATCCACTGAGGTGAAAATGTGCCTCATCACTGAAGATGATTTTCTTCGAAAATTGATCATCCACTGTTGCCATTTCTTGCCACCATTCTGACCATTGACGACGCTGGAAATGGTCAAGAGGCTTTAGTTCTTGAGTCAATTGCACCTTGTAAGCATGTAAATGCAGGTCTTTATGCATAATGTTCATCAACGACGAGCGTGAGAGGTGCTATTGTTGGGCACGACGACGAGTTGAGGTGGACGGCTCTTCAGCCGCACTATCGCGAGCAGCAGCAATATTTTCTGCAGTACGAGCTGTAAGAGCATGCACTGGTGTTCTCACATCTCCTACAAACCCGGTTTGCTCAAATTTTTGCACGATTTCTCCGATTGTACGCATATTTGGACGATTAAATTGACCGAAAAAATCACGAAGTGCACGATGTGCATTTTGATTTGAACGCCCATTTTCATAATAAGCCTGAATAACTTTAACACGTTGCTCGATTGTGTATCTTTCCATGGTTCAAATTGAGTTAGTCTGAAATTGAGAAATGTCAAATGAAATGCAGAAAAAACTTGACGTTCACATTCAACATCGGCCCTTAAAATTTAACCACCCTTTATATACTTACATTTATTTAGTTCCAAAAACAAATAATTTTATTTTTTATAATATAAAACATATTATGCAGAACTGTGAAAGATTGCAATCATTTCACGTTTCAAGTCTTTTGAATTTGTTCAAATTGATTGCAATATCTAATTCTTTTTCGGTACTTTTGACTTCAACATTTGAAATTAGCAATCATTTGTCATAATTGCAGTCTCGCATTCATTGATTGCATTCAAGTCACTTGAAGTCACCTGGGACTTCAAATCCCCTGATTGAAATTTTTTTTTTTAATTCATTGTTCATGTTTTTTGTGTTTTTTGAATAATTTCATATTTCACGTAGAGAAAAAATTCAATATAATACAAAAAATTTACATGATAACCTTTAAGTAGATTAAGTATAAAAAAAGTTTTATTAAACTTTTACAATGTTCTTCATCACTTCCACGTATATAATGGATTCCACGTATAAAGTGATGGAACGAAACGGAAGCCTGATTCAGAATCAGCAAAAAATTTTGCTTAAGTATATTGCGTATAATCTTTTAGTTTACAGTTGATTGGAAATGGTGACAATGGAATCAAATCATGACTCAACATAATGATTAGTAACTTAATTTTTCTAAAGTTAGTTTCTGAAATTAGATAAATACTGCAATAAAAAATTTTTTGCATTGATTGCGACTTCTAAGAATGGCGCTCCAAATGCTTGCAATCTGTCACCGCTCTGATATTATGTAACATAAAATAAAATAAAAAAAATTTATTTTAAAAGAGTTAATGACTTTAGTGTGCGTGTTTATTAGAGCACAATTTATCAATATCAGAATGTATTGTTAGTCGGAGACGCATTTCATTTTCTACAGAAAATCGATTTCTGTAATTGGTTTTTGTAGCGATGTATTTGGAAAAAGATTTCTCACATTGGTAGGCTGTAACAAAAGGCATCAATTTTCTTACTATGTGTTTTTGATATTTCCTTATACTCTAACATTATTTTTATCCAAAATGGAGCAATTACAATTTGACCAAATGTAAATTTTAATGCGGTGTCCGTATATATAAAGGGTCCGCCATCTAACGTTTTTTTTTTAACTAGTGCTTATTTCGTGAATGGTAACACTTAGCACATGTCGGATTTGGCAGATAATTAGTTTTATCCTTCCGCTGAACGAATATGGTTGTGTATACGCTTGAACAACGCTGAGAAATATTGCGATTTGGCCGATTTTGCCAAAAAATCATCTTTTCAAATGAAGCTTCTTTTGATCTTGGCGGGTATGTAAACAAGCAAAATTGTCGCATTGGGAGCACAGAAAACCCGCACGCATACATTGAAAAGCCGATGCACCCAAAACGAGTCACTGTTTGGTGCGGATTTTGGTCCAGAGGAATAATTGGGCCATTTTTCTTCGAAAATGAGCAAGGATTGGCCGTTACAGTCAATGGCCATCGTTATCGGGTCATGATGAACGAATTTTTGTTCACAAAAATTGAAGAGGAGGATATTGGCAACATTTGGTTTCAATAGGACGGCGCTACATGCCACACAGCCGAAGCTTCACTCGATGTTTTGCGCCCTGTTTTTGAAGATCGCACTATCAGCCGCAGAGCTGATGTCGTTTGGCCACCTCGGAGCTGCGATTTGACACCGTTGGACTATTATTTGTGGGGTGCCCTCAAAGATAAGTGTTACGCCGACAAGCCAGAGACAATTGACGCTTTAAAGGACAATATTCGTGAAGCCATTGGTGAAATACAGCTGCACATAATCGATAATGTGCTTAAAAATTGGACCGATCGTGTAGGCTACTGCATGGCCAGCCAAGGCAGCCATTTGAATGAAATTATTTTCCATTATTAACCGGAAGGATTGTACATTCAAATAAAAAAAGAAATTTGAGAAAATATTCAGCAGTTTTTTTTTTTTGCATTTCCAAAAAAAAAAAAAGTTATTTGGCGGACCCTTTATATCTTTATATTAGTTGTTTTGTTTTTGTTATGACATTTTGCCCATTTCATAGCACTCACTAAAAGGATTTCAATTCAACTTAAATTATAGTAAGCAGAGGAAAAATATTGCAAAGTTTCTTTTGTAAGCCAGTTAAATATGTCAAAATATAATTTTTGACATTCTGGTGGAATGAGGTGTGTTTGGTTCCCAAAAAATAATTTAATTTAGGAAAACACTGTGTATTATTTTTAGTGATACATTCCTTCCAAAGCTTGAACTTTAATTTATTGAGTTGACTTTGCTTATGAACTTTAAAGTTGTATTTGGCTCTTGAAACGAAAGGCAGGCTAGATTTTGAAGCCGACTAATGTTTTTAAGTTTACAGGTTGTGCATGTTCTGGGGCCCTACTCTCTATTGCGATGCGACAAAAAAAATTCGCAAAATTGATTTCATTGCACGAATTTGCGTTAGCACCGCAGTTAATTTTCGCATCGCATTGATTGCCGCATCTCAATACAGAGTAGGGCCCCTGATAAAAAGATTCGAATTTTCTCGTGTTATTCGAAGAATTTGGTCAGAACCTTTGCCTAGGATAATCATTTAACTTCTGTATCAAGAAGCAAATTTATGTAAGCTTTCCATATTATCGCAAAATAGGGCAAATATCCTAGCATTTAAGGGTCTGGTTTTGATGAACTAAAACTAAAATCATCAGTGCATATACCTATGCATCAAGCATCAAATAAATTAAATATTTTTTGACCTGTTGTTTGACTAATAAATTTTTGATTGACAAATATTTGCACCATTTGATTCACAGAAAATTTTTAAAAATATTTTTTTTTAAATACATGGTTAAATTTCATAGCCTACTTTCTCCTTCATTTCCTACATTTTCGAACGGAACCCTTGAAACATTTTGTGGAACCCTAGGGTTCCGCGGAACACAGTTTGAAGAGCCCTGGGATACACCATTGTGTCATCAAAAAACTTTTTACTTTACCAATAATAGAAAGAGGACTTTTATTTATACCAAAAAAAATTGAAATTACATTTTCGTTCTTATGAATTAATATATAAGGCACGAACTGTTGGCGTATAAGACTTATGGGGCTTCCAGTGTCAATTAGTGATCCTAGTAATAATTTATAATAATATTTTGAAATTACAAATATATAACTTTAAAACCTTACATATTCATCATTTTCCATTGTGTTAATGACATGGTGAATAGGGCGGCTCTTCCTTTCTGGACAGCTTGCTGCAAATTGACCAATTTCCGCACAGATATAGCAGGCTCTTGGATCACGTTTAGGTTTGCAACATTCGCTTGCTAGATTTTTTTTTTTTTTTTTTTGTCTAAACCAACGCTCAGGGGATGCCCCCTTTAAATGCGAAAGCATTGCGTTAATTCGGAAGACGGGTGATAGTTACTTGGAGGGTGGAAAGATGGAGTAGTGACGGTGAAGATTTGCTTTAAACTGACACAGATCAAAACTGCCGGGGAACACGCTCACAGGGAGATTATTCCACAATCTTACCGTGCGACCAAAAAACGAATTATCTCGGTAATGCGTGGTTCTATTGGGCACCGATGCAATGGTAAAGGGATGGGCTTGGAAAGCTGCCCGAGTAGACCTAGGAAATACACGAACTGGTGGCGTCAGGCCATGTACCTCTCTTGAACATTTCCCATGGTAGAACCTATACAAAAGGCTTAGGCAACCAACATTACGCCGATGCCCAAGAGAACTCAGGGGAGATAAAATGTTTTCGTATCCTATCATATATATCGCACGTCTTTGAATTCGGTCCAGAAGCTCCAAATAAGATCTCGAAGCTCCTGCCCAAATGTGCGAATTGTACTCCATTTTAGGCCTTATATAAGAGGTATAGATCATTCGAAGATCAGATGGGGTGAAGTAGATGCCCCAAAGAACTACAGTTATAGCAATTTATAACTTTTGCTGTAAGTTGTAAAGTCTGGTTTTTTTACTGGTTCCTCCCGTTGAATAGCTACTAATAATTTGTTTGTAGACTGCTTCGGAAGTTGCACTTTTTTAAACGCCTCTAACAACTTATATTTGTTACGGAAACATTGCATTTTAGCTTGCGATCGTAAAGTTAAATTAGAAATCCCTTCTATAAAATACTCCAACAATTCATCCTCCTCAATTGTAGTTTTATTAGCTAAAATAAATTTTTCGTGAAGTATTCCGGAAAAGTTTCATTATTGAACCATTTTTTGGCCTCAAACTGCCGCTTTAACGTCAAACTGCTTGCTCTATCTTCAAACAATAATTTCATTTCCGATAATAAATTATTGATAGAAATAAACATCAAATCACCTCGTGTATGCAGCCATTTTAGTGGCGTTTCTTTACCTTTATTAGAAATTATTGCTCTCATAGCATTTTCATCAAGTTTGTAGGCAGCTTGAACACTATTTAATTGAGATTCCCAATAGTGAATGCAGTCTCCACTTCCCGAAAATTTCGAAATAAGATCCTACACGCTTGACAGCTTTCCTCTTGCACAACTTTCATCAGTTAAATTTCTATTCGTACCATTGTCATTTCTGTCATTATATCTTCCATTTTTCAACAACTCATTTTCTATCTTTAGCATATCATTTTCTTTCATCTGTAAAACTATTTCGCGTTTCATTAGTTCAATTTCTTTCTTCATCAATCTCCAATCATCTGTATGCCTCTTTCCATCAGCCTCCTTCTCGCAAGCACCAATTTCAACTTCGTTATTTCTTTTCAGCTCCTTTTTCATGTGTGTGTCTGTAAGTGTTACAACGACGCTGCATTCATCGCCGCTTTTCTCTGAACTGCTGATTTCATCATCCGATGCACACGCTTTACTTTCACCGGAATCCGTGATTTCTGGAACGGTACCACGAATACTTTCCGGAATCGCAATGAGACGCAACACTAGTTCACTTTTATTCCCTGTCGTTTTCTGTCCAAGTGCACTAAGCCATGCTTTCAATTGCACAGCCAGATAAAGCTTCATTGAATCTTTTGAGACAACATATTAAATAGAAATATCCCACTTCTGATTTTGTAAACAGTTTTTATTATTTAACAAATTTTATTTATTTAACCAACTTTTTTCTTAAATAAACTTAATGAAAACTTAATATTTCAGACTTTTGGTACGCTCTCTTACAAAATAAATGTGTTACAGAGTTGCCACAATACCATGACTAATCTCTTCAATACTCACGTTCCACTATGTACCCGTCATTTTACCAATAGTACTTGACCTTGGTTTTCACATTCAGTAAAACTGGCTCTAAGAAATCGCAACAAGACTTACACCTAATGGAAACTTAACTGGGAGCGGTATAAAAAGGCCAGAAATGAAGCCACTCGTGCCGTCAGACTATCAAAAAAATAATATTTCATATCCAAATTAAGTCCAACTATACCATCGAAACAGCTTTGGCAAAATCTAAAAGGTATTGGAGTATGCAAAAATTAGTATGATGATAATTCCCTCAATGGCTATTTCGAAAGCATTTCATTTTGACGAAAGCATCGTTTGAATGAGATTAGCAGTAAGCGGACTTCATGTAGCACGGTGTATTAAAAAAATTAAATCAAATGCTATTAGGGAAGACGGAATATCTAATAGATTTTTGAAACTTGTCCTACCACATGCGCTTAGCTCACTTGCGCATATAATAAACTACTGCTTCAATACTGCAAGTTACCCTAATATCTGGAAAGTGGCTACTATTAATCCCATTGTAAAAAAAGCTTGCTAGTGAACCCTGCGATTTCCGACCCATAAGTTTGTTGTAATCAGTGTAGAGTTGCCAGGTGGTCGAATTTCCAGGATTGTCCAGTTATTGAAGTGCTAGTCCCGTGTCCCGTTATCGCGCAATTTGTCCTGGAATATTAAAAAAACTGACATTGAAAAAAAATTTTTAAAAAAACTAAATGGCCATTTCAGCCCTTGAAAATACATTGACCGAGCTTCTTATGATCAATTGTGTTCTGAGAACTTGACCTACAAGTGAATTGAAAAAAATTACATTTAAAAAATTCACTGTACAAAAGCAATTGTGCGCTTCCATTTCGTCTCCCAATTCTCCGCAATTTGTCTACAAAATCTGAAAATTCATTGGTCAATTCTTGACCAGTGTAAAAGAGTCTTTGGAGTTCAGCTTTAAGCCTCAATAAATCTAAGCTCATAATAAGGCTTAATATAAAAGCATTGTGTCTAAATTTCAAGAACTTGTTAAATACATGAAAAATGCTTAAACAACTCATGCAAATCAAAAATATGTTAATTAAATATATTTTTTAATTGAGAAACAGCAGAACAAAACTGGATAAATCCACTTTGAACTAAAGTGACTTTTTTCGAAAAATATAAATTTATTTTTTTATATATAAAAAAATTTTATTTTTTTTCAAAAACAAAGATGGCGCTTGCTACAACGATTGCTGTAAAAGACTTTTTTTCGTACTGCGGGCACTCTGCTGGCTCCTAGGTTGACCCAGAAAAAAATTTTTAAATTTTAAAACGTAATGAAATATCTCCTATCTAAATGAGACAGAATTTTAACCCTGAAAGGTCATTCTTATTTTACATATACAAATTGACAAATTTTACATATGTTTTAAGATATTTTTTTTTTTGCGACAATAATGCTTTTTAATTAACAGCATAACAGCAACTTACACTGTAAAAAAAACCTAAACGTGCGATGATTAGATACAACAAAAATACAATAAATATAATACTAGTGCTTCGTCGATTCGACGAAGCATGACCTTCCAGGGTTCAAAAAGTCTTTTTTAAAATTTATACGTACTTGGAAAAATAATTGCATTTTTTACTTATTTTTTGTTTTAAATTTTGAATAAAACGATTTTAAAAGGCTATTTTAACAACTAGATTTATTCAGATTGGTTAAAATGTAATTGTAAAATGTCCTTCCAAATATTGTAAGTAGTCAAGTAGTTTTTGAGCTTGGTACCCGCAGATTTGAAAAACAACGTTTTGAGAAAAACTACTTTAAATTTATAGTAAACAAATAATACGAAGACTTTAGTGTTCAAAACTTTATTAAATCACTATATATACACACAAAATAATTATTGTTAACATTTTTTGGAATTTTCTCCTACTCAAATATACCGGTTTGAGCAGATAAAATAAATGATATAATAAAATAGCAGCTGTAGTAACTTGATTTTTATGTTATATCGAACTCACGCGTGGGTCTCTTTTCTAACTTTCTTAATATTCCAGATATCTTTATAAATTTTTTTTTTTATATGTTGTGAAATATCTGAAAACTGCTATGAAAATCGATGCATCGATTTATGCCCTCCGATATATCGAATAATATGCAATGTGTTTTTGCCACTGCCATCCCTAGCCAGAACCAATATGCTTAAATTAAACCCCCTTAAATCATATATACTGCCAATATCTAAAAAACCTCTCCAGAACACTGATTTTTGCATTAGTACTACTAAACGACACTGAGCTAAAAACAGTCAACAAGGTAACCAATCTTGGATACATTGTTAATTCAGCTCTGTCCTGTGAAGACAAAATCAACTCTTGTGTACGTAAAGCTTATCATATATTACGAGACCTCCATATGACTGCAAATCTCCAACTTTCATCAGAAGTTGTTTATAGCCAGCTAGATTCGAGGCCTTCTCAATAGCTGTTAGTTGCATTCAATACCGCTGCCCGCTATATTTTCGATCTGAGAAGATTTGATCATATCTCGCAATATTGCAACCAAATTTGGGCATGGGCTTATTCGGATACCTTAAGGCAAGAATCTGTATGTTCATACACAAAGTCTCGTCTACTCGCGATCCCCACGATATCGTTTTGATAAACTTGAGTTCTGCAGGTCAAGTAGAAGTAGGAACATTTTGGTCCCAAGAGTAAGTGCCATCAGATTGTGGAACTTCACTTCCACTCAGCATCAAAAGTATTCCAAACAATAAGACCTTTAAGAATTTATTTTTCAAATACTTCTCTTAACCACTTATTCTATCTCTCTGTATCATGGATGATATTGGCTTAGTTGTAAAAGAGCCAAAATTTATAAAAAAAAGGGAATTTTTGACAAGAATGGGGCCTTTAGTGGTAATTCAATATTAAAGACTTTGTATTTGAATGTTCAGCCACAAATATCCAAATAGATTTCAAATTAACTGTTTCGGGAAATTAAAACAATTTGAAGTTTATATTTTCGTGTTTTTTTTTTTTTTTTTGCTTTCACTGTTTTAACCTAAGCAGGGAATTTTTTTTTATTTGTCACAAAAATAGCACACTTTAGTGGAACGATCAGCTCACAGAATCAAAAATTGTGAGTCAAAGTGATAAGTTTAATTGTTTCCTTTAAATAGGGTTTATTTCATATATAGAGTCCCATTGCACTTTACAAAAAAGGCATTGATTGCGAAAGTCAAAAATATGGCAAAAAATAATCAATATAGTTAATTTCTCCAAAAAATATTTTACAAAGCCATTTATTTAATGAGTTAAAATACAAATAAAAATAACAAAGCATAATAAAAATAACATCGTTAAGGAGTCTTTGGAGTATTGTTTCAAGTACTTAGTTATATAAAAAAAAAAGGTCAGAAAGATATGAGAACAGATATGCGTTAAGACTTGTAAAAAGACAAATCAATAATCCGGGACGATGAGCATGATGCCCAAAAAAAAAATATATATATTCAGGAATGGCTAAATTTAATAAAGAATACTTTCATAAATGTTACACAATTTTGAAATATAGAGCCCTGAACAGCAAAATTATGGCGTTTTCTTTTCTTGAAAAAATTCTGCATTTTTTCTACCCTCTTTGAGAATTCTGCACTTTTTGTGGTCTTTTCTCAAAAAAATTTTGACCTCTAAAATTAAACCGTGTCCTTTTCTCGAAAATTTTGACCTGAAAAGTCTAAAATATGCAGAATTTTTGCACTCTCAAGATTGTCGGTTTCAGAGTTCTGCCCTCAAATGCTACCAACTGAAGAAACAAAAAAGTGACATGTTACGAAAATATCGAACATTCCATTGAAATTTTATAAAAGATAAGCTTCATCTTTACAAATTAATAATATACATTATAATTAAACATAAAAAGGCTGATATTAACGAAATAGCCACATCAGTGGTTCTAACGATACTAACGAAAATATTACAATTAAGTTAATTTACCTTTATGAAAACTTTCGTCGCCAAACATTTTGAATTTAACAGGTCGTTCAATAAGTCCGTAAAAAAAAAACAACAAAAAACGAGTATAGCGATTTTCCAACTTTTCGATACCACTTTTATAGTACGATTTTTCTTTCTCGTCAAAATAGGCCTTAGATTCAGCGATTACTTCATCATTGGACTTGAATTGCTTTCCAGTAAGCATTCTATTGAGATATGAAAACAGGAAAACGTCGCTGGGGGCGATCTCAATATCTGGAGAATACGGTGGGTAAGTAATCAATTGAAGCCCAATTCATTAAATTTTGCCATCGTTTTCATCAATTTGTGACACGGTGCATTGCCTTGGTGAAACAACACTTTTTTCTTTTGCAAATGTGGCCGTTTCTTGGCGATTTCAGCCTTCAATCGATCCAAAAGTGCACAGTAATAGTTGCTGTTGATGGTGGTTCCTTTTTGGAGATAGTCGATGAATATTATTCTTTTTGCATCCCAAAATACAGACGCCATCACCTTACAAGTCGACTGTTGGGTCATTGCTCGCTTTGGATTCGGTTCGTCGACTGCTGTCCACTCAGCTGACTGTCTTTTGGATTCTGGTGAGTAATAGTGAAGCCATGTTTCATCCATTGCCACATATCGATGATAGAATTCGATTTAATTGTGGTTTAACAGCGCCAAACACTCCTCGGAAGCAACAATGGAGCAGAGTCAGGATAATGTTTATCAAGCCATTGTTTGGTTTCCACTGTATTTTTTTTTATCAAAAGGCAATGCTTTATCAAAACTCGAATTTCACTGTTTTCCATTTTTTTTTTTTCAATAGCAATAGTTGCACACAGAATGCTATAACTCACGAATCAATTGTCAGATTGTTGTCAAATTTTTATACGTATCGTTTGAAGGTTGGTACTAAATAAAAATCATATGGAAAAAAGTCTAGTAACGCCATCTATGTGTCATCATATGGTTTTTTTGAACGTACTGTTAATTTTGTGTTTTACTATTTCACGGAAGACTTTTGCAATTTATTTTACGTTTCTCAAAATAACAGGGCAGCCGACACAACATTGAAAAAAATGATGCATTTTTATGATCTTTTCTCGACTAAGACCAGGCCAACATTTTTTTAGTTCAGGTCCCCTCTGAGAGTGCATCTGAGAGAGTGCCCTCTGAGAGTGCAGAATTTTTTGATGAGAAAAGAAAACGGTATTAGTTAAATCACATTGAATAAAGTCACAAAAAATGCTCCATCGCAGTTTCCGCAGTCTTAATTTTTTTGCAATAACTTATAGTTTTGGAGTTAAAACTTTCTGAAATTGAAAAATGTTCATTTCGTGTGCCATTTTGGGACAGCTAAGCTGAATTTTTTCCAAACCCTATAATTCCTAAAATTTATTACTAGAAAACACTTTTCTATTCGGAAAATGGTGTGTATAATAACGATTTTATTTGTAGATCTGAAATTTTTTTTTTGGTGGAAAAAATTGTTTGGAAATAATTGTTTATTATTTCTTACGCATTTATTTAAGATAAATTCTGACGCCATAATCTAAAAGAACGTGAAGATTTATTTAGGATATCATGCGAAAATTATTTTTGGTACCGATAAAATAAAAAAACAAATAAAAATTCATTGAAAATTGACGACATTAAATACTTAATAGGTTAAGGCTACTTAACCCATTTTTGTCCAGGTTGCGTATACGCAACGGTATACTTTTCTTAACCTGGAGGTCATACAGTAATAGATTTTCATGATCTCCAAAAAGAATTTAACATTTTAAGAAGTTATCTAATCGACCCGTTTTCGCTGAACAATTACGTTTACTTATATTTCCAAGCTTGGGATATTTAGGATTATTTCATTTTTTTTTATCTTTAATTTTAAACCTTTAAAAAATCTAAAAAAAAAAAAGTAAAATATAATTCTTACACGAGAGAGCCGTAGCTAGAAAAATTTTGCTTCTAGAACTAACAAATTTTTTTCAAAATTAGAAAACGGTAAAATAATAATAAAAATGAAAACTTTTAGGGGGGTTTTGTGTTAAATTTATTCTAAAATTATTTTAAGGGGGGTTTTTGAGTAATTTTAAAAATATCAAAAATAAATTTTTTTTAATAAATAATTTTGACGATACGTTTTGCTTCAAATTGACACATTATTAATAAATAAGCTTTCCCGAATGTCGACAAAAATGTTTTTTTTTATCTTACGATGAGTTTAATAGACATCATTTTTGTTGAATGATCACAAAAAAAATTTAGTTCAAAAGCCCCCCCGCCCCCCTGCCCCCTTAAGGTTTCAATTTTTATTATTATTTTAGTGTTTTCTAATTTTGAAAAAAATTTGTAAGTCTTGCGACCGATATTTCGCTAGCTACGGCCCTGTTACACGATCATCTTTCATAAGCTGTATTTCAGTTGATCTCGTTTATTAGCCGGTGTCGGTTGTGTTTATTAAATTGATACGTGTGTGTTTTTGTCTTGTTTCGACGCTCCTGTTGTAATAATCGTGAGTGTCTTTATATTAATATTATTATTTCATGTTTAGTTATTGTCATTAATTTGAATTTTATTTTTTAACATTAAAAACTCATTTCACCAGTTTCTAACTAAATTTGCTTATGTTAATTGAGAAGTTTTGTTTGCATGCTTGCTTGTTTTGTCGTTTTTTTTTTTTTTCTTTTTGGTTTCCTCTTTGTGCGGTGTTTTGTTTATCGCTAGCGTAGTGGTTGTTGTTGCTTTTTAACTGTTGCGCTCACTGCATGTTAAATATTAAAATAATATACCCTTAAAGCACTTTTTGCATTTAGTCATTTTTATTTTTCACAAAATAATTTAAATTTTTTTTTTCCAATGGATTATTTTTCCATTGATAATATTGCTGCTTGTTCTCTGAACGAGCAATGCAAAAGCCAGAATATTCTGTACCCTATGTTCAGCTGTTCTGGCCCATGTGAGCGAATGTTCCATGCTTCTTGTGCTGGTATTTCTAAATCGTGCCTTGACGATTTAATGTCAGTCCGATCTGGTCTTCGCTGGTATTGTGCTTCGTGCAGGGCCCTTTCCCCGGATGAACTCTATTCTAAAATAAAGCTTTTTGGGGAAAGCCTTAACTTATTAAATAATAACTTCAGAGAAATTGTTTCATTTTTTAGCGAAGTTAGTGCCGCACCCACTACCAGCGTTTCTGATGAAATTACTGTTGACTGCTGACTGTTGACTTGTTGATGAATGACTGCATCTTCCGGAATTTTGTCAGTTTCATCAGAAAAATACCTAAAAAGCTGTAAAAGACAGAGGAAAAACAAAAACAAAAATAAGCGCCGGAAGGCGTCCTCCAGACCTTCCAAGGCAGAGCAGCCCCCAGCAATGCCATCAGAAAATAATAATACGGTGATTTCTCATACACCATCTTCTATTCCTCCATTGACTAGTAGCCCAAATACGATTTCAACTACGCCTAACAGTCATTTGACTTTAAGAGCAGTTTCGAGGACCAGAAATGTTTTCATTTCACGTCTTCAGCCCGACACATCAATAGAAAATATATTGACGTTTGTCAGGCAATCCAAGTTAGTGAACTCAAATGCATTCTGTTCATGCAAAAAAATTGGAAATAAGCCTTCCCATGCTTCTTTTATTCTAACAGTTGCAGCCGAAGATTTTACAACTGTTCTTAAATCTAATTTGTGGGCCGATAATATTCTTGTTACTGAGTTCAAGCCAAAAAATAAGTCTAAAAGGGTGACTCAAGCCGCCCGCCAGACTCAAAAAAACTAAATAGGCTGTCCCTTTACTATCAAAATGTAAGGGGACTACGTTCTAAGACGCAGAGCTTATTTCTATCAACTCAAAATTGCTCTGAGTGGCGCCCACGGGTTGACACAACGCTTGTCTTTAACAAAATACGTTTTTGTATATTTTTTGTTGTTTTGTGGAAATTCTTGAGATCAATATTGGTGCAAAATGCTCGACTTTGCTTGTAGAATATCGTTCAATATCGATAAATTTTAAAATAAAAATCTCGAGGTGGCAACTCGATTTTTACATTAATTTTTTTTTAATTTTTTTGATTTTTTTCTTCTAAGTTCGACCAAACTAAAAATTTTTGGAAAGTTTTATCATTCTAGCTCAACGGTAAGATGGGTCAGTCCATAATGGGTTAAACTACAATGGAGCCTATTTTACGGGTTCGCTTTTTCATCTATATGCATGATAAAATTATGTAAGGAATGTTTCGTGCATGAAGCTGTCAACCTCAAAATTTCATTCTTAAACCTATAGAATTACTTCGGGATACTATTTTAAGAATCCGGTTCAAAAATTTAAACATTCTTTTGGAGCGTGTGAAGGAATTTACATACTCCATTTATTTACGCCTCCATTATAGAAGATACCAAATGTTTGAAAGGAGTTGACCTGTATATGCCAATCAATAATACAAAATAGTTTTATTTAAAATGTAAGAACGTCAGTTTTTTAAAAACTTTCTTCAGTTTTAATAGATTTTTACAAATGTACTATTTCTGTAGCCTACCAAAATCATACCTGCGCAGGCTTACATAGCTTAAATATACCTTAAAAAAAAAAACAAAATTGGGAAGAATTGCTTAAGTTTTTTGTTTTTCTAAAGCGACAATTTCAAAAAATTCAACAGGACTAATTTTACTGAGATCGATTTAAAATCATTTTATTTAAAATTTGTTCATCGAATACATTTTTTCAGTAGAAATTTTCAAAAGGGCCTAAAATGAATCGAATGGGCTTCGGAGCTTATGAAATCAAAAAACGTTCTAAAAAGCTCTCTTCTCTGTCCCTTTCTCTAATTTTATTTTCTCTGTCGCTTATGTTAAGGCTGCTCTAAGTTATTTATTCAAATTAATGATTTTTATATAAAATCTGTTTAAATTTTCTTTTTCTTTTATTAATGGTTGTTATGTGCTTGTGTAATGTATTCTATTTTATGTTTTCAATTAAAAATTGCTTTAAATTTTATATAATTATATAAATTCTGTTTAAATTTTATATAAACTCTGTTTAAATTTTATTATTATCTTATTAATGGTTGTTTAGTATTCGTATAATGTATTCTATTTTAGTTTTTTTCCAAAAGTTTTAAAATGTTTATATCTTTTAATTTATATAAATCTTTTTCAAATTTTATTTGTACCTTAGTAATGGTTGTTATACTCTCGTGCAATGAATGTCTTTTATATTTTTCTTTGGGCTTTTAAAAGAGATTTGACTCTTATTTGCCATTATTATTTGTTAAATAAATTGAATTGAATTGAATTGAATTGAACACAATACCCTCAAATAATGTCAAAGCTGTTGAAATCAGTATCTCGACGTTTAAAATAAGTAATTAAAGCAAAAGGATGCCAAACTTAATATTAGAATTGCTTTTAAAACTGTTTTGCATTGCAATGCAGTTAACAGTGTTAGTGTTACTTTCTTTTGACGCGATAAAACTGGAATTTGTTTGTTTGATGCCAAAAAAGGATTGTTGTTGTTGTTTTTGTAAATAATGTAATAGTGTTAATTGTTAACAATGACAAAAGGTTTGAGTTACTGTTATAACATTTTATTGGTTGCACTTATTATGAAAGAGTGAAGACAAGTTCCATTTGTTTTTTGTGTATGTTTACTCAATTTTGACGTTGACAGTATATACATAAATTAGTCACTCTCTTTTAAAGTATTGTGTTTCCCACTCTGAAATTTTTTGTGCATTATCTATATACTTCAACATATATTTTAAAATAAAAATTAATACAAGAAAGGTCGGTAAATTATTAAAATTTTAATTTGAAACCTTTACCATTATGATTTCTAAAAAAGGTCTTCTAAAAGAATGAAATTCCAATTTCAAATCTGATTTAATAATGAAAAATAACCATCAAATTTCTATACAAATCATTACGTTTAATATATTTTTTTAAAGTTTTTTAATTTAAAAAAGTACTTACGAAAAGTTCGTATTTCATATTCGCCAATTCTGTTGAAGCCCATATTTTGACAACTAAGGCTCATAAAAAAAAATTTCGTGTGATAACATTCACACCTTCTGAAAGTACAACTAGGCCGAATGTGAACAAATTTCAGAATAAAAATTTTGTTCGTTGTTCGCTTCACATGAAATGCCCCATATATTGTTCATAACATTGTTCATAACAATGGTAAAAACTCGCAATGGTAAAATACTTTATGAATACTCGCGTTGAACACTTAATGATTTTAAATTCTTTTCAATTTTTCTCATGAATTCATTAACTTCTAAATTTTGTAAATAAAAATTATCAACAGTATAAATGATTACTTTTAGGGCCCGCACCACAGGTTCAGCCTAGGGGTCTACAGATTCTAAATACGGCCCTGTATATTATTATTTAAATATTGTTTTTATGAAATTTTGCAAAGTATCAATAATCTTAAAAAGAACATGAAGTTTTTAAAAACTAATGTTAACTTATTCTAAAAACTGATTTTATTCTGTGTGATAGTGAATTTTTTTGTTTTCATAAAATAACTTTGTATGGACATCTCCAAAAAACATCTGCTGAATTGTTTTGGAGTATTTATTACATTTTGAACAGACATGTTTTGTAAGCAATGTGCAAACAATAATAAACTAAATAGCTAGATAGTTATTATAGCTAAAATAACCGCCTCTGTACAACCATAAAGATTTACTTGTACCACCCTTGCAAGGATCATTGGTACGGATTGGCTAATCAAAAGGTCCGCCCTTATAGCAAACACCCTTACAGTTTCAATATGAACAGATTGCTTATCAGATTGACTTCATACCTCGATGTTGGATTTCATCTGGTTTGTTTTTTTCTCTCGGCTGCATCTCGGCTACAAAGCTACACAGAGAAAAAAACTAAAGTCAGATACAGCGGCGTAGGTATGGTTTGGCAAAAAGAGGGGATGCAATTAAAAAAAAAATAACAAATATATAGAGTTTTATTTCAGAGTATATTTTAATCTTTTGGGCTACTAGCGAACAATGAAAAGTTTAACTTACAGAGGTAGTCAAAAATATTTACAGATTGCTAATATTCTTTTATTTACCGTTAGGTTTGTTTAAACTTTATTTGTGTTATTTGCCTAATGCATGGAATGCAACAACAAAACTTAGTTTGCAAACTATTTCCAACCACTTTATTTTTGTTTTATTTCCTTAAACACTATAAAATATTGAGCAATGTGTAAATATTTTTGACTACCCGTGAATATTAGATTATAAATTTAGGACTTTAACTAGTCAACACTTTAAGGAAAGCTCATGAAGAACTTTATCATTAAGCATTGCTAAGGCAGCCAGTTTGTTGAAGCGATTCTAAAATAAAAAAAAACTAATATGCATTCACAAAATACTTTGTGTAGATATTAAATGAAATATTATTTAGTTTTTAGCAATTCTTAAAAAAAATTAATTTTCAAGAATTACATTTGAGCTTTATGCCAAGTAATTTCATGAAGCAACAGGTTGCCACAACAACAATGTTCTTTACAGAACAACCACCAGCAGACTAGACAGCTGTTTCGTTGGTCGCTACACCAACTCATCAGTAATCTTCTGTGGGTTATGCAGTCCATTAACTTTGAAAATCTTATAAGCACACCTTCTGCTAAAACCAAAGCGGAATTGCAGTTGTGTGCTTTCCAATTTAAAAAGCAATGTTTTTCTACTTCTTAGCACAAAGCAAAGGTTCAAAAAATTGACTACATTAATTCTGCAAAGACTTGTTGTAGCGCTCTTTGTCTACTTCTTTTCACGATTCCATTCTTTGGCACCAACAATTCGTTGATATTAAACCATAGAAGGCGTGACAAGTTTTTTTGAAAAAAAGATGACTCATCTTATTTTCTGAGGTCGGGCTCGTACCAGTTTTTACATGAAAAATAAATTGTGGCATTTTTAATTTATATTTAGTTTTTAGCAATTCTTAAAAAAATTAATTTTCAAGAATTACATTTGAGCTTTATGCCAAGTAATTTCATGAAGCAACAGGTTGCCACAACAACAATGTTCTTTACAGAACAACCACCAGCAGACTAGACAGCTGTTTCGTTGGTCGCTACACCAACTCATCAGTAATCTTCTGTGGGTTATGCAGTCCATTAACTTTGAAAATCTTTTAAGCACACCTTCTGCTAAAACCAAAGCGGAATTGCAGTTGTGTGCTTTCCAATTTAAAAAGCAATGTTTTTCTACTTCTTAGCACAAAGCAAAGGTTCAAAAAATTGACTACATTAATTCTGCAAAGACTTGTTGTTGCGCTCTTTGTTTACTTCTTTTCACGATTCCATTCTTTGGCACCAACAATTCGTTGATATTAAACCATAGAAGGCGTGAGAAGTTTTTTTGAAAAAAAGATAACTCATCTTATTTTCTGAAGTCGGGCTCGTACCAGTTTTTACATGAAAAATAAATTGTGGCATTTTTAATTTATATTTAGTTTTTATCAATTCTTAAAAAAATTGATTTTCAAGAATTACATTTCAGCTTTATGCCAAGTAATTTCATGAAGCAACAGGTTGCCACAACGACAATGTTCTTTACAGAACGGTTGGTGTAGCGACCAACGAAACAGCTGTCTAGTCTGCTGGTGGTTGTTCTGTAAAGAACATTGTTGTTGTGGCAACCTGTTGCTTCATGAAATTACTTGGCATAAAGCTCAAATGTAATTCTTGAAAATTAATTTTTTAAGAATTGCTAAGAACTAAATATAAATTAAAAATGCCACAATTTATTTTTCATGTAAAAACTGGTACGAGCCCGACCTCAGAAAATAAGATGAGTCATCTTTTTTTCAAAAAAACTTCTCACGCCTTCTATGGTTTAATATCAACGAATTGTTGTTGGTGCCAAAGAATGGAATCGTGAAAAGAAGTAAACAAAGAGCGCAACAACAAGTCTTTGCAGAATTAATGTAGTCAATTTTTTGAACCTTTGCTTTGTGCTAAGAAGTAGAAAAACATTGCTTTTTAAATTGGAAAGCACACAATTGCAACTCCGCTTTGGTTTTAGCAGAAGGTGTGCTTATAAGATTTTCAAAGTTAATGGACTGCATAACCCACAGAAGATTACTGATGAGTTGGTGTAGCGACCAACGAAACAGCTGTCTAATCTGCTGGTGGTTGTTCTGTAAAGAACATTGTTGTTGTGGCAACCTGTTGCTTCATGAAATTACTTGGCATAAAGCTCAAATGTAATTCTTGAAAATTAATTTTTTTAAGAATTGCTAAAAACTAAATATAAATTAAAAATGCCACAATTTATTTTTCATGAAATATTATTTATTTCGATATGAAATACAAGTTTTTGAATACAAGTTTGTTTTTTTTTTTTTTTTTTTGTGAAAAGATCATGTACTACAAAATGGCCAAACGTAAAATTAAGATAGGTTGTTTTGTCAAAAGATATTATAAAAAATGTTTGAAATTTTTTAAACTGTTACCGCAATTGCTTTGTTAAATGGAATACTTATTTTTTTTTTCTTGGGGGTTATCTTCTTCTATCTATATATATAAAAGCTATATCAGGACCGTAGCTAGAAAAATTTTACTTCTAGAACTAACAAAATTTTATCAAAATTAGAAATCGGTAAAATTAAAATGAAAACTTTTAGGGGGGATTTTGAGCTACATTTTTTTGGGTAATTTTACAAATATCAAAAAAAAAAATTTTTTTATAAATAATTTCGACGATACGTTTTGCTTCAAACTGACAAATTATTGATAAATATGCTTTCCCGAACATCGATAAACTTTCTTTTATGATCTTACGATGAGTTTAATAGACATAATTTTTGTTGAATAATCTCAAATATAATTTAAAAAATAATTTAGTTCAAAACCCCCCTTATAGTTTCTATTTCTATGAAATCTTTATGGATACTGAATCAACATTCTAAGAGTGCTCCTGTGAAGTTTGGTGTTGATTAGACAAGGGGGCGTGGTACCTCCTATACAACCCAAATTGGCTCTATCGCCCACAAACAAAAAAAAATGCTATATATCAAACGGTTTTAATTGTATAAATCTAAAATTTGATAATTTTGTTCAGATGGTTACTTTCAGTTACTGTGCAAAAATGGGCGTGGTCTCACTATATCTACGTCCACTTTTCAGAAATCATTTTAATTCCTGAGATGTTCAAGTTTTAATAGTGAATCTTGGTATGTAGGTGCTATGGATCCAAGTGGCAGTCACTATGTCCCGCCCGTTTTTACCGCCCACAAATCAATAAAAATTTGGTAATTTAGTTCATATGGTCACTGTCGGCAACTGTTAAAAACTTTTTCCCACTTTTTCGGAATCATGCTTACTCCCGAGTTGTACACGTTTTGAAAGTAACACTTGATATGCATGTGCTCTAAGTGGCAGTCAATATATATATATATAAAATTTGCCACGCCCACTTGTACCACCAGCAAATAAAAACAAAACGAAATGGCCAATTTCAGCCCTTAAAAGAACTTTGACCGAGCTTCTTATGATCAATTGTGTTGTGCTTGTTGTGGAATGTTTGAACCAGAGAGTGGTAAAAACCGTACCTAATGCGTAGCGCTACATAATCGATCAAAAACTTGTTCTCTCTCCATTCCGTTTCAAGCTCTTCGATTGAAACACAACCATTACCACCATCCTGCAAAAATGAGTGATCCGAACAGAATGATAACGTTGTGTTGTACGATTTATAATTTACTGTGTTGTGATTTTTGCTCGCCATCGTAAACCAAAGCCGTACCAAGTTCCAGTTCGTTTCTAAAATCATAGTGGTTCGTTGTTCGTTTAGGAATGTTATTGCTATTGTTACTGGCGCTACCTTATTGCTTGGTTTGAATGCTTTGCTTTGATGTGACTTTCCAAATTACTCTTGCAAAGTTTTTCCACCACAATTTCCATTTTTGCATATTATTTGATTTAAGTTATTTTTTTCAAAAAAACTGAAGTTATGTAATTGTTGGCCGCGGCATATTTCAACGTTATCAATCGAATCACTGAACAAGTAATTTGTTTTGCAAAAGAATCGCAACAACCTGCAAAAAGATTGCAGAAACAAACGCTGAAACGAACGATATATTTGGTACGGTCTGGTTTTGATTTACGATGGCGAGCAAAAAGCACAACAAAGCAAATAATGTTTTGTACTTTTACAACGCGAATCATCCATTCTGTTCCGCTCTCTCTTTTCTGTGTGTTAGGAGGAACGTTTGTGATTGAGTCGAAGAGCGATATGCGAATGAAGAAGAATAAAGGTAGCGCTCTTTAAAAAATGCAGAAAAGATTAAAAACGAACCGATCGTTAAGGTTTTTTTCCAATATCTGGTTTGAACACAAATGATCGAGACCTACATGTTTTATGCCGACTCCGAACGGCTTTTATGTTCTCAAGAAGCTTTTCATGCCAGTTTTTTCTCTCTGAGGCTTGCCATTGTCTGCAGAGAGGTGACAACCGAACAGAAAAATTAATTCAATTGAAAAAACTTTCTGTGTCAGGTGGGATCACGTTTTTGTTTACCTGCAAATCAATAGAACTTCTTTAAATCAGACGATTCTCATTGTTAAATACTAAAATTTGGTAATTACGCTTTACTTAAGCGTATGATACGCTTACTCTCGACAGCTTTGCAAAAAATGTGCATGATAGTACTGTATCTGCGCCCACTCTTCAGAAATAATTTTATTTAATTTATTTATTTATTAATGTATTATAGCTAATAACAATTTAAAAATTATAACTAAGTAAGCACTAGCTGCCAGGGCTATCTGTTAGAAATAATTTTAATTCCTGAGATGTGAACGTTTTGATAGACAAACTTGGTATTTAGGTGCTATGGGTCCAAGTGGCGGTAACTTTATATACAAATGTAGCCACGCGCACTTTTAACGCCCACAAATCCGTAAAAAGGATATATATCAGACTATTTTTACAGTAAAAGACTAAAATTTGGTAGATTAGTTCATGTGGTTATTGCCCGAACCCTTAAAAAAAATGGGCGTATCGCACTTTATCTGCACCGACTTTACAGAAAGCAATGCAATTTCTGAGCTGTACACGTTTTGATAGTGAAACTTGGTATTTAGGTGTAATGGGACCAAGTGGCGGTCACTATATATATAAACATTGCAATGCCTACTTTTTTTCTGTGAGCTGGAATAGTTAGAAATAAAAAAAAAAAAAACAAAAACGAAATGGCCATTTCAGCCCTTGAAAAGACTTTGACCGAGCTTCTTATGATCAATTGTGTCGTGCGTGTACTGAAATGTTTGAAGACAAATGGTCGAGAACTGGACCTACAAGTTTTATGCCGACTTCGAACGGCTTATGTTCTCAAGAAGCTTTTCATGCTAGTTTTTACTCTTTGAGGTTTGCCATTGTCTGTCAAACTTTCTGTGTCAGATGGAATTCGAACCAGGGATCTATGGCATACAAGACATGCACCTCAACCAGTATGCCACGGCTTGAAATATGCTCTAAGAATCGAGTTTTTTGTAAAATTATTTATTGGTGTGGTAGTTAAAAATAACAAACGGTCCGAAATAATAGTATTGAAAAAGTTCTTCCAATCTGCACCAATAAATTTTAAATTTTTGCAGTCGGACCAGAGGTAATACGGATTTTCATTAATATTTTAACTTTTTTTATTCTATTTTCACTAAAATTCGAGTTAAAATTTTTTGTTTTTGCCTTGCCATGTTATTTTTAGTCAAATAAATTATCTATTGATGATAAAATATAGTGTAAAGTGAAGAATTAAATTGAATGAAATTACAAAAAAAATTTGCACATTTTTTATATTTTACCATTTATTTGACTAAAAGTAGTATGAGAAAAAAATCATTTGAATTTTAGTGAAAATAATATAAAAAAAGTTAAAGCATTTCAGAAAGCTTCCATAATCCGCATTATTTTTGGTCTAACGGAAAAATTTAAGATTTTTGGATGCAAAAGAACTTTTTCATTACTCTTATTTCTGACCGTTTGTTTTTTTTAACTACCATACCTGCCAATATTTTAAGTCGAAATATTTTGGGGATCATCATAATATAAGCCATGGATTATTTTGAATAGCCGGACTGAACAACTTTTTATTTCTAAGGAACGTGAGGCGACTTAATGTATATACGTATGTAGGTATATGTGTATATTACGTAAAGACTCTGAAACCGCTAAGCCAATTTTTATTCCAAAGCCTTGAGAGGGTTCCTGTGAAGTCTGGTGCCGATTGTAAAAGGCATCTTAAATACACTTAAAATTTTCGATATCGAACAGTTTTGGAATTATAGGTCGCACAGCCTCGGAGTTCAGTATTCGAACTCAATTTACACATGCAGTTTCACTGGTAACATTTTATGGGTGTTGGACGAGGGGCGTGGTACTTTTTCAACACCCAAAATTTTCTGTATATCTTTCGAAATAAATCACACATCAATGATACTCGGTACGAACTTACTATGAAAGCATGGCTTCACTAAAGGTACGCCTTCTTTTAGGGGATAAGCGCTGAGCGCAGCGAAGCGCCCCAGGTAAATTAGTTTCATATAAAATAACACCCAATGAAAGAACGCCCAATAAAATTTAAATTGGGGCATATTTTATTTTGGTTTTTTCTTAGATTATTTTATTACACTTGGGGCTTATTTCATTCCATAAGTTTGGGGATTATTTAATTTTATTTGGGGGTTATTTAATTTTCTTCAATATAGGTTACCGAAGAGGTGTAATAGGTTTCATATGCGCCTTTTACAGAATGAATAGTTTGTAAAAGGCGCAGCTACATGAAAAAAATAATGCCGAAAAGTATCAAAATTTACAAAATGTTAAGCTTTCCACAATATTATCAAGTGTACAACTAAATAACAGTAGTGACTATTCATTGGGGGTAATTTCATATATTTTGGGTATAATTTCAGTTTGAGTTTAACCTTTTTTTTTTAACTTATATCATTTTCTTTTTTTTTTTTTTTTTGCTTATTTCAGTTTTTCCTTGGGTGTTATTTCATAACGAAATAACCTCAAATTTTGGGGCTTATTCCCAAATTATTATTGGATGTTATTTCATAGCGTTTGGGCATTATTTAATTTTAGTAGTTTGGGGGTTATTTCATTTTCGTTGGGGCTTATTTAATTTGGGGATTCTGTCACCAGACAAAAAAAACGGATGCGGTTCAGTGACCCATTTTTACCTAGTGTTCGCTAGGAAAATTTCCAGAATATCTAGAAAAATAGCACCCAATCGTTAGAAAATCAGGCTACATTGAATGAGGTACATATTTTTCGTCAAATTGACACTAGAAGTGTAAAATAGTTTATAGAAAGCTATCCAATAATTTATGAACTCAATCGCTAATTTGAAGAAACTAAGCGTAATTATGTTGAAATTTCTTATTACTTAATTTACAGGCCAAAAATTGCTTCGGTAGCCCTACCGATTACTAGTTAAGAGGTCAGCGGTTCACATCGAGGCTCAGTCAATTTAATTTTTTTTTATTTTTTTTTTTTATTTTTGAAATAAAAAAAAACATGTGACTCAAGTTTTTTTTACAATGTGATAGAAGCATTTTTGAAGTGAAGCAAGCTTTTTACGCCTCGTACTGTGAATTTGCTTGAGTGAAATCTCAAAAACGACACTTATTAAATAAATGTTCTTTTTCCTTTACGTCTATTATAACAAGAAATTGTAATTTCAATATTTTAAAAATATTTGAATTGAAGCCACAACGTTGTGATTAGAAGTTCAAAACACTATCCACTGATCCAAAAGACTCTGTTAAGTACAGCTGTTGATTCAATATTAAGTATGTATTACTACAGCTATGTTGCAGTAGATCACAATAATCTCTTGGTAGATAGAGGATTGTGCATTGGCTATTTTACATATAAAAACGTTCCACATAAAATGTTCTACTTGCTACTACTTGTTACAAGATGTCCCCAGCATCGGTGGTTTAAGAAAGTACTACTTAAGCAGCAGATTGAAAAATCTATACATTTAAAGGATTGCTTACTGGCTTTTCTACATATCCAGCATATTGAGCAGCTATCTAAATATAACGAAAATGTTGCTTCTACTTGCGCAAGATGTCAAGAGCATCGACATCACTCACTTATGACAAGTGAGTTGAAATAACAATGAATGTTGCACGTAATAAAATAAATAAAATAACAATAATCTGTAAAAATATTTGCTAGTTTGAATATTTACGCGTATTTTTTAATTTACTTTACGATATTTTAAATTTTTTTATTTTAGAGCTATTTTATTAAAAAAAAACACTACATTATTAAATCTAAACGATTCCTTTTCCAAAGTCTTACTTACGCGTTAAGCCATAGTAGATAACGAATCTTTCCCAAGTCCTGCCGACGAGTTAAGTCATAGTGGATAACTATTCATTTTTCCTAAGACCTGCCTACGCATTAAGCCATAGTGGATAACGCATCCTTCTTAAGCCTTGCCAACGTAGTACGCCATAGTGGGTGACAATGCTGACAGCTGACAGGATATGATATCGGGAAACTACGCCTGAAGTCAGGATATATATAAGTGCATTTACACATTAAGGAACTTTACCATAAGTAAATTACATTAAATCAAATTACACAACAATAAATTAAGAACAAGTGATATAATGAATTTAATAAAACTGTGAGCTTTCTATTTTAAACAATAAAAACATTAAGAATTTAAACTTAAACATCGTGTAATAAATTTTTGTGAACGAACACTGGATACCGGCGAGTGATACCTCGGCATAAGATTCGTCACAGGTTCCAACGTTGATGACGTAAAGTAAGAACTGTTTATGAACCAATTTAATTGCGTCGATGTGGACATTATATTGTGGACTCCATATAACACACGCATATTCGAGAATTGGCCTAAAGAGAAATGTATAGAGTAATTTAGTAGTAAAGGGATCATTGAATTCTTTATCCCATCTTTTAATAAATCCAAGGACACCTCTTATTTATTTACCACCATATTAATGGTCGGTTGAAACCCGGACACGCGTTGTTACGACCAACTAAGTAAGTAAGTAATATTAATATGGAGATTGAAGTTTAGTTTTGGATCCGTAATTACACCAAGATCGACAAAACTATGCACAAAATTTCTAAGTTAATGTGATTAATAGAGTAATTTATGCTATGAGGAGTTCTGCGTGAGAATGTCATTTATTTACATTTTTTTAAATTCAGTTTTAAAATGTTAAAGTTACACCAGTCCACTAAACTATTTAGATCAGATTGTAAACGATGTTGTTCATTAGGTGATTTATAAGTAAGAAAAAGCTTCACGTCTTCTACATACATTAAGATGTCACTGTGTTTAATTACCGAAGGAAGGTCATTGATAAATTGCAAAAATAAAACCGGTGCAAGATAACTACCCTGCAGAACACCTGAGTTGACTAAAATATGTTTTGAAAGATAGTTTTTATATAAAGCCCTTTGGGTACATTGCGATAAATATGATTTAATACAATTTAACAATATGTCAGGAAACCATATAAAATGAAGCTTTTTCAAAAGAAGATTAGGATTGACACTGTCAAAAGCTTTGCTAAAGTCCGTATAAATAACATCGGTCTGTAGTCCCATAGTAAAACTCTTTATGACACGCGTAGAAAACTCTAAGAGGTTTGTTGAAGTAGACCGTCTCTTTAGGTAACCATGTTGAGAGATAGAAATGGTTGAAGATACAAGGTGGGTTATTTGATCAGTTATGATTTTTTCAAAAAACTTAGGGATAGTTTGAAACTTCTATTTTGGAGCCAGATTTATGAAGGGGTATAATATAAGAATTTTTCCATATGGTGGGAAAATTACCACTATGCAAGGAAATATTAAAAATTTTTAAAAGAGGAGCGCACAGGTTGCTGGCACATTGCTTTAAAATGCAACTCGGGATTTCTTCAGGGCCGGTCGAAAACGAGCTTTTGATTTTTCGAAGGTAATATATACCAATATTTGAGTCTATTACGGGGGTTACAAAGCAGTTGACTGGCAGTAGATAAGGATAAGTTGATTGAAAGAAGTCTGCAAACATGTTAGAAATGGCATAGTCACAAGACGACTCTATAAAAATGATCAGAAATATAGTTCTGAAAAAAATCTTCCAAATTGCATCAAAAAATTTCAAATCTTTGCCGTTTAACAAAAGATATGCATGCATTTTTTTTTTTTTATTTGTTTTGTATGTTGTTTTTACTAAAATTCAAATGAATTCATTATTTTTTATGCTTATGAAAGGTTTTGACTGCTTCTATTTATTCCTGGACGGAGTTAATCAATTTCATTACCATTTAAACTAAAATATATAAAAAAAATATGTTATATTTTGCAACACACACCTAATGCAAAAATAATGTAAGCAAGGACAAATGATAAATGTTTAAAGTTATGTGTTTATATAACTCCAATAATTTTTGCAATAATTATTAAAGGTTATATTTTATCGAGCTCAAGGTCAATGTTGCTTTTCGAAGAAAACAACTGAAGGGGGTCCTCTGGTAATCTATGCCAAATTTTAGCCTTTTTTCAAAATATTGTGGAAAGAGAACGAGTAAAGATATTTTAGTTCCGTTTTTTGATTTGGGTAACTTAATTTATTGAAAAAAATACAAAATTTTGAAAAAGTGCATTTATGGACCGTTCAGAAAGTTCTCGGCCTGGTAACGAGGTTCTCCGGAAAAAAGGTGGGTCCAAATTCAGTTACTTAGAATGAATGTCCCTATAGCCCCTACCTCGGAAACAAAAATCGAAATTTTTTTAGGGGGGGAGCCGCCACTTTGAAAATGAAAAATCGAATTTCGACCTTTTTTTTATAGTCTAGTGTAGAAAAAAAATAGTAAACATTATTTTTTCGGCAAGTTTGAGGTAGGGGCTATAGCGGCGTAAATTCTGCGTCGTTTCATGCCTCATATATCAAAATCGGTCAAAAACTGTTTGAGTTATCGTGCGAAAAGTTTTGAAAAACATGGTTTCGAGAAAAACGCGTTTAAAGTTTTGACTTCAATTTTGAGGCACACAAATGACATTAACACATATTTTTTTAATACAATACTTACGAATATTAATCGGCAATTCCAGCCCCATAAAGTGTGCCTTCCTCCATCTCATAAAACGAGTTTTCCATGGCTTTTTGGGCTCTGCGGGCTGTGCGACCCTCTTTCGATGATGCGTACGTTTTTAGCTCTGAGCGTTGAAGTCGTTTTCCGTCGCGAGATTCAGCATACATCTCGGCTTGTGGGCCGATGACAATACCCATTGTTGACATTATTTTTAAAATACTTGTGAAGCCTTCGTTGAAAATGCAGGTTGCCAGAAAATTTGCGATTTCGACTGTGGTAGCACCACAGTGGATATGTTTCGGCGCAAAGGTCCACAAAAGCGAGTTGAACGATTCGTTACAATTTTGCGTTTCACCTCCAGTGCATCGGTTGAGTAGATCGTCGGATGATAACGCTTCGTATATGGGCTTCATTACTTGCAGAACCTTTCCATCAAGTGGGGCGTACGTGTGGTGAAATGAGGCTAATGAGCCTTCTGCTGCTGACTTTTCATAGGCGCACCAGCTGGACTCACCAGGTGGGCAATACATATGTTGTGGATTACTATCACTTGAACTTTTGTGATAATATGTTGACCATATTTCTTTTCTCATGTTTTCCACAGAGTCCTTATTACGTCGAATAGCAAGTCCATAGTAAGTAGTCAGCTCGCTTATGACTTTGTCTGTCAGTTTGCCAGTGCCTTTTCCACCGATGCCTTTGTTTTCTTTTTTGGCCTTGCGCAGCCGTGTGCCCATGCGTTTTTGCACGTGAGCGATGCACTCCTTTTTTGTGACAACGGGGTCGCCGTTATACGGATCAAGGTCTATAATGGCCTTGAAGGTTTTGCTGTCGCCATCGCCAATATATTTTTCATATTTTATGCCATATTTTTCGATCGATGAGGCAAACATTTCCTTCACGGCATCTACCTCCATCTTGCCCGCACTCCCACTGTGGTTGTTTGTGCATGTTTTCTGGTGCGATTCGTACCATTCTTCGAAGTCTGCAGAGTCATTTTTTTTTCCCCACATTTTGCATGCCTGGCAAAGGCTTGATTTGACAACGGAGTCAACCACTTTTTTGGTATGTTTACCGACGAGCGTAGTGACACCAAAAAGAGACGAGAATCCCCGTTTTTTCCAGGTGCCATCCCCTGAAACGGTCAGCAATGAGGAGTCACAGTCAGGATTTTTTTCTTTCTGCTGTTCCTGCTCTTCTTTAACCGCATTCAACAGGCACTGCTTGTAAACTGCTTTAGCAGACACATGCATGTTTTTCAAGGTGCCATAGTACGCATCAAGGCACAATCCTTGGCATATGTCCATTAATCCGCAGAACATATTAATACCTTCTCTCCCTATTCCAAGCAATCTCATGGCAAATATCAACCGGCGATTTACAACAAAAGATTTACCGACCACCGGCGAAGAATTAATATACTGTGTAGCTTTACATTGGCACTGCAGACTCACTTTGAAGCCGACTCCACGCATACATGTTTTTCCAAATCGAATTTTTTGTTTACATTGGGCGCAGATAACCAGAGTAGCAAGCGTTTGGAAAAATGAAAAAAATTCCAAGAAACAGAACTGGAGGTTGTTTTCGATGATGACTTCATTGTCTTTCGTTTTCTTCAATTTTTTGGCCGATGTGCTGGCAAAGTCGGTGTCCTCTACTTGGGAGTGCTGGTTTCCACGGAAATGCCTCTTTTTTGTTCGATACGCGTACTTACGCGGCGCGTTTGGGTGGCTTTTTTTATCCATAGCAAAAAAAAAAAAAAACAAAACGATTTTTCTTTTATTTTACAACAGCAGTTATCGCGCACGCGTAGCTTTCAGCGTTCGAAAATAAACTGAATCTCGTTCGTTTGCTTCTTTCATGTGAACACCTGGGCTCAAAATCATTTCAACCCCTAAATCAAAACATGCATGTATACATACTGCATGTATACATACTGTGTGTGTATATTTTGTAATATCAATACATATTTTGGAAGAATTCCACAGAATTTTCGACTAATGACTGCAGGCAAATAAACAACTTTGCTGATGCGTTATTTTGACGAAAACATACCTACACAAAAATGCCTGTATCTCCTAAACTATTTCGAATTTTGAAAAATCCTTTTGGGAAAATGTTTTTGAGTATCTGAGCAATAGAAATATGAAAAAAAAAAATCGAAAAAAAAATTTTCGGATTACCAGAGGACCCCCTGAAGGAAAAACAACTAACAACACCTTATATAAAGTATCAATCACATAGCAGACTAGACAGCTGTTTCGTTGGCCGCTACACCAACTCATCAGTAGCCTTTTTTCGTGGCTCTTGCTGAGATCCACTAATAACAATAGAGTTCAGCTACTACAGCTATATCGCACTTCCTCAGCATTAACCCATCTAAAGCCACTACCCAGTAATCATTGAAAATATCAATGTTATGGATACCCGTGACCACAAACAAATTAATGTGGGAAAAATTTACCCACCAATAAATGGATTGGGCTCAGGGACAACACAAGACGTAACAACTAACCATGCGTATACATAGATCTAATTACACAACTAATTTTAATCTACTTTTGAGTTGACCTTTTGACAAATTAACATCAAAAACGCTACAATTGGTAACAAAGGAACTCATGCGACTTAAAGGAGCAGTAGCCATATAATTTGTTCTACTAAATGGCAAATAAATTAAGTTGTTAGCTTTTCTACTGCTTCTACGGTTAGTGTTAAAATTTATGTGAGAAAGAAGTTCTGGAGAATCGAATACACCTGTTATGAGCTGGTGTAAATATACGATATCTGCCGATTTCCTTCGATCACCTAAAGACTGCATTTTTAATAGTTTTAAACGATCCTCATAAGGAGGAAGGTCTAATATGTCAGTTCCACTTAAGCCCCTTAGAGCAAACTGAACAAAACGTTTTTGGATTCTTTCTATTCGATCAACATGCACATTGTAACTTGGGGACCAAACTTGACTTGCATACTCTAAGTGAGGACGCACGATTGCATAATACAACGTTGTAGTTGTAATCATGCTATTAAATTCTTTGGCCCAGCGTTTTACAAAACCAAGCATTGAAGATGCTTTTTTACAAATATTATCAATATGAATGTTAAACGACAGCTTAGAATCCATGCATATACCTAGGTTTTTGACGGTGTCTACACGACTCAAGGCAGTATCTTTAATCTTATAATCAAATATAAAATTATTCCTTTTTCGCGAAAAGGTCATAGTTTGGCAATTATCTGAATTAAAAAACATATTATTTTTAGAACACCAAACTTCAAAGGATCTTAGATCAGGCTGGAGTAGATCTGAATTATCTCTAGAATTAATCGTTCTGTATATTTTCATATCATCGGCATAAATAAGCAGATGAGAGTGTTCAATGACATGAGTTACATCATTGATAGCTAAAATAAACAGAAGAGGACCAAGGTGACTACCCTGAGGAACACCTGATCCAGCAATAAATTCAGAAGACAATGCGCCTCGAAAACGTATTTGATAAGATCGCCCTACCAAATACGATTTAATCCAGTTCACAAAATATTGTGGAAATCCCATTAACTCAAGTTTAAATAAGATTAGATTGTGTGGTAGCTTATCAAATGCCTTACTAAAGTCAGTGTAAACACAATCGACCTGGTTACCAGAATCAATAGAATTTAAGCAGAATGTTGTAAAATCGAGAAGATTAGACACAGTGGATCTGCCATTCACAAAACCATGCTGACGAGTTGTTATGACTTCCCCACAGTGAATTTTCACCCGATCATACACCATCCGCTCAAAAAGTTTTGGAATCGATGAGAGCTTAGCGATAGGCCTATAGTTACTAACATCGTTCCTACAACCCTTTTTAAAAATAGGACTTATAAATGATTTTTTCCAAAAAAGTGGAAAATAACTTTCGTTAATAGATTTATTGAATAATAAAGAAAGTGGTTGACTCAAAACGGAACCGCATTGTGTTAACACTGCGGCAGGAACACCGTCAGGTCAAGCACCAAACTCCTCATCGATCGATCTCATATACATTAAAATATCCTCTTGATGTGAAGGATATATGTTCCAAAGATACTCTGGGTTCGGAATTCATATATTCAAAGTACTCTCCATCAGGAGTAAAAGAATCTGAACAGAATGATTCTTTAAAAAGATTGGCGAATAGGCCACAAATTTTGACGGGATTGTCAGTAAATCCCTCAGGAGTTCTAAATGAAGAAGGAAATCCATCAGATTTCTTCTTTGTGTTTACGAATCCCCAAAATTTCTTTGGATCTGTCAATATTCTCAGCTTAACATTATCTAAATATTCGTGATATAATGTAGCTGAGCGATTTTCAAATTCCAGAAACAAACGTTTGTAAGTTTCTAGGTCGTTTGAGCCTAAGCTACAGACGTATTTCTTCCATGCCCTATTCCTGTTGTTGCGAAGAGTCTTTAAATCCTTTGTGTACCACGGGTACGCAGAATTCCTCGCAAATTTGAGACTATAAGGTACTGATTGAGAAAACACAGCAAAGAGTTCCATATAAAAAAAATGTATGGAGTCATCAAGGCAATTTCCTTGTATATATTCCAAAATTGCATTAAGTTTACCATGAAGCAACTGATTCAACTTCAAAAAGTCAGCTTTTTTAAAATTGAATTCATAAAGCTTATCTGCTGAATTAGAATTTACTATATTTGCTCTGTCGGATTTGTACAAAATATTCAAAGGTGGATGATATTCATCAACAGTAGTTAGAGCATGAAAGGCCCTCTTAACAACAACATTGTTACTGTCTGTAGTTAAGACCAGGTCAAGAAGTCTTTCAAGACTATTATAAATACAACTCACTTGTTGTAAGTCTGAACATATATTATCAACAAATATATGTTCTTGGCGGGTCTTCGAATTAGATGCACAATAGTACGTATCATCGTCAGAAGAATGCCATTTTAAATCAGTTAGATTAAAATCACCCAATAATAAAATGTCGTCATTAACGTCAAGTAAATCAATTATGTAATCTATGCACTCCGCAAGGCTTGCATAGACCTCTACACTACTCTTAGGAGGAACATATGCATTAATAACATATACATTAGAGTAACAATGTATAACTTTAACGCAAATTAGTTCAATATTAGAAGAGCAGGGAATGTCAACAATAAAACTGACAAAGCAGTTCCTCACAGCCAAAAGGACACCACCACCGACAGATAGATTTGTTGTGTTTTACGTTGACACCTGCCGTAAAGGCTTAATTCAACGTTGTTCCATAACAATTGGGACCGATACAAAGCGTCGGTCAGCGCCCCTTTGAGGATTCAATGGTACCAAATTAGCTCCATGTTGTGATGACACTTCGCAACCCTTGGTGAGGGTGGAGGCCTATCTAAAACCTCTTTCATACTAAGGGGTATGGCGCCCGGTTTGAGAGTGCAAACCACACCGAGCTAGATAGCTCTGCCCGCGATATGGGTAGTAAACCACAGCCACCACGAAAACTCCCCGAAGGGCCAGCCCAATCCAGTCAGCCCAGTATATGCCAGCAGAAGCCAGACATACACCGGGGGCCGCTGACTGCCCGTGGTACCAGTTTAAAAGTCCTTGGTCAGATCTCGTAGCTTACACCCCAGCTACTCCCAGTTTTAGCCCATCACAGCTCTGGACTGGTCACCAATCACCACCACCGACAGAAGAAATATTGTCAGTGTATCTGTCTTTTCTAAAAACTTGAAAACTATTGTCAAACAATTCCAAATCAGTAATGCTTCCGTTCAGCCACGTTTCTGTTAACGCGATAATATCCCCAGAGCAATTTTGAGTTGATAGAAATAAGCTCTGCGTCTTAGAACGTAGTCCCCTTACATTTTGATAGTAAAGGGACAGCCTATTTAGTTTTTTTGAGTCTGGCGGGCGGCTTGAGTCACCCTTTTAGACTTATTTTTTGGCTTGAACTCAGTAACAAGAATATTATCGGCCCACAAATTAGATTTAAGAACAGTTGTAAAATCTTCGGCTGCAACTGTTAGAATAAAAGAAGCATGGGAAGGCTTATTACCAATTTTTTTGCATGAACAGAATGCATTTGAGTTCACTAACTTGGATTGCCTGACAAACGTCAATATATTTTCTATTGATGTGTCGGGCTGAAGACGTGAAATGAAAACATTTCTGGTCCTCGAAACTGCTCTTAAAGTCAAATGACTGTTAGGCGTAGTTGAAATCGTATTTGGGCTACTAGTCAATGGAGGAATAGAAGATGGTGTATGAGAAATCACCGTATTATTATTTTCTGATGGCATTGCTGGGGGCTGCTCTGCCTTGGAAGGTCTGGAGGACGCCTTCCGACGCTTATTTTTGTTTTTGTTTTTCCTCTGTCTTTTAGAGCTTTTAAGGTCTATTTCTGATGAAACTGACAAAATTCCGGAAGATGCAGTCATGGACGAAGAAACCGAAATGTTATCCTGAACAGTAATTTCATCAGAGTTCTAAGCTCTTAATTTTCTACTTGTTTCACGAATACAATTAGTAAATTACCCTGAATTGCATGTACGAGAATATAAATGATATGAAAGCAGCTTAAAGTTCTTCTAATTTGTGAAGCATACTTTCAGGGAAAGTAAGTTCTATTATTCGAAGGTAGATCAAAGCTTTTCTAAATACTCAAAGATTTTGTTGTGCTAGTTGTTGCTCTTCTATTTCACAGTCGATCTCAGCTTCAGCAGTTAGATGATATTAAACTATGACGACATGAAGATTTATTTTTTTTTTTGAAAACTTAGATTTTTAATTTATTGTGTGTGAACACACACAAATAACCATATTTTCAACGGCCGGGCTCTGCCATAGAATTTATTTGTAAATTAATTACGACCTTCTTTCATAAGTTTTAAGTTATGTGTTTATATAACTCCAATAATTTTTCAATTATTAAATATTATATTTTATCGAGCTCAATGTTTGAGTATTTAGAAAAGCTTTGATCTATCTTCGAATAATATAACTTACTTTCCCTGAAAGTATGTTTCACAAATTAGAAGAACTTTAAGCTGCTTTCATATCATTTGTACTCTCGTACTGCAATTCAGGGTAATTTACTAATTGCATTCGTGAAATAAGTAGAAAATTAAGAGCCTAGTGGATCACAGCAAGAATCACGAAAAAAGGCTACTGATGAGTTGGTGTAGCGGCCAACGAAACAGCTGTCTAGTCTGCTATGTGATTGATACTCTATATAAGGTGTTGTTAGTTGTTTTTCCTTCAGTTGTTTTCTTCGGAAAGCAACATAGACCTTGATTTCGATAAAATATAACCTTTAATATTTGAAAAATTATTGGAGCTATATAAACACATGACTTAAAACTTATGAAAGAAGGTCGTAATTAATTTACAAATAAATGTTTTAGTTTAAAAGTAACATTAATTGAAATAATCTGTACAGGAATAAATAGAAGTAGTCAGAGGCTCATTCCATCAGATTTCGTCAAAAAAAAATAAAGTCGACTCACCATCTAGAATAAAATTCACAAAAATAGATGTGAATGCCCCATTATTAGAGACAACAAAAAACATTTTTTCAATTTTTTTCTTTTACCGTAAGCCAGTGCTGCCACTTGAATCGATTCGGGGTCGGCCCAAAAACCGTGTTTTAGGGTTTTATGTTTTCCCTTATAACTTTTTTCTAAAATAGGTATTGACTTGATTCAAAGACAGTTTTACAGAAGATTAACTTTAATTCTCTAACTCTAAATTCTCTCTAAACTCTAAATTAACTCTAAATTATAGCTTGCCAACTAAAGTTTAAGTTTAAATAAAATAACTTAAGCTTTTGCAAAAATATTCAGTTTTATTCGATTTTAATCACCCTGTTTTTAGCAATTGAAATTTAGAAAACTTGATAATTTTTTTAAATTTCTTATTTTGTACCTGTTTAACATAATTACATTCAAAAATTTATTTAAGTAATTGCTGGTTTGCAGAAATAATTCTTTTAAAAAATGAATTTACGAAAAATGTGCCTAATTTCGGACCCTGTATCTCCAAAAAGGCACATTTTAAAAATCTAAGTTTTTTTTTTTATTTTTAGCTTAACAAATTTTCAACATACTGATGAAATTTTAAGAGTGTGTTTTGCCTTGTTTTTGAAAAAATAAGTTTTTAAAAATGTACCAAAAACCATTTTAATACAAAAAGCGTGAACTTACGTTCATTGTATATAAAAGAGACACATCATCGAATGCCGTTATATTTTACATGAATTAAGTTTGGCATATTTACAATGTACTTATAAAACCTAGTAATTAATTTAAAGTAATAACCCTCAATAGTTAAGAAAATATTAATATTTTAAAAATGTGCTATTTTAAAATTATTATAAAAGATTATAAAGAGCCTTGACGGCATAGGCTAAAAATATTCGATTTGGTATAAAACTTTTAAACTTTTTATAAACTTTTAAAAGTCGCTTAAGAGTCCGAAAGTTGGAGAATCGTTTTACGTGAGTTTTTCTTGGTATTCAAATCAAAAAAGTAATGAAAACAATACTTGAAGTATATTTTTTTTTAAATACCTGGTACGCATTTCGTTTTTTATTGATTGTTATTCAAAATGACATATCAAATTTAAAAAACGGTTGAAAATTACCTGAATTGTGATATTTTACTTTTCGAAAGAAATTCCATTTTCTTGTAATAAAAAAATCTTAAAAATCCAAATATTAAAATATAACAATGAAAATTAAATGCTGTTGTTTTCTGAACCAATTCTTAATACAAATACAAAAAATTATGTGTTTACTTTGAATAACTTGGACGTTATAGAATTTTTATTAAAAGTGTACCTTTTTAAAAATGTCGAAAAATTCACAAAAATCAAAAAATACAAAATGTTAACAAACAACACTGATGCTTATGGGATAGTCTTGAGCTATTTTGTGCACAAAACTAAGAAAGCCAAAATTCTAAGAAAAAAGTTTAGCTGGTGAATCTAAACTTTTTTCAAAAATCCGCAAAGTAACTGTTTCTGGCATTTCGAACACAAATAAAAAATCTTTTGAAAAGACTTTAAAATTAATGCTTTTTAAATAATTCTTGATTTTTGTATTACAAAAATTTTGGAGTTTCAGGGCTGCCAACATATCAGACCCTGGGTTTACCGTTCAAAACACATATAAAGAAAAAAAAATAAAGGAGCGTCGTTGGACACACGAGAGAAGCGAAGCTTTTTCACAGTTTCATACACACAGAGGAAACATTTAAAATTATAAAATTTTCGGGTATAATTTGCCTAAGACCTTCGGCCAAAATGGGTTATCTAAGTATTTTTTTAATACAACAAAGGGAATTTAGGCAATCGCATTATTTTGCCATTAGGCAATTTATGCTAGAACTTGTGTGTTCTGTTGAAGGCCTTCTGCTGAAATGGGTTGCTGTAGATTTAAGGCAATATTAAAAAAAAGGAACTTGGGTATCATAGCCTTAGGTAGGTTATATTTATACTAGTGAAGATTTCCTAAGCCCTTTGTAACAAGCGCTTGCGTTGTTCACTTAGGATTTGTTTTTTTTTCATTTTTTCAGCTTTGTTTTCACACCACCTGAACACCTTTTTCACTTTTTTATTTTTCATTTTCTAATCAACTTAATTTTTATTTAACATCATCTCATCAGTAGCCTTGCGTGGTTCCCGCTGTGGTACACTAAGCAGCTTTATGTTCTTCTTGTTTCGTCAGTGTAACGAATAAATTGCTGCGAAATACATGCACTTTAGTACAAATGATAAGAAAAGGAAAGCAAATAATGACCGCGTATGACAGAAAGAGTGGCAATGAGAGAAAAGATTGTAAGAACCCAAGTTGCTTTTGCCAAGTATCTTTGGCATTTAATACAATGTTGGCATGACCAAGCATGACAGAAAACTTATGAAATTTGCACAAATTTCTTAGGCTTCATACAAAAATAGTTACCCAAGTCGTTTTAGGCAAAACGCCGTAGGAATTTGTCTGTGTGTAGATTTGATAATTTAATGTTTTTTTTTTAATGACTTATATTGTTTTTTTTTTAACCCTGGAAGGACATGCTTCGTCGAATCGACGACGCATGGTTACATTTTATAGTTTTTCTCTTTTGTTCTAGTTTGGTTTGTTCTCATTTTTCGTATAGCGCCAGTCGTCGTGTAGCTGCTGGTATGCGCAGACGTGCAACCGAATGCAAATTGTGTAAGTATTATTTTTAAGAATTGGCGTCGTCGAAGCGACGAAGCATGGCTTCTGAGTAACTTTTTCAGTTACATTGTTTTGATTTTTATATTATAGTTTTCTATATTTATATGATTCGTACTGCTAAAATTTAAAATGGGCAGCATAAAAAATTTGAGTATTGAAGAAATTGAAAAATTTTTGTCGATGTGTGATGATGATTACGAATCCAACGATGAACTGGACTTAAACAACGATCGATTTGGTTCAGAGGACGATTGCAACAATGATCAGACTGATATAGAGGATGCACTCAATGAAACTTTGGAAGATCATAGTTCGTCAGAGGAGCTATGTGACTTGGACGAAGACGATGTACCACTTGCTTTTTTAAAGGAAAAGTCAAAAGTAATTACACCACCCAAAAAAGTTTTGCGTGGAAAAAACAACCACATATGGTCAGCACAAAAAGCAAAATCACATCGCTATGGTCTTAATATCGTGCGCCAAGTTCGTGGACCAACGCGGAATTGCAGAAACATTACTGACGTATTTCAGTGTTTTCAAATGTTCATAACAAATGAAATAATCGTTGTAAATAGTGCAGTGGACAAATGTGGAAATTGAACAGCGAAAATCTGAGTTGCTTTCATTGAGTGATGAGTCACAAAGAAAACAGACTAATTCGAACGAAATATTAGCCCTTATTGGAATATTAGCATTAATTGCCGTCAAAAAAGATCAGCATCTCTCTGCAACTGAATTGTTTGATAGGTCCTATTGTGGAGCACAATATATAGCCACGATGACGAAATCGAGATTTAAGTTCCTTATGTCATGTCTACGGTTCGACGATAAGTGTGCGCATTCAGTTAGTAGGGGACAGATTTGCTCCTATAAGAAAAGTGTTGGAGATTTTTATTCAGAAATGCCGTGAAAATTATACACCTGGACCTTACTTGACGATTGACGAGCAACTACTGGCGTTCAGAGGAAAATGCAGTTTTCGCATGTACATACCCAACAAACCAGCAAAATATGGATTAAAAATGCTAATGATGTGTGATAGCGGTACAAAATACATGGTTGATGCTTCACCATATTTGGGCAAAGGCTCGAACAGCACAAATCTGCCTCTTGGTGAGTATTACGTGAAGGAATTAACAAAAACTATTTATGGATCAAATAGAAACATAACAATGGACAACTGGTTCACGTCAATCCCACTTGCCAAATCCCTGTTACGTGAACCATATAAGTTGACACTGATTGGAACTCTGCGTTCAAATTAGAAAGAAATTCCGAAAGAACTATTAAATACTAAGGGTCGTAAGTGCGGAACATCCATGTTTTGCTATGACAATGAGCTAACACTTCTATCATATAAGCCGAAACCAAGCAAAATGGTATATTTATTATCATCGTGTAACGAAGAAGTGACAGTAAATGAACAAACACAAAAACCCACTATGGTAGAATTCTACAATCAAACAAAAGGAGGTGTCGATACATACGACCAAATGTGTAGCGTTATGAGCTGTTCACGAAAAACCAACAGATGGCCAATGTGCCAATTTTTTGGAATGCTAAATATGGCTTTCATAAATGCATACATAATTTACGTGCACAATATGTTTGAGGCAAATCAAAAGCCCCTCAATCGCGTCAACTTCATGAAAAAATTACATTTTGCACTTACAAAAGGCCAATTAGATTATAGGCTTACGGTTCCAACTTTACAGTCAACGGTGCGAAAAAACATCAATAGTGTTATGCCAACTGAAGAACAGAAATCTCAAGAAACCAATTCTGAAAGAAAAAGGAAGATTTGTGGTATTTGTCCCTCATCTAAACGACGCATGACTAAATCATCCTGTGCAAAATGCGAAATCAGCTTATGTGGGTAGCATAAAATAGAGCTCTGTGCCTCTTGTATATAATGTAACTTTATCCTCATAAAAACTTGATCTCTTTTAAATTAAAAACATTATTTTTAAAAATAACATTTTTTTTTTTTAAATATGTGCCTGAAGTTATTATTATTTTATTTTTTTAAATTACCTTTTGTAAAAAAAGCCAAATGAACTTAAACTGTGAAAAACTATTTTTTTTATTAAAAACTTTTAAAAATAAAAATCATTTCTGTTGTTCTTTACTTTAAATAAGATAAATAATCAAAAGCAAGTGGGATTTAAATATTTTTTCTCACAAGAAACCAGTAGGATTATTTTAAAAAATGTTGTCGTCGATTCGACGAAGCATGACCTTTATGCATAAAAAAAAGCATGTCCTTCCAGGGTTAAATAACTTAAATTCAAAAATTTAAAGCAACAGTAAAAAAATTAAAAAAGCACACGTTATTATTCACACCAGTAAATTTTATTGCATTTCATTATTATTTTATTTATTTTATTACATGTTACAGTCGTTGTTAAAACAAAAGCATGCACCAACAACAGCACAAGCGCATTCACATAAAAAAAAAAATTATTACTTCGCCCCACGTGAGGATCGATCCCACGACCCACTTATTAATAAACCTACACTCTTTCCACCGAGCCACGCAACTGTGTTAAACGTTGATGTTGATTTAATATTAAATATATAACTGCAGCTATGTTAACAGTTGTTAACGATAACAGCATTACCAAATTGAGGATGATGACCAGTGTTGTCACTTAGAAATTTTAGATAGTGGTAGATTGAGTCTAAATTGAGTGGTGAATTTTAAAAAACGTTGCAATATGTTTTTCTTCTTAAGGAAAAATTCGACTGAAACCCTACAGCAAAACAAATCATAGTAAGTATACCATAAAGCAAGTTTTTTTCACTCTGAATTAATTTTATAATGTTCTTATAAACTATATAAAAATATATAAAAATTATATACAATAATAAATAAAATATTATATGTAATAAAATTTCTAAAATTTTAATTATAATGCAGTAATATTTATATAAATATATTAAAAAGTGATAGATATTAAAAAAATTAAAATAGTGTTGGAAACCAAAAAAGTGCTAAGTCTAAAAGTGGCAATACTCATGATTCTTGTGGCAAGTGGTTTAGCAGTTACCCAAACCATAAAAATCATTTAATCAACTCTTGCAGCAAGTGGTTTAGCAACTTCAGAAACCAAACAAATACATTAATATATTATTGGATGTGCTGCAACAAAGCTGCAACATAGCTTCAATTGCACTTAATACTGAATCAATGCTTCTGCGTAAACAAGGTGTTTGGCATTACGGATAGAGTATAGAACTCCAATCGGAGGTTGACGTGTTCGAATCCCCACGGCAGGCGGAGTAATGTTTTTTTATATTTGATTTATTAAATTGTCTTGTTGTAAAAAATGCAGAAACAAAGAAACCTTAAAAAAATCTAGGAAAAAATCTGTCGAAAATTTTTCAGATTTCACTCCAAGCAAATCACAGAACGAGGAGTAAAAAGCTTCGCTTCAAAAAAACCAAAACCTACCAATTTATTTTTTCGCCACCGCAAATTCCGAGTTCATTTTTTGTTGTGTAAAGCTTTCAATATCTGCCGTCAATTTATTTGAACTTAAGAATTTTTCGTTTTGGAGATTTTTAAAAAATCGACCAAAATCTAAATTCCTTTTTGTGTTACAGAAAAAAAAAAAAATGCATGTCAAGATTAACTTAAATTATGTCAGGATTAACTTAAGCTTTGGCAAAAGTTTATTTTATGAATTTAAGTTTTTTTAATAATATCACTTTAATATAATACAATTTATAATAATATTTATTTATAATAATAAAATAGTTTAAATTATAAAAACAAAACTATGACAATTTTAATTATTTGAACTGACCTTTGATAAAGATTTTTTTTTAATATTTTAAACAGTACAACTGATATGATGTCTGATATGATACTTTATAGATTTTAGTTTTTTACCAAATCGAATATGTTTAGCCTATGCCATCAATATAAATAAAACCTTTATAAATGGGGGTTTATACTTATTGACAGATTGTAATATGCAAAGTCAACATTAAGAGTAATTTTTTACTTCTTAATAAATAGCACATTTTTAAAAATTAATATTTTCTAAACTATGGGGGGTATAGTCTTAAAGTTTTTTAAGTACATTGTAAATATGCCAAACTTAATTAATGTAAAATATAACGGCATTCGATGATGTGTCCCTTTTATATACAATGAAGGTAAGTTCACATTTTTTGCATTAAAATGGTTTTTGGTACATTTTAAAAACTAATTTTTTCAAAAACAAGGCAAAACACACTCTTAAAATTTCATCAGTATATTGAAAATTAGTTTAGCTAAAATAAAAAAAAATAGATTTTTAAAATGTGGCTTTTTAGAGATACAGGGTCCGAAATTTGACACATTTTTCGTAAATTCATTTTTTAAAAGAATTATTTCTGCAAACCAGCAATTACTTAAATACATTTTTGAATGTAATTATGTTAAACAGGTAGAAAATAAGAAATTTAGTAAAAATTATCAAGTTACCTAAATTTCAAATGCTAAAAACAGGGTGATTAAAATCGAATAAAACTGAATATTTTTGCAAAAGCTAAGGATATTTTATTAAAACTTAAACATTTGTTGGCAAGCTATAATTTAACATTATTATAAAATAGAGTTAATCTTCTGTAAAACTGTTTTTGAATCAAGTCAATACCTATTTTAGAAAAAAAGTTATAAGGGAAAACATAAAACCCTACAACTCGGTTCTTGGGCCGACCCCGAAGCGATTCAAGTGGCACCACTGGCATTCACATATATTTTTGTCAATTTTTTTCTAGATGATGATGCGCCCACCCTTGGCGAAATCTGGTGGAATGAGCCCAGAACCTTTCCAACGATATCTTCACAACGAGGATAGCAAAAAAAGAAAGAAGTTATTTGAATTTTAGTGAAAAAATAGACGAAAATCAGCATTATCGTTAGTTAAATGGTTTAAATTTGAAATTTTTTGATGCAGCTTGGAAGAACTTTTTCCACTTATTGCCACGTATTGCCACTTTTAGGAAGAAGATTTACTTTATCTACTAAATCGTTATTTTTATTTTAACAACCACACCAATCGAAATTTTTACGAAAACCATGATTTTTGGAGATTATTTAAAAACGGTTTACCTCACTATTAATGTGACATCCAAAATATTTTGGGAATCGTCATAAAATAGAACAAGGTTCACTTTTATTCGCTGGCAATGGTAATTTTTTTTTTCATGGCACCCTGATATATATATATATATATATTGTTTGCGCTTACAAATGGGAATTATAACTGCTCATTTCAGTTCTTGTGTGTAATGTTAAATCGATAATTAAATTTTTATAATAAATAAATAAAATAAAAAATTTTTTATAAATATTTATGACTTATTATGAAAATTAATAATAAATATAAAAAAATATTAAAAATTCAATGATTGAAAATTTAAAACTGTTAAATAACTACATTATTTATGGTTTTTATAATCATCTATATATATATATATTATAGCGTATTAATATATATACATATTATAGCGTATATATATATATTATAGCGTATATAGCGTATATTTAATAGTCAAAAAATTTTATTCCAACAATGATTCAAATATATGAAAAGGAATAAGTACTTAAGTTTTATAAAAAAAAAAAACCAAATGGCCATTTCAGCCCTTGAAAGGACTTTGACCGAGCTTCTTATTATCAACTGTGGTGTGCGTGTTGTGAAATGTTTGAACACAAATGATAGAGAGCTGGACCTACAAGTTTTATGCCGACACCGAACGGCTTTTGTTCTCAAGATGCTTTTCATGGCAATTTTTACTCTCTGAGGTTTGAAATTGTCTGCAGAGAGGTGACGGCCGAAAAGAAAATTTAATTCAATTGAAAAAACTTTCTGTGTCAGGTGGGAATTGAACAAGGGTTCTCTAGCGTATGGGTCACGTACTCTACTAACTGCGCCACGGCCGCCACTTTTATAAATAAATCTTTATTAAAATTAATAATATTTGCAAGCGAAAAATTTGAACAAATCAATTAATTGAAGGTAAATTCATTAATTTGAACATTAAATTAAAACCATGTATTGAAACCGAATCGCGACAAAAGATAAATGAGTTAAAGCTATCAATTGTTGTTGTGGCAAATACAGAAAATTATTAAAAATAGTAAGCGTTAAATTTAGAAAATCGCTAAACACAATAAAAAGTTAAATATAATAAAATGGTGGCAGCACAGGACGTCTCAAAACTTCCGCGGCACGAGTCACCACAACAGACATCAGTCACTGTGAGATTAATGAACTCACTGAATTCTTACTGATAAAATGTAATAGCCTTACATCCAGCTTTCCTGAGGTTATAACAACATGGTTTCTATTTTTGACTCTTCCGGTTACAACTTTAACAGTTTAAAGAAGTTTTTCGAAATTAAAACTGATAAAAAATGATCTTAGGACTTCTATGGCAGTGGTTATGCTAGCCAAACATGATTGCCGAACATTTTTTGTTATTGTTTCTCTTCTAAAGTGAGAAATTAACTTTTATGAACTTTTTCTCAAATTCATTCTCTCGCTCACGGACCGAACATTTTTGACTGCTGATTAAGACAGCAAATATGCTGAACTTTCCGGTGCTGCCTGCATTCATTTTCCATAATAGCACCAAAAAAGTAGCAAAAAGTATTAAGAACTTAAATAAATTGTGTGCTCAATCAACCATTAAAACAAACAGCAGACAATAAGAAAAAAATCAAATATGTGCTGAGCATAAATTTTCAATATTTATTGTCGTTTAAATATATATTAGCAATTTTGTGCCTTCACAAGTTTATTACAAGATAGGCTTAAATCAACGGGGTTATTTACTTTTAGCTAGAGTCGCCTTTTTTTTAAATTTATTTTTAAATGTGCATTTTGTGCTTAAAAAGCTAATGGTCAAAAAATTTCGTCCCGCTCTCAAGTAGTTTAGAAGTTATGGGCGCATATATTTGGGAAAATAGGCGTTAAAACTTGTGTTTTTTTTTAGTTTTCCTACAGATATAAGTGTTATGGGTATCAAAAGATACGTTATGCTATAACTTATTACGTTATTATTATGCTATATTATATATATATATATATATATATATATTATGCTATAACGACGTATTGACCATTAAAATCCATGCATTACTTTTGACGATATAAATGATTTTGTATTCAACACATTTGAAGTATTACTAATTTTTTAAGCTTTGATTATTTCGTAAAAGAGTGAACGTCAAGAGTGCATAATATGTGAAATGTTATATCTTCGAAAGTAATGAATGGAATTTTTGTAGTTAATAGCTTATTGAATAGGTAATAGTATAGCCTTTTTTATAATACCCTATTTGCTTTGTGTTGTTTATAAAATAAAAGAATAATAACAAGTTTTTGAGGCAAATTTTTAAACTTTTGACCCATTAATTTTTCCAGATTTAGAATTAGAAGGCCTTAATACGTATAATCCACGAAAAATGGGATACCTCATATTTGCAAAAAATTTTCTTTTTATGCAATGGCCATTGACTTTAATGAAAAAAAAAGAAAAAAAAAAGAAAAATTAATTAATTAATTACTCTCTTTTTTTCTAAAGATCTTCAAGCAATATCTTAAATGTATTCACTTGTGTGCATCTATTTCTTGAAGGTCAAGCAATTGCTTGAGTTTTTATTCATAAACATTTCAAGTAAAAGCAATTGCTTAGTTTTTATTCATCTGGCTCATTATTATTATTATATGTATATATCTGACTCATTATTAACTTACTTTAAGCTCTAAGAGTGCCAAGGCGCGCAAACGTACGGGTGTATTGTTATTTAACCTAACTCCGCCAGGTTAGCAACTTAGTTGCACCTGCCTGTCCACAGCCAGGATAAAGGAGGATGGTTGTTTGTAGGATACATCCTGCAAACGTAAAAACTGATAGGGTCAACCAAGAGCTCGGGGTGGCGCCCATCTTGGTAGCGGGTCATATTCGACATATCGATATGAAACAAGCCTGCGAAGGTATAGCAATTGACCTTAAAACTTGTTAGTACGGGGACAGTCTTAACCTGTCAAATAGGGTAGACCTTGTCTATCCACCGCACTGTGACCTTAATTCGGCTGGTTTGCAACAGATGTGAAGTGTTTGGCATGCGTGCGTAATAGTGTCGACACTTCGGCTTTCCAAAGTGGTTTGCTTGTCAAGTGCTTGACTCGCACCCTCAAACTGGCACGGCAGTCACTGAGGGAAGTGTTGAAATGGTGTAAAAACTAAGGGTTCTCATACTGAGCACGGCAGTCCCTGAGAACAGTGGTCAATACTCTATGTCTGGATAATGAAATCCGAACGGCCTGAGTAAGATGTTAATAACTTTAGACAAAGTTAGTCCAACATTGGTATACGCTCTCAACTAGTGACTAAGTATTAGCTTAGTCTTATTATGGATACACACTAAGCCGGTCTAGCAAGATCACTAAACAAGTCTAAGCTAATCTAATGCTTGGTCACTAGTTGAATGGCTTTAGTTAGTTGTTGAGTAGCCATGAAATGAACAAGTAATAAATAAAGATTTAATACAAACTGAAACATGGCGCAGCCGGTTATACTTTAAAAAACAAAAATTTATTTTAAAACAGTAGATGTCATCTTTAAACATTAAAACGAAGGAATATCCAAAAGGTTCCCAAACTTCAAAAGTAGACAAAAGAGCTAAACCAACAGAATATAAGAAACTGTGGAAGGAAACGTTAATATGGATTTCAATAAACCAGATCCGCTTCTTATGGAAGGGAATATGTCAAATAATTGGCAAATATTTTTACAAGATTTTAAAAATTTGCTTGCTGCTTCTGAAAAAGAATCTTAAGCAGATCAAATCAAAATAGCAATTGGATCTTGTAGGCCAAGATGCTCGTCAAAAATTTTACACGTGGGAGATCTCGTCAACAGCTAACCCTAAACTGGATGAGGTAATTCAAGCATTTTTTAAATATTGCAATCCAAAAAAGAATGCAATTTATGAGAGAATGAAATTTTATAAGCGTAATCAAAAGGAAAGTGAAAGTTTTGATACACTTCTTATGGATTTGAGACAATAAGCTGATGCATGTGAATTTGGAAGTGAAAACGACAAAATGATTCGAGACTTCATCGTGTTGGGATTACATAACATAGAACTGAGTGACAAACTGATGAATATTAGTATCGGAACTTGAGCGTTCAAGGGCAGTTGAAGTGCATCGTGAAACATCACTCAGTGAATATCAAGTTGCAGAAATTAAGAAAGGTCATATAATTAAAACACAAACAGGAAGACAATTTAATAGTGGCAATAATTCTTTGTCTAATGAAAGATACTCTAATGAGAAAATTAATTGTACCAAGTGCTTAACTATAAATAACTCAAATGAGTGGTATGAAAAGATAGATTTAGAGGGGAAAAGTGTATCTTTTAAAATCGATACGGGTTCTTCCATAAATGTTCTACCTCATAAGTACTTAAAATTGTTGAATCCTAAGGTACAACTAGTTCCATCTCTTGTTACAATAGAAACTTATGGTGGAAATAAACTTTTTCCTGAAGGTGTAGTAAACTTAAAAGGTAGCTTTAACAAATAAAACAAGCCGCTGACTTCTTCGTAATCAAAACAGATTCGGTTCCTATTTTAGGTCTCCAAACCTGTCGAGATTTTGGACTAATAAACCAAATAAATTCTTTACAGGCAAAAGGGAAAAGTGACTTTATTAAACAATACAGAGATATTTTCGAAGGATTAGGATGTTTCCCTAAAGAGTTACATTTAAGTACATCTCCAAATGTCACCCCAACAGTTAAACCAGCTCGTCAGATTCCTTTAGCTCTAGAAGATAAGCTAAGGAAGCACTTAAAGGATTTAGAAAATATCGGTGTAATTGAAATAGTTAAGCATCCAAAAAATTGGGTTAGTAATTTGGTGATCGTAGAAAAGTCTAATGGAGACCTGAGGCTTTGCTTAGATCCCCAAGATTTAAATAAGGCGTTATGTCATAAGCGCTATTTAATACCAAAGCACGAAGAATTGTCATCAAAGCTTTCAAACATGCATTTCTTTTCAGTTGTAGATATGAAGCAAGGATTTTGGCAAATAAAATTAGATTCTGAATCAAGCCACTTGTGCACATTTAGCACACCGTTCGGGTGTTATAAATTTAACCGTTTGCTATTTGGGATAAATGTTGCCCCTGAAGTATTTCAAAGTTATAGCATGCTTTTGGAGATATTCCTGGTACTTTTATATACATTGATGATTTGCTTGTATTTATTGTATTTAATATTGTGTTGTATTTAATATTGAATATAATATAATATATAAAAGATAAAAGAAATATAAAATTTAATATTGAAAAATTTCAGTGCAAGGTTGACAGTGTTAAGTATATTGGTCAAATTGTCTCTAAGCATGGGGTTAAAGCCGATCCTGATAGAGTGAGCTCAATTGTTAATTTAGAACCCCCGAAAAATAAGAAAATTTACAATCAGTGCTAGGTATGATAAACTATATTCGAAATTTTATCCCAAAATTATCAGACGAATGTAAAAATATGAGAGAGTTACTAAAGAATAATACCATTTTTGAGTGGCTACCAGTGCATGACATGGAGTTTAAGAAAATTAAAAATTTAATTGCAAACGCTCCTACCTTACAATTGTTTAATGAAAATAAAAATGATGCCTCTCAATTTGGATTAGGAGCATGTTTATTACAAAAGCATGGACCTATATTTTATGCATCACGTAGTCTCAGTGATACCGAAAGAAATTATTCTCAGATTGAGAAGGAATTTCTAGGCATAGTATTTGCTGTGAATAAATTTCACTCTTTTATATATGGTCGTGATGTGCCGGTTCACACAGATCATAAACCTCTCATTTCCACATTTAAAAAAGAACTTTCAAAGTTGTATAGCACTCGTCTTCAACGAATGCGGCTTAAATTACTTAAATATAAGCTAAATTCAGAGTTTATACCAGGAAAGTATCTTCATATTGCGGACTATTTATCAAGGTCTTATGATAAAAAGAGCCCTCAGGAAAAATAAGAATATTTTAATGAAATAGTCCACTCTATATACATACTATATACTCTATGTACAGAGAAACAAGATAAAATTAAAGCTTCTACTTAAAAAGATATAAGCCTAAATCGTATTTTATATTTTTGTCGAAATGGATGGCCAACAGATAAGTCTAAGATCCAACAGAATTTGTTGCCATATTATAGAATTCGTAACGATATTTTTGAAGAAAATGGTATACTCTTTTATGAAGATAGGATTAGAGTACCTCATGATATGAAACAGGAAATCCTAGAAAATCTTCACCAATAACACTGTGGCATACAAAAAACTCAACAGCAGGCTAAGCAATTACTTTATTGGCCCTCTTTAAATTATGATATTGAAAATTTTGTTCTGGCATGTTACGCGTGCAACAAATTTAATAGAAAAAATACGAAAGAACCAATTATTTTCCATTCTATTCCTCCTTACCGGTTTTCAAAATTAGGAATAGATATAATGGAATATGGGGGTGTTTCATATTTAGTTATTGGAGATTATTTCTCAAAATGGGTAGAATTTTAGAACTTGAACACAAAAGTATGCACGAAATAATAAAGCATTTAAAATATTTGTTTAAATTTGTTTATAATATTTGTTTGTGACAATAATCCATTTAACTCCAAAGCATTTAAGGATCTATCGCATCAATTATATTTTAAGATTTCTTTTATTAGCCCTTACTACCCCAAATCAAATGGACTGGCTGAAAAATTCGTTAGTATTTCAAAACATCTATTACGTAAGTCTAGAGACTCTGGTACAGAATTGTTTTTGGGTCTGCTGGAATACCGTAATACACCAATATATTCACTTGGAGCCTCTCCTTCTCAAATCCTCTTCAGTCGGACTTGTAGGACTCTTTTACCTACCAATAAAAAAACTCCTGGAACCAAAAATATTTCATAATATTCATGAAAAAATTAAACAAAATCAATCTAAAATCGAAAAATATTATAATAAAAATGCTCAGATAAAAGATGCCTTTAAAAAAGGAGAAAGTGTTAGCTTCAGAAAATCAAATTCCTTATGGTATTCTGGTTCAATTGTGTCACAGCATGAGCATTCTCGATGATATTTAGTTGAAGATGAAAAGGGAAACATTTATAGAAAGAATTCCATTGATATAAGGTCTCGGAAGAGCTTAACTTCAAAAGGCACAGATTTCGAAGTCATGTGCGGCAATAATAAAAATATATCTGTACCACATAATAGTTCAATAGTTAATGTCGAAAATCCAGCCTTGCTTGAAACGCCTCATGAAGATGACCCAATCGATAGACATTATGTCACCAAGTATGGAACATCCTCTAAGGTTCCTGAACGATATTCTAATAAATGAAAAAAAAAAATAAGTTCAAAAAATAGTTAAAAGAAAAACAACAAAAAAATAATAATAGAGAAAAAAATTCTAATTTCATGAATAAGGATGTCTGATATGCAACATATACAATCTGTACAAAATTTCAAAAAGTACTTGCATTGAATTGGTGGAAATTATTTTATAATTATTAATTATTTAAAATTGTATTGTTAAAGTTAGATAAACTCCATCCTATTAATGTAAAATTAGGGGGAGGATGTTTAAGATGTTAATAACTTTAGACAAAGTTAGTCCAACATTGGTATATGCTCTCAACTAGTGACTAAGTATTAGCTTAGTCTTATTATGGATACACACTAAACCGGTCTAGCAAGATCACTAAACAAGTCTAAGCTAATCTAATGCTTGGTCACTAGTTGAACGGCTTTAGTTAGTTGTTGAGTAGCCATGAAATGAACAAGTAATAAATAAAGATTTAATAGAAACTGAAACAGTAGGTACCAGTCATGCGTAATAGTTTCCAGTTGTGTCGGCAGCTGAAAATTGTTATCCTAGCCATTTAAGTGCTCATTGAGCATGGTCATGAATAAGAATGCACTTTTTCATAATTGCATTTATGTATTCTTGGTCTTTCTGCATGGATGTTGTGGATCCTCATTTGACGGGATCGATTTGCCCAGATGACTGTCGTGGGCTGGCCCTTCGCGGAGTCTCGTACTGGTTGTGGTTGTGTGAATGCTACACAGGTCTAGATTGACCGGCGGGGTCGCGCAGTGGTACGACAGGGCTGGCATATCTCTCTTAATATGCAAGAGATTGGGTAGGTCTCGTCTCCACCAGTAGATGGATGGTAAGTACGTCACTACTGAAGTCTAAACTGGTACTGCTATAACGGGCAGTATGTAATTTATTACATAATGCTCCTAATCAGCAGGGCAATGGGTGATGCTTTGTGTTTGTGAAACAGCTTCCATGTTCGTGTTGCCACACCGGATGCCCCGTATGTTTTACTTGTTTTAAAACATAAACGGGTCCGTGTTGTGGTACAACAGGTTTTAGATGACCCAAGTTACTTAAGCCTTACGGCAGGTATAACTTGTAAATCGAATAACCGTCTGTTATTTAACCTGTTTGATAGTTCTGAAAGTGTTATTTATTTTAATTTAAAACCCATGTTCCGACTGTTTTACCAAATATCGGTTGTAATCCTGACGGCAGATAGGCAGACATACATGGTTAAATCTACTCAGGGGTGAATATGTATACTTTCTACACTTACCACACCTCTTTTTTGGCGTTTCAGACCGAATAAAAATATTATATTCCCCACACGTAGTAAACGTGGCGGTATTAAAATAAATAGATATTAGAAAAATAATACACTGCTCAAACTCAAATGACTCTGAATTAAAAATTATTAAAGAAATATGTCACCAGAGACAGTGAGCAACATGCAATCTCTTTACATTATATTCTTTGATGTTTGTTCATCTTGTTTTTTTTAAATGCATTTTTCTAACTCGCTAATTTTTTATGCCGTTCTTCGGTTTGTGAAAAAAAAAAATTGACAAAACCGAGAAAGCACATAACAAAGACTGTGGACGTTTGACAAACACACGTAAAAGCTCAAGAGTTACGGATTTATTATATATTAAAGAGCTGCACAAAACATTCTATTTGCGACACTTCACTTCTGTACAGTACTTCAGTGCACTGCATTTAGGGGGTTTCGAACTATCCTACATGTAGAATCAACTTGAGAGGTCAGGTGGACATGTAGGAAATGTGAAACGAAATACTGCGATCCGTCCGACATGCAGGATGAAAATCAAAAAGTTTTGATTTTTTCCGTTGGTCCGTCCTACATGTAGTCCTACATATGAAAGCACGTTCATCCGACTTCATATATTTTCTCATTCTAAAAAAACGTCGTGGAGTAAATATGTGAAGAAAAGGGCAAACAGCGCGCAAAGTTGAATAAATTAAATTTGCAAATTTGTTACATACTGTGTTTCTCCTTTGTTTTATTTTATTCCTCTTACTCTTCTTCCAAAACTTAATCAATTAGTAGAGCATCAATAAATTGGTTTGCCAATGCACGATGCTATCTTTTTGAACGCTGAAAAATAATGGAAGCTCTAACAGACTTTCCCGCTATACTGCCGTCCTACTGTGTCCATCCTACATGTAGGATAGTCCGAAACCCCCTTTCACTGTAGCGTTGACATCGCATACACTAGTTCTATGCTACAGCCAGTGATGTGATTCTGTTGATCCCACCAAAATGACATGGTAACCCACAAAAAATCCCACCAAAAAATGTATACCAATAAAGTTTTTTTATCCGATTTATGAAGCGAAAAAATTGTCAGAAACATCTATATATATATAAAAATCTAATGGTGTCCGTATGTTACTCCATCACATCTGAACCGTTCCAATGGTGTTGTTAAAATTAGAGTGTGTTTAACCAGTCTTGGCACTGGTTTTAGTACTTATTTGTACAAAATCGGATGAGCGGTTCTCGAGATATTGCAGAAATATTGGATCCGCTTTCGCCCATACGATTTCTCATATAAACTTGCAAGAAATCAGTTCATCGTGGAAGTAAATGCCACAGGACATTAAAACTCAAAATAGAGTTACGACTTAGTAATGTCTTTCAAATAAAAAATTGAAATTGAACAAGGGCGTGTGGCTCTGCCCACATAAGCCAAATTTTTGATATCGAATAATTTTAGATGTAAAAATCACAGAATATTGAAACCCGAGATGGAGTTACCGCTTGGTGATGTCTTTCTAATAGAAAACTTGGAAGAGCATTGAACATAAGGGTGTGGCTCTGACCATATAAGCCAAATTTTTGATATCGAATGGCTTTGGAAGTGAAAATCACAAAACATTGAAACTTAGAATGGAGTTACCACTAAGCGATATCTTTCTTATAGAAACCTTGGGCGGGCATTGGACAAAGGGGTTTGGCTCTGCCCACATAAACGAAATTTTTGATATCGAATAGCTTTGGAAGTAAAAATCACAGAATTTTGAAACTCAGAATGGAGTTCCTATTTAGTGATGTCTTGCTACCGGAAAACTAGGACGGGCATTGGACAATGAGCGTGGTGTCAAACAAAGAGTCAAATAAAAGTGTTGAATATATTTATTTATGCGCTCGAATACCGTCCACCCAATTGCTATAAAATTTTGTCAATTGATTGCTGGCACTAACGTAGATCATAGATTGCATGAAGATTTGTAAATACAGATTTTCGGATACGGTGCGTATTATGGAATAATTTATTTTCTTCTATCTCGAACTCCAGAAAGCGCTGTAGAAAAAATCTCAAAATAAAAAAAATAGCGAAAAACTCTTAAGCCGCTCATTCAAGTTTTGTGAACATTTATAAATGGGGGTTCTCGGATACCGTGAGTATTTTGGACTTATCTAATTTCCTTTATCTCGAACTCCAGGGATAGCTGTTGTACAAATCTCTAAAAAAATTGTGAACAACTCCTAAGCCGCTCATTCGATTTGTATGCAAATTTGTATTTAAGAATTTTTTTCGAGAACGGAAGCTGTTTTTACGCTATCTCTTTTGCTATATCTCAAACATCAGAGGGCGCAGTAGTACCAAATTCTTAAAAAATCGCTAAAAACTCCTATGCCGTTCATCCAATTTGCGTGAAATTTTTAAATAAAGGTTTTGTGGTACAGTCAGTGTTTAAGATTAGTTTATTTTTCTTTATAAATGAAAAAATAAATTAAATTTCCTGCAATAAATTTTGTTGATATCTGCAAATAAAACAACAGTAGCAGCATAATAATATTAAAGTGGCTACACAACATCAACATTGGCCATAAATGCGACACCAGCAAGCGGCATCAACAAAACAAAAACATTTTGGTGACCCCGACGTGATTTTGGTGACCCCGTGAAGGACACACACCTTTCAGTTAAACGCGTTAAAATTTAAATCGTTAATACGCGAATCGAAAAATTTTGCGCTATCCCGACTCAAAGTGAATCAAATTGAATCATCATGGCTACTTTCAATGATCTTATGGAGGCTCTGAAGAACACCGGTGAGGAAATTCAACGCATCATAATAAACTTCAAGAAGGACTCCACAGAGAGGCTTGGTAAAATTTCGAACACAATGACACCAAGCTCCGGAGTCTTAGCAATCTTTCGATGGATCACGATTATTTCACAAGTGATTACTACAACAAGATCAAGGAAAAAACAACGGAATACCAGAAAATATTCCAGACCGAAATCCAGCGACATGAGTTGCTAGACAAAGCTCAGGCAGCAGCTCAACAGGGTACCAGCAACAAAAATTCCCTGGCAAAAACCGAGACAACGGTTAAAAAAAAAAACCGACAAGTCAGCTGTGCTCTTTGATTGAAAAGCAAAAACGATCAATCGACACAGCGAGCAAAGTACTAAGCCAAGTGATTAATAGTGTGACACACCAAACGTCACACAATTACGTAATGCAGGCGAAGATAGCAGAAATGCATTGGAAAACCGCCTACACCAAAAAATCTGGCTATCTGAGGAAACTGAGAAAACTGGCTTCTACGACTACGAGGGTTTTGCCCAAAGTGAAAAACAATCACTTCGCAGATGTTGCAGCTTCAAGACATGGCCCAAGAATCAACACCAGCAAGCAGTCCAGCCTCTGTCACAGCAGTCAACGGGCAATCAGGACTAAAATTGCCAAAGGTCGACCTGCCAAAATTCGATGGCAGTTATCACAAATGGAGGCAATTCAACAGTCTATTTATAGAATTGGTCGTCAAACAATCAATTCCACAATTCCAGATGTGGTTCTTAAAATCAAGCTTGTCAGATGAGGCTGCCAGATTAATTCCGCATTTTACGGCATCTGCAGTCAATTACGCAGCAGCTTGGAAGGTAATCAATGAGAGGTACAAAAATCCACGAATGCTGATAAATGCATCGTTGAAAAGATTACTGACGCAACCAACATCCAACGCTGAAAGTGCAGCATCAATTAAGCTGCACCACGATACTACTATGGAATGCGTTCTAAGTCTCCAAAATCTAGGTTGGGACCCAATATTATTGTATATCCTGACTCAGAATCTCAGCAAAAATCTCAGCAAAACGCATTATGGAAACAATCCTTGGCCCAACCAAAAGTGATGCCTAAACTAGACACTTTCTTAAGCTTCTTGAACCTGCGTTTTCAATCACTAGAAGCTTTTGGTGCTAAAGCAAGCAGGGACAGTAGCGAACAAGTACGCAATAAATCCTTTCAGGCAGTGAGCATGTCAATATCGACGGATCAAAGGTGCATCATCTGCAAACAAAATCACTTGCCTTTCAGATGTCAGGATTTCCTTAAAATGACGCCAAGGCAACGTCTGAATGCTGTCCAAGGAGCTCAACGTTGTGGTAACTGTTTCAAAAATGGTCACATGTCTAAAATGCCATAAGAAACATAACACACTCCTGCATTTAGAAGGAGTTGGAAGGACTCTCAACGCTATTTCATCACCTCAAAACCTGGCGTCAAAATCGGCCGAAAACAGCAACAAGACAAATGCACAGTCACAACAAGATATTCCAGCCTCATTAGCCGCTCTTCGAGATCGTTCACCAAACACCACGAAAGCACTGCTCAGCACTATTTCTCTGACCATAAGTGACAATTGGGGAAAGCTGATACCTTGCCGCGCTCTTCTAGACAATGGGTCGCAAGCAAATTGCATAACAAAAAGACTTGTGAAAATGCTTGGTCTGCAAAAAAACGAATGCCTCATCGGAATCGAAGGCATCGGCAAAACTCAAAATCGCACTGCGGAAAGAGTCAACATTCAAATCTCATCAAATACTTGCAACTTCCAACAGCGAATAGAAGCTCACATACTACCAGAAATAGTTTCTAAACAACCATCTCGCAACATCGTTGTATCCGAGTGGAACATACCACACAATCTGCAATTGGCCGACCCGAAGTTCCATGAAGCTGGAAGCGTCGACCTACTCATTGGAGCTGGACTATTTTTTTCTCTACACTAAGCAATGGGAAAATATCACTTGGAGATGGACGACCAATTCTGCAAAATACGCTTTTTGGCTGGATCATTGGCGGAGAATACAATCAAGAAATAGCCACTAAATCTATCACATGTGGTATATGCACAGAAGACGAATCACTAAACAAAACGTTGGAAAATTTTTGGAAGTTAGAGGAATGTGACTCTCGGACCAGCAAATGCACAGCTGCCGAGATGCGATTTGAAAATCACTTCATAAGCAACGTTCGTCAACATCAGTATGGCCGATTTATCGTCAAGTTTCCTTTTCAAAGTGATCCCAGCCAGCTCGGAGAATCAGAAGATATAACCTTGCAAAGATTCAAAGCTATTGAACGAAAGATGATCAAAAATCCAGAATACAAAAAACAATACGTATCCTTTATGCGCGAATATGAGAAGCTCGGTCACATTGAAGAAATATCGCCAACTGAAATCGAAGGATCACATTACTTTCTTCCGCATCATGCAGTTCTCAAACCGGACAGTTCGACGACAAAACTAAAAGTACTTTTTGACGCCTCGGCTTAAACGTCTACCAACGTTTCACTGAACGATCTACTAGCAACGGGTCCAACCATCCAGGATGACGTTTTCTCTATTCTCCTGCGATACAGCAGATATCGAAAAAATGTACAGGCAGATATGGATCAACAAAGATGACCAGAAATACCAGCTGATTAGGTGGAGAGAGGATCCGTCCCAGCCTATAAAATGTTTTCGACTTACCACAGTAACCTACGGCACAACCTCAGCTCCCTATCTAGCCATTCGCGCGCTGCAAGCACTAGCTGAAGGACAAGCAAACACCTTTCCGTTGGCTGCAGAGGTCATAAAATATAATTTTTATGTCGATGACGTGCTTAGTGGGTCAGATAAACTTAGTACCATCATCGAAATACAGGATTTAACCTGCGAAAGTGGAACACAAATCATTCAAAATTACTTCACAATATTCCAATCGCAGACCAAGATCAAAACAATGAAAGCATCAAAACAATGGGTCTCTCATGAAGCCTTAAAATGGATGAATTCAAAATTAAAATTGCTCAAATTGAAAATCAGAACATAACAAAACGGACAGCCTTGTCGAATATTTCTCGCATATTTGATCCACTTGGCTTTATTGCGCCAGTAACAGCCACCGCAAAAATATTTCTTTAACAATTTAACAACTATGAAAGCTTAAGATTGATTGGGATGCTGCTCTGCTACGTGACATACAATCGACCTGGCACAAATTCAAAAATTACTTTAAACTATTGGAGAACATCAATATCCCGCGTCACATTTTTGGCCACAAACTAATCACTGATCCTCAAGTTCACATATTTGCTGATGATTCAGAGAAAGTGTACGGAGCCGTATCCTATATAAGATCAATTGGCGAGCACGCGACAGTCATTGTACGACTTCTATGTGCACGCTCACGTGTCGCTCCGACAAAACAAATTACACTACCTCGGTTGGAGCTCTGTGTCGCTAAACTAGCTGTAGATTTAATGCAACGGCTACAAGAAATCGATTACTTCAAGAAAACTGCATTTTTCCTTTGGTCCGACTCCACAGCAGTCCTGGGATGAATAATTGCAGAATCTTCAAATTATCATACGTTCATAGCTATTAGAATCTCACCAATCCAACAAATATCATATCCACAACAGTGACTTCATGGCCATTGCAACGTCCACGTGAAGAATGTTCATTGGAAATAAGAACTTCCAATGTAATCTCAGCAACAGTTGGAATTACCACTACAAATCTTCAAGAAGGAATAAATCATAAAAACTCTTTTCGACGATTGAAAAGAATCATAGCTTACATCTACCGATTCATCAAAACCACAAGAATTCCAAGGGCCACTAACCCAATCCACAAATCACCAAGTTCAGACGAGCTAGACACCGCTCTTTTTCACATTCTAAGAACAATTCAGACTTCTAATTTTAGAAAAGAACTCAAACCATTAAGAATACATCAAGAAGTCGAAAGAACCAGTTCAATCATCACTCTATCCCCTTTCATTGATGAAAGAGGCATTGTTCGAGTGGGAGGTCGTTTGGAGGCTTCTGCATTACCATATGACTCTAAGCACCCAATGTTAATTCCATACAATGACCCATTCATTAAATTGCTATTCATCATGGTGCATAAAGGCAACAAGCACTGTGGAGCTCAAGCATTACTGGGAATAATAAGACAGTGATTTTGGCATATTAAGGGAAAAACTACAGCCAGAGCAACTGTTCAACAGTGCATAATATGCAACAAGGCTCAACCACAACTGTTTCAACAGATCATGGGCAATCTGCCACCTGCTCGTGTGACTCCAGCCAGACATTTTATCAATGCTGGAGTGGACTACTTCGGACCGTTTTGGATTCACTACAAAATCAGCGGGAAAAAAGCAACAAAGGCATATATTGCTGTATTCTGCTGTTTTGCCACCAAAGCAGTCCACCTGGAACTAGTAAGCGATTTGTCGACACATTCCTTTATCGGGGCTCTAAAACGTTTCATCAGCCGTTGTGGACGTTGCCAGAATATTTGTTCTGACAATGCAACAAACTTCGTAGGGGCCAAAAATCAACTATCAGAACTGGCCCATAGCATATATTCTGATAAAGGACAGGAAACAATCTTTGCCACATGCTGCACAAAAGGAATACAATTCCACTTTATTCCTCCTAGGGCACCACATTTTGGTGGCTTGTGGGAAGCAGCGGTAAAGTCTGCAAAACACCTGCTGCTACGAAGCGTGTCAACAGCGTCATTGACGTACGAAGAATTAGAAACAGTGATTGTAGAAGTGGAAGCAATACTCAACTCAAGACCCTTAACTCCAGTGTCGAATGATCCGACCGATTTAACAACATTAACTCCAGGACATTTACTTATAGGCGAGGCGCTTACGGCACCAGTTGACAATCAAGCAGAAGCAACAAAATTACGCTTTTATCTCGCTGGGAGCTAGTATCTCAACTAAAGCATGATTTTTGGAAAAGATGGTCCACTGAATATCTCAACTAAGAGTGCTAATATTAAACCAGGAGACATGGTCATCATTAAGGAAGATAATGTCCCAGTCATGCATTGGCCCTTGGGACGTATCGTGCAGGTTTACAAAGGAGCTGATGGAGCTGTAAAAGTCCTTGACGTAAAAACTGCCAAGGGTATATTCAAACGTGCAATTCATCACCTAGCTCCCTTACCCGTTAATACAGACGATCGTCCAAAGGAAAACGATGAACAAGCGGCAACCCCCCACCAAGCAATAACGACAAGGATAAAACAGTTCCGTTAATCCGGGAATCCAGGTCCGTAGAAGGTTCCGACAAATTCAATTCAACAGATGGATCCGAAAGACGACTCGAAAAACATGAGTGTTGAATAAATACACAACGAAATGTCAACGACGATCAGGAAATAGTGTCCAAGAAAAGGCAAAAAAGAGCACTATACTGCACTCCAATAACAGTTCTGGCGAAACTTTTGATGTTACCAATTGTGCTCTGTAGTCCAATCAAGATCGAGAAATTTGATCCAGCTTCTGGCATTCATTTTGAACATATTGGAACAAGTCAGATCATTGCCAGCGAATGGAACCTAGTAAGATTTTATGATCTCAAACCGTTATTTACTGAAATCGAGTTGTTTACAAAGAGCACATACGCCATGCAACTCGTGTGTCAGCAATTGCAGCAAAAAACATTATGTGAAGATGTGGTCACTCAGTTTCTGCATACTCGCAAAGGATTAGCTATGGACAGCAGTTTTTTGACTCCTCATCGTCAAAAAAGAGGTGCAATCAATTTTGTGGTAAACGTAGCTAATTCGTTGTTTGGATTGTTGGACTCTGAGTACGCAAATCAAATGTCTGAGACAATCGCGACTATAGAAAACAACGAACAGCAGACGATGATGTTGGAAAAGCAGCAAACATCGATTATTTATTCAACGATAAACATCATGAAACATGACCAGATCATCGCACAGAAAACCTTCGCAAAATTCGAGGAAAAATTTGTTGAGATAGTAAACATGGTCCAAGAAGAAGAGCAGGAAGCTTACAATGAGAAGTTAAGTCAAATATTCCTTTCGCAGGCTCTTCAATTAATGCTCTCATCATCAAACATACGACGAATACAATCAGCGAATGTTTTGATCAATGCTCAACATGGACAAATTAGCCCTCACCTCCTATCACCACAACAACTCGACAAGCAAATTGCAAAAAGCACGACACAATTACCTTCAACCAGGCAGATTCCAGGCTACCACGGAAACCTTCCATCAATATATAAATTAATGAAGGTTCAAGGAAGCATTTCGAAAAGACATGTCATATTCAGAATAACAATCCCATTAATCAAATCAGATCAATTTGAGTTATATCGACTGATAGCTATACCTACTTGGGTGGACAACACCATGGTAGCCATAAAACCATCAACATCAATACTTGCCACTACACTGCATCGTGACAAACACTTTCCAACCAACACGGAAATTTTACAGTCTTGCACAAAACTGGACAAAAAAGCATATTTATGTCCCAACACGCAGCCAATCTACAATAAGGGCTCAACTATTTGCTCTTACCTCCAACCAGGCAGATTCCAGGCTACCACGGAAACCTTCCATCAATATACAAATTAATGAAGGTTCAAGGAAGCATTACGAAAAAACATGGCATATTCAAAATAACAATCCCGATAATCGAATCAGATCAATTTGAGTTATATCGACTGATAGCTATACCTACCTGGGTGAACAACACCATGGTAGCCATAAAACTATCAACATCAATACTTGCCAATACGCTACATCGTGACAAATACTTTACAATCAACACGGAAATTTTACAGTCTTGCACAAAACTGGACGAAAAAGCATATTTATGCCCCAACACGCAGCCAATCTACAATAAGGGCTCAACTATTTGCTCTTGTGAAGTCAGTTTGTTCAATAACGAAACAAGTTCACTTTGTGAATTTGTGCAAATGGATGATTACGTTTGGATTCAGACCAACCAAAGAAATCGGTGGATTTTTGCACTAGCTGAACGGATACAAAAACAGCAATGTGCGATTATCAAGCCACACAAATACCCTTGGAAGGGTCAGGTTTCCTACAGCTAGCACCATCTTGCGTTATCAAACACAAACATCTGACGTTACTCGGAAGTCAAATATTTTCATCAGAAGTAAGTACTTCATACACCAGCATTGGTCATTTGACTGAAGTAAAAAAACCTAGTCAACCAAATCCTCTTTTTACAAACATAGTAGAAGAACAATATACTACGCAGCTAAAGGAACTCACACCGTTACAACAAATATTAGAGTCACATCAAATCAATGAGCTTCCTAATGCCTTGCAAAAACACCGTCACCATAGTTTTGCAGTTAGATATACCGCTTTAACACTGACTATGGTTCTCGTTATCGCTATGTTCTTTAAACATTACTTATTGCGAAAACAACAAGAGTCATCGAGAAAAAAAGGCAGGCACCACTTCATCTGCCACTTAAAAATCAACAAGTTTTCATTCTCACTCCATCCCAGACAAGCCCACTTCATACAGATACCAATACAACTCAACCCCGTCCAAGGCCGCGTCAAAATTCATTCACCATAGACGTATAATTCGGCTCATCAGACGCACCTGTTGAACAGTCGTTCAACTCGGGGAATATTGATATCTGCAAATAAAACAACAGTAGCAGCATAATAACATTTAAGTCGCTACAACAACAACAACATTGGCCACAAATGCGACACCAGCAAGCGGCGTCAACGAAACAAAAACAAATTTAAAGGAAACATCATCAAATGGTCTTAAATAAACCTTACAATTTGCTGCATACGCTGAAACAAAAAAAAAAATCCAAAGGATTGCTGTGGTCGCGCAGAATCCGCCGTTTCACTTTCTCGTACGCGTGGTTCCCACACTCTAATAAAACTGCTGATTTTGACATATTCGAATTCATTTTAATTTTGTTTCGAGCATCCCATTTCCGATCGGAATGCAGATCACCATTTTAAATCCGATAGGATTTGAACTCAGAATTTTACGCTATTCCTATTCGAAATTAAGAACAGGGTAGTTACTTAAGATCTCACAAGCGGTTTCACCTAAGGCCACCAAATTTTGGACATATGATATTTGGGTTAATATCTAGGCAGAGACATCAGAACTAGCTGCATGGAGCATGTAGATATCTAATCTTACACGACACGTATAGATAAAGTATTTTTCTTACCAAATTTCTACATGCGACAGAAATATGAAAACTAAACGTATTTGTAGAAAAACCACACAATCGTGTTGGATTTAAGAAGTCGCATGCAGTGATTAAGGTTTTTCTGAACGAAATTTGCAACTTTCAGCTGGTGTTAAAAATAGTACGATGTTCGCATCTCGCAAATTAAAATCCCAAAGCTTTACGAAATGTTTAAGTTTTCTGCACAAAATTTAAAAAAATCATAAACTACATGTCCATGTTGAAAAATTGCACGAAATATGAAGCTTTATGTTGTATACTATTTAAGCTGGTTGACTTTACATATGTTTGTGTGCCTGCCAAGTTCTACTGTTCACATTGTTTCAATTCAAAACTATAATTCACATATGGTTTCCCACCAATTCTTCGATCCAAGACCAAACATTGGTTTCATAAGGCGCAGACGGTTCATGGATCTATATATAATTATTAATGATAATGGTACAGAATAATCAATTTTCATTGATTTTTTAAATATTTTTGGTCCGGTATAGATCTGCAACGTTAGTGTAGAAAAGCTAAATGTACATGTAGAAACACTAATTCAACATCCACATATAAAATCTTAAATGCCGCGTCTAAACGTTCACTTTTTAAACGTACGTGCAGAGAAGTTGCTCAAACGTGATGGGTGCAAAACATTCATATAACTGATTTTGTATTTTTTGAGTAGGTTGAACAACATGTTGCCACGCCCTCTTTTACCGCCCACATATCAACAAAAATGCTATTCATAGGACTGTTTTGATCCTATAAGACTAAAATTTGGTAATTTAATTCATAGGGTTACTGTCTATAACTCTACAAAAAATGCGCGGGGCTCACTATACTTACGTCCACTTTTCAGTGGATAAGCGCGGAGCGAAGCGAACTAGCCGGGTATAAGCTAGTTTTTTATAAAAATTTATTTATTAACGAAACAAAACAAAACAAGAAAATTTTTTATCTATATACGAGTATCTATACATAAAAAATCGAATGGTGTCCGTATGTTACTCCATCACATTTGAACCGTTCCAATGATGTTGTTGAGGGTGTGTTTGGGCAGTCTTGGCACGGGTTTTAGAACTTATTTGTAAAACATCGGATGAGCGGTTCTCGAGATATTGAAAAAATATTGAATCCCCTTTCGCCCATACGATTTCTCAAATAAAATCGCTAAAAATCAGTTTTTCGTGCTTTTAGGGGATAGGCGCTGAGCGTAGCGAGGCACACCGGGTATAAGCTAGTATTTATATAAAATTTCTATATAAATTAAAAAAAAAATTTCTAAGTTGTTATTTATAATATCATAAAAATTGGTAGCTGAATCCGAATCGGTTGTGAGAATCTGACAATAATGTACATTTTTTAAAAAAGTCTAATAATATCTATTTCATCAATACATATATCATCTAATAATATGTATTTTTTAAGAGTTAAACATCATTCAACATATTTAAGGTGTTGCTGATTTCGAATCTGATGTCAGAATTTTAGAACTTAATGGCCACCTAAACTTTTTTATTTTTACGAACTCGGTGCTGGGGCAAACACTATGTAAAAATAGGTCGCTGAAACCAAAACCGTCGTCAGAATTTCAAAATGATGATCGTTTTTTATAATAGCATTGCCACCAAATAAAATGTATTTTTAAGAACTTTAAACATCATCTAACAGTAAGACTGTTTTCGGGGTCGCTGATTTCGAAGCTGGTGTCAAAATTTTTAAATTCAAATTCGCGGATTGGGTTGCAAACTAAATTTTTTTATTTTTGCGAAATCGTTACTGGGGCAAACACTAGGTAAAAATGGGTCGCTGAATCCAAATCTGTTATCAGAATTTCAAAACCACCGAATTCGTAAGAATAAAAAAAAATTTAGGTGGAACCAAATCAATAACAAAAAATAATCATGAAAAAATTTTTCTCTGTTAGCCAAGCCACGGAACTCTTGTCTCATAATCCTTTTACTTAGACCGCAGAGCTAACGAAACAATTTTTGGCCTGCGAATTAAGTGCGAATGAAAGAGTCCAGTTGAAATAAGCAGCATAGAAGAGTTTTACTTTTTTATAAATATTTTTATAAAAGTATCGTAAGGACCATATTTTGGGACGCCAAAATATGCCGCCTCACAATTTGAAGATATGACCAGCGAACCCACCGATCACCGACAACATCTATCAACACCATCGATATGATTAGCAAGTATAAATAATATATAAATATTATAAGTATATATCTTAACTTTGAATAATTTGTTATATACAGTAAGTAATATTTTAGTAGTAACGCAACCCTATTAGTATAAGTATATAATGCATTCACCCACATGTAAATATTACGCTTTAACAAGACAGTATTCACAGAAAATACTTAACCACTACCTTTTGTAGTTAATTCATATTTAGTAGTTAAAACCACTACTAAACCTCAAACAGTTTATTTACCACTGGGTCGTCGAAGCCATACATGTTTAGTTAATATTTATTTAATACCAAAGACGTTCATACCGACATGCAACATGCAGCTTATTCAAACGCAACATGTGACGAACATGAACGAACCACTCAATTGCATACGGCACCACGAAACAGTCACTATACAGCATTGACTCAAGCTAACATAAAACATACCTACATACGCTCATATTAAAATTAACATTAGCCAAGCAGCTACAACAACTAAACACATTAAACGACATACAACTGCTATACGACATACAGACGTTTAGTTCAGCTAACATTAAGCTTAGCAATGACAACAATAGAAGGCATACTTATTTTGCACACGACACCAACGTTCGACCGCTAACCCAAGGACAGGTTACGGCAACCAAATAACATCGACTCATAGGGTAACGAAATGAAGCTGAGACATTTTTAGAAAACTCTAACAACGGGGAGTTGGATTTTAATCGTTGACCAGCACAGACGTTCCTATGGAGATTGGATTTTATTCGTTGAACAGCACAGACGTGCCTAGGAGAGTTGTATTTGAACCAGTGAAGAGAACAGACGTGCCTATACCTGAACGAATTCAAGCTCGAGGACGCGGGCACGGTCGATGAGCTGCGCAAACGACTAGCAGCCTTCGCCAACGAAGACACATATGAAGTTGAAGTCGAAGAACGCCTACTTGACCTCCAGGCGAGACACACACAAGCTGTGTCACCCATCATACCCCCAGGTAATGGAAACGTAACAGAAGTACCAAGCCTGAAAGTGCCCACAACCATCAAACCAGCACCATCCACCCGCTATACCACATACCATAATGAAGTGCTAAATTCAGAATTTTCGGCACCAGCCGCAGCTACCAACCCCACCGTCATCGAACGTGTAAGGAAGTGGTCCTTTAAAAACAAGGGCAACCAAGACCCTATCGCTTTCGTCGAATGAGTCGAGGAACTGGCGGATGCTTATGGTTTAGCCAAGGATGTCTTACCACGAACAATGCCAGAACTACTAGATGGCAAGGCAGCAATGTGGTAAAATGAATAATAATCAACACTGGACTGATTGCATATCCTTCAAGGCCGATCTACTACGGTTTTTCCTACCGCCACGTTACTTAGAGTGGCTGGAAGACGAGATCCGAGCCAGACACCAACGGCCAAAGGAACAGTACATAGATTATCTCTTGGAAATACAAAATTTGATGCGCCACGTGGACTACAGCTATACACAAAAATTGGAGCGCATTTATGATAACATGCAACACGAGTATCAACTTTATGGTCGTCGCAAAGACTTTACGACACTAGAAGAACTCACGTCGATGGCAGAAGAGTATGAGCGGCTAGCAGTTAATGACAATCGATCACTGCTCGAAACAGGCAACCATACACATCAGCGACCTTCACAACCTAACCTTTCACGATACCGAATGGCGATTCATGAGAACCCAAATGGATTTAGCACCCATGTATGCAAACGATGTGCTCAGGAGGGGCACGTCTCCTTACAATCCAGTAATCCCAGAGTTTTCTTTTGCCATAGAATGTAACCATAGAACAACCGAATGCCGTCTCAAGAGTGCGGGAAACTCCAGCAGACCACGCCCACAATAGGGGGTGGCGTGGTCAATGAATCACTGAACCCCTACACACAAAATTCACTACTCTATGAAGACAACTACATCAGAGCCACCGTTATTATAGAAGGCAAACTAGTCAAAGCGATATTGGATACCGGGGCCACTCGCAGTTTTATCAGAGACAATCAGGCTAACGAGTTAGGCGCACCCCACAAGAAGAGACCTACGCACGAAAACGTGCACATGCCCCACAGCGGAAGTACAATGATCACTGAAACAATAGAAACGTCTATCCGTCTTGGCGACTATTCCTGCAAGATTGAGCTATTTCTTCTACCTGACGCACTACATCCACTTGTATTGGGTATGGATTTCCTTTTTCGTATGGGAACCACTTTTAGTATGAGAGGACTCACTCGCGTACTAAAACGTCATAGAACAACATCAACAACAAAATTTCCGTCAACACTGTTGTACACAGGGAGGCGTCGTCCCCAAAAAGGGCGGCTATCATGCATCCCAACTAAAATCGGCCATTAACGTGCTACCAATTGCACCACATTGAGTCAACTGCGCCAACAAATGGATTGGCAGAAGCAGAACCACAGGATCGGAAGCCAAACAGGTCAGTAGAGACATGCACCCAGCAAAATCAAAAATGTGCCAGGCCAACGATACTACCGCCACCGTCACAACAATACTACGAGTTGCCAAAAACGCCAGAACCATGCGATCAACCGCATACCAGGCAACCGCCGCCACTTGAACTTCACAAACAAAGAGATGAGAAGCCACCAACACCACTAGCACCGCCTAAAGAAAATCAGGCAGGTATAGCAACGCTCAGCGATAGTGAGACATTAGCAGAAGTCAACAAGCCACCGAGCAATAAGGCGAAACCAACGAGTGTCGAAGAAGCTACTGAGAGCCCACCGAAGCAGATCGAACAAAAAGAGGTCGACGTAGTCGTCGAAAAAGATGTGAACAAAATTAAATACTCAGCGAGAACAACAAAAGCCGACAAACCGCTCACACAGGAGAAGCACAACCAAAAAGAGGCGGAACACCGCAAGCTGAAGGTGTCGATATGCTTGCATCGATTTTGGTATGTTTTCCTCTTTTGCAATGCATTGCTGGCCATTGCATGTAGACACGGCGATCTAGCCGAACGACACCTACTTGCTGTCTCATCCTTATACCAGGTAAACGGAGGGGTAAGAGAAATAAATCATCATAAAATCACCGATACTCACGAGTTCTTGTACGATTCTAATGTGGCGAAGCCGCGAAGGGGCATCACGAAAACTCGTTCCCATCATTAGCTTTGGGATCCCGGGGGAGAATCCCGACACCGCACCGTGCACCTCAGTGAAATAAAGAAGTTCCACACTGACTGCACCAACACGACATCAATGTAATTCAACAATCAACCGCGTTAACAACTGGGAAGCGCGGCACCAACCGCGTCAACAACTGGGAAGTGCGGCACCAACCGCGTCAACAACTGGGATGCGCGGCACCAAACGCATCAACAACCGGGAATCGCGGCACCAACCGCGTCAACAACTGGAACCTGTGGCTCGTTCCCATCATTAGCTTTGGGATCCAGCGGGAGAATCCCGACACCGCACCGTGCACCTTAGTGAAATAAATAAGTTCCACGCTGACTGCACCAACACGACATCAGTGTAATTCGTCGTGAGCGCGGCACCAACCGCGTTAACAACTGGGAAGCGCGGCACCAACCGCGCTAACAACTGGGAACAGCGGCATCATCCGCGTCAACAACTGAGGATTGCAGCACCATCTCCATTCAAAAACTGGAACAAAAGCCGTTTATACAACATCAGCAGCCGGTCGAAATTTGAATAGTCAGTAGTCAGTTTGAAACGTCAGTACAACGATGACATGGCCAAGATATAGTCATCGAACAGTAAGCCACTCATCAGAGTCAAAACGTTAAGATCGACAAAACGCTATCCGAGCTCTTCAGCAGCACCGCTTATATCATAGAACGGACTTCATCAAAATGCAGTTTCGTGACCGCACTCTGCGGTCTGACATCGACCACATTATAATAACGGTCTCCTTTCCAATGAGCTCCTAAAAATGCAAGAAGATAGGCCAACGTCAAAGTGCCACTCGATCAGTCACTGCAAAAATATGCAGCACCACCTGCCAACAATCAACAGGAAGAATTTGCAAAAATTCCTGCATTAAATAAAAGATGGCCCTAAATATACAAGGGAAGCTAAGAAACGGTGGCATCAACCGCATAAACAACTGAGTCATATGGAACTCACCACATGTAAAAACGAGATTTTTAGCGTAAGTTTTACGCGGCATCAACCGCAGAAACAACTGAGTCATGTGGAACTCACCACAGGTAAAAACGAGGGACTTTTAGAGTAAGTTTACGCGGCATTAGCCGCAGCAACAACTGAGGTCATGTGGAATTCACCACTAGTAAAGACGAGGTTTTGGATAGAAGAAAGGTGTCAGCCCTAAAAACGAAAATGCCCAAACTTGGCATACGACATTGCACCATCATCGGTTGAAACCAAAAATCATGGAAGCTGGGGAGCGCGGCACCAACCGCGAAAAACAACTGGGACCCGCAGCACTAACTACGTCATCAACTAGAACCCGCAGCGCAATCTGCGGCAAAAATTTGCAAAGCACTGTACATCGTCAACCATATACGCCAACCGCTTTTAGAAAACAAATCACACTTCGTCATTTTCTACGCAGCACTATCTGCAGCAAAACAACTAGGATCCGCGGCATCAACCGCGTCAACAACTGAGAGAAGTCATATTAAAGCAATCACCGCCATCGCAATTTCAAAACCCGCTGCCATACTTGCAGCAAGAATTTGTCACACGCATTAGTATGCAACTACCTTCAAAAGTTAAGTGTGAGCACAACGTGTCAAACTCAATATGTGGCAACGCTAATAATAGGTTAGTTGAAATCGACTTGAATCAAGTTTGAATTTGCAACAGTTATTGCAGTTTAACTCACCAGCGATTCGACACGCAATATTGTGCTTAACAGTTGTCCTTTGAGTGATTTATTTTCTAGCGAATTTTCTGAAATTAGCAACAATGTTCAAAATTCTAATAGTTGCAATTCGTAAGCGACTTGATCACAGGTATTTATTATCAAAATTACTAAGTGCACAAAGTAAACCAGCGAAACAGAATATTACGCACAAAACTACGCAGTAACAATAATATCAAATTAATATTGCGGTACGCATCCACGCATACCACATCGTTACAGTTTTGAATTTGAGAAGAAAGGATCTCACCTAACTGTTCTTTTAAGAACACTTAGCGAAGTGCAGTGAAGATACCTACAATATCCTGATGGATAAAAATTGAGGAGGCCGCGGAAGGCCTACCGCAAGAGCGTTCAAAAGTTGGACAACGCACGCAAGCGGATCATCCTACTGCCGGAACTGCCCGGTTCAGTACCAGGTAAACAGCAACGCCGTGCCACTACAGTCGAAGCCGAAGCAACCAAGAAGATGAACCGGCTACGGCTTGCGACGCCAGTAGAGCCATCCACGTTTAACCGTCGTTCAACATCCAGCTCCAATCTGCTACTCTGACCAGAAGATGATTCTGTGTCCTCAACTAGACACTCAACCGACGTCAACTATAGCGACCACCATCGATCTGTATAGCGACGATAGCGACAACTCAGCCCCCCACAAGCTTATTCACATACCCACCTTGACCAGGAGGCATCAGTGTGAGTATTGCTGACTACAGTTGTCTTGGCAAGCGGTCAATATCTCAATGATAAGACCATTGACTTCTACACTAGATGGATTACCAACTCGATGATACCAGAAGCGCAACAAAAGGATATCTATACCTTCAGCCCGTTTTTCTACGAACGACTAACACGCCCGAAAGCCATACCAGGAGAAACGCCACACACATTGGGGTCAGCGTCAACATGCAGCAGTAAGGCGCCTGGACAAGACGCAAAGGTATAGTGGATAAAAAGTTTATCATTATACCCATCAATGAGGCCAAACATTGGTTCCCTGGGCCATCGTATGTTTCCCGACGATACGATTTTTAGATACCACGCAGAAGTTTGCGCCAGGTCAGCTATATCCGATAGCACAACTCGTTTATCCTATTGTTGGACTCGCTCGCCACCTCCGATAGTTCACACGATTTTTATCAAATGAGTTCCAGGCTAAACAAGTCAAGCCAGCACCACCAGTCTTCACTCCAGAGAACTGACAAATCTTACGGAATGCGGACTCTATGCCCTCCAATTTATAGAGAGTTTCATCATGGACCCGGTTAGCGACTACCGGTTCCCTATCGACAAAACAAATTAGTTTTCCAGAAGATTTATGGAACAGAACAGTCGAAGAAATAGCCAAGTCATTCAATAGCTAGCCGGAAAGGCATTACCGCCACTAAAATTACCCCCAACCACTCGGGAAGCCGCTAGTAGAGCCTTCATCGGCCAAAAGAAGACGTCAGCGAAGCAGGTAATCCTGATTAAAGCAGACTATGGCGCCACTAATCAGTGCCCACCAGACCTACAACACACCTGCTGACCAAAACGACTGCAACCAGCAGCAACAATACCAGCGACAACAACCGCAGCTCTGATCATAACCCAGAGCCAGAAGAAGAAGAGCCAGAACTGTGTATCGGCTGGTTGATCCAGCATGACACAAAATTAACAGAAAAT